>OY747702.1:15575402-16092902 GCA_963556495.2 Valencia hispanica | reverse complement strand
GAACGTTCGAAACGTATGGTGAGTTCAAAAACGTAGGACATTTATAACTTATGACAAAAAACCCCACTGAAAATAATACCATAAGCAATAAACTTCTGTTTAATGGCGGTTGGCAATAAACAGTTGATGCATGCTAAATATGCCCTACTTATTTTTTACAAAATACTAAAGAACAAACAACTATATTCTCTGTATTAATTTCGTCAGCAAAAAATGTTTTTCCAGAACTCTAAATGTAGTTAAAAAGGTCTTTGATGTCCAGTTTCAATTTGACATCTTGTAAATTTTGTACCAGTTTTCTCAACATTATACTTCAGGCAAAATAATAGAACATGTTCCACAATCTCTTCATGAAGACAAAAGTAATATTTCCCTGTAGCATGTTTCCCCTGTTTAAATAATGTATTGTTTAACCCTGTATGACAAAATCCTAATCTAAATATAATTATTTTCTCCTTTCTGTTTCATTCGTCATCACGTGATGACCTCATCATTATGCAAATTAGCGTATGACATCATCTGGCGACATCTAGCGACTTTCACAAATATGTGAACAGATTCACAACATTAGGAAATTGCTACGGTTGAAAAGAGAAATGGCTTTTAGAACATCATTTATATTCTCAAACATTAATAGAAAACGTTTTAGTGATGTAAAAAAAGCCGTCCAACCTTTTTCTGCTGACTATTTTTTGCATGTTCGTACAGGTATTTTGATATTTCTCTTTGGTGGGTGAAGAGAAATTATTCAGGCTGGAAGTCCTCAAAATTACAAGGTACAAATTATACCGGTGATTATAATTATGTCCACCAGAATCTGTATCCCCCAGGTAACTTTTTTATTCCCCTGGCCAAACCTCTTCAAACCCACAGAATTAAATGGTCATAATCCAAGGTAAATATATACCAAACCGCTTGAAGATGGGATACTCACAGTCATTTTTTTGGGGGGGGGATACAATTTATATCAGGCACAAAAATACAGTCCGCCAGAATCTGTATCCCCCTGGTAACTTTTTTATTCCTTGGCCAAACCTTTTCAAATCCACAGAATTAAATGTTCATAATCCAAGGTAGAAATATATTAAACCACTTGAAGATGGGATACTCACAGCCCTTTTTAGGCGGGGGATACAAATTATTTCAGGCACGATCATTCTGTCTGTCAGAATCTGTATCCCCCAGGTAACTTTTTAAATCCTTGGTCAAACTTCTTCAAATCCACAGAATGAAATGGTCATAATCCAAGGTAAATATATACCAAACCATCATTTTATCATTTTACAATATCGTCAGTCGTTTTTAATTTTTGTCAACTAACCCCTAACCCCAGGCCTACAGAAAAATATTGAAATGTTTTTGTTTGGGTTATGACTATTTGCTATTTTAAAATGCATGAAGTGAGAGAGAGATGAAGGTTTTGGTAATAGTACCGGCAAGAATTTAAAACTACTTTCACCCCTGAGTATATATCTGTAAGTCATACACCTGAACAACCCCCTCCCATCCCCACGAACCGGTTAACAATGGTTCCTCAGTTAGTTCTATAGAGACAACAACTCCTTATTAGGGTTTTCCGTTCAGCTGCAGGAGCTGAACATCTCCAAGGTCAGAAGATAACTCTCAATTGATAAAAATAACAGTTATGGGTGCAGGAGCTGAAAAGTCAGCACACAAGTAACAGGAACCCTTTCTGAAATACATATCTTTAACTGAATAAACACATTTTATGGAATGAAACAAATCAGTGAAACAATAAGAATAAACAAAGAAATTTCTTCTACAGTAGGCTTTACAGAAACCCTTATATTCTTTCCTCTTTCTTCTGACTCTAATGGCTCCTCTCTCAATAGAACACCATCAGCAATCCAGGCTTTCTTCAACCTGCTTCTTACACTCAGTCCAGATGATGGCATCATCTGCAAACATAATCTATAGGGACTCCTGCATTAAAGAGGGGGTTAGGTTGCAAAAACTCTCAAGCTCTGACAATCTCTAGAAGCAGTATTTCCATCAAATGAAAATGGAAAGAATGACACAGCTGCAAACCTACCAACACATATCCGTCCACCTAAACTGGCAGGCTGAGCAAGTAGAAATATTTAGAGAAGCAGCCACAAGGCCAATGCTAACTATTGTGGCATCATCATGCTGTGGGCATGGACAGAGAAGCTGGTTAGAGCTGATGGGGTGGAGGGTGGAGCAAAATAAAAGGCAATCGTGGAAACAAGGATACATGTGCATCTTAAGTTTGATTTTTTTTTTCCCGGGGGGATGGGATTTCAGCAAACTCCGTGGGACAAAAAAGTATTTGGCCGCCACAGATTGTACAAGTTGTCCCACTTAAGAAGAGAGAGATCTGTAATTTTCACCATATAGGTACACTTCAACTGTGAGAGACAGAATCTAAAAATTGTCCAAGAAATAACATTGTATGATTTGTAAAGAATTTATTTGTATAATGATACAAAAAATACAAAACACACCTGTTCACACCTTCAGTCAGACTCCCCCCGCCACCATGGCTAAGACCAGAGAGCTGTCCAAGGACACCAGGGACAAGACTGTACACCTACACAACACTAATATGGGAATTTAAACAGCTTAGAACTACATGGAGGGAACTGGTCAATGAACTGAAAAGAGCTGGGACCACAGCAACAAAGGTTAGTATTAGTAACACACAGTCGTCATGGATTAAAATTCTGCAGTGCTCAAAAGGTCCCCCTGCATAAGCCAGCAAATATCCAGGCCCATCTAACGTTTGCTAAAGACCATCTGGATGATCCAGGAGGATGGGGAGAATGTTCTGTGGTCAGATGAGACCAAAATAGAACTCTTTGGTATAAAATGCCACTCGCCATGTTTGGAAGGTAAAGATGCTGAGTTGCATCCCAAGAACACCATACCCACTGTGAAGCATGGGGATGGAAACATTATGCTTTGGGGCTGCTTTTCTGCAAAGTGGACAGGACGACTGATCCTTACTAAGGAAAGGATGAATGGGGCCATGTATTGTGAGATGTTGGCCAAAAACCTCCTCCCATCAGTGAGAGTATTGAAGATGAAATGTGGCTGGATCTTCTAACTTGACAATGATCCCAAACACATCGCCCGGGCAACGAAGGAGTGGCTAATTCAACAAGGTAATTCAAGCACCTTGAATTACCTTGTTGAAAGTGTGCTATACAAATAAAATTGCCTTTTCTTGCCTTGCCTACGTAAAAAGCATTTCAAGGTTCTGCAGTGGCCTAGCCAGTCTCCAGATCTCAATCCAATAGAGAATCTGTGGAGGGAGTTGAAAGTCCATGTTGCCCAACGACAGCCCCAAAGATCCCAGCTCTAGAGAAGATCTACATGGAAAAATGGGCCAAAATACCAGCTACAGTTTGTGAAAACCTGGTGAAGACCTACAGGAAACATTTGACCTCTGTCATTGCCAACCAAGGTTACATTACAAAGTATTAATGTGAACTTTTGTTCTTGACCAAATACTTATTTTCTACACCATTATACAAATAAGTTCTTTAAAAATCATTCAATGTGATTTCCTGGATTTTTTTCTTACATTCTGTCTCTCACAGTTGAAGTGTACCTATGATCAAAATTACAGACTTCTCTCGTCTTAAGTGGGACAACTTGCACAAGTTAGTAGCTGTCAAATACTTTTTGGCCCACTGTATATAGATTAATTACACGTAACGTGAGGATTTAAAATCTGTGTTTTTGTTAATTATGATGATTGTGCTGAAATCAAATCAAACTTTATTTATAAAGCGTATTTCATAAAAACATTGCAACTCAAAGTGCTTTACAGATTAAAATGATCCCACATAAACAGTTTATGATAAACCACATTCCCATCCCTCCCCCACAGATTTAAAAGCATTATCACATTTTGACATTTACACCCCCATCCCCTCCCCCCAACCAACAATAAAAAGGACATTAGGCCGAGTTCAGAAGAGCCAGGTAAGGTAAGGAAACTCTATCAAAGGAGCCATCTGCACCGGCAGCAGCCAAGCCACTGACCCAGGGCACCAAGAGGAGGCAAGGCCGAGACCCCCACCTCCACCCAAGCGCTACCTGGAGAGCACCCAGGCAACCACAGCCGACCACCGAGGCAGAGGGCTCCCATAGAGGAAACACTGGAAGGGAGATTAAAATGGCAAGTTAAAAAGGCAAGGCAATTTTATTTGTATAGCACACTTTCAACAACAAGGTAATTCAAGGTGCTTTACATGATCAGGGGATAAAATAAAAATAGCAGTGGAACACAGACAAAGCATATAATGTAAAAACAGCAATAAAGCAAGAAGCACACAAAAAACTTATGATACATGAAAACATTACTCAAAGGCAGCTTTAAACAGATGGGTTTTTAGTTGTGATTTAAAAGAACTCAGTGTTTCAGCAGCTTTGCAGTTGCCTGGAAGTTTGTTCCACATTAGAGGAGCACAGAAACTAAAAGCTGCTTCTCCATGTTTGGTTCTAATTCTACGGATGTTGAGTAGACTGGAATTCGAGGACCTGAGTGTTCTGGGGGGTTGGTATAGTAACAGTAGATCTTCAACATACTTTGGTGCTAAGCCATTCAATGACTTATAAACTAGTAAAAGTATTTTGAAGTCTATTCTGAGCTACATGGAGCCAGTGTAATGACTTTAGAACTGGGGTGATGTGCTCTACTTTCCTGGTTCTAGTGAGGACACGAACAGCAGCGTTCTGGATCAGCTGCAGCTGTCTTATTGACTTTAGGCAGACCTGTGAGGACGCTGTTGCAGTAATCAATCCGACTAAAGATAAATGCATGGATGAGTTTCTAGAGGTCCTGTTGCAACATCAGTCCTTTAATCCTAGAAATGTTCTTCAGGTGATAGAAGGCTGACCTTGTTATTGCCTTTATGTGACCCTGGAGGGTCAGGTCTGAGTCCATTACTACACCTAGATTCCTGGCCTGATCAGTAGTTTCTATCTGTATTAACTGAAGCTGTGTGCTGACTGTTGATCGTTCCTCTTAAGGTCCAAAAGTAATTACTTCTGTTTTGTTTCTGTTCAGCTGGAGAAAGTTATGGCACATCCATGCATTGATTTGCTCTATGCATTTACTTCGGGTTTGGATGGGTTCAAAGTCAACTGGTGTCATCATAATGTAGAGCTGACTATCATCTGCATAGTTATGGTAGCTAATCTTATTGGTTGTTATAATCTGGGCTGGTGGGAGCATGTAGATATTAAATAAGAGGGGCCCTAAGATGGAGCCCTGGGGCACTCCACATGTGATTTCTGTTCGTTCTGATGAAAAGTTTCCTATTGAAACAAAGAAGTCCCTGTTCTTTAGGTAAGACTCGAACCAGCCAAGTACTGTACCAGAGAGTCTGACCCAGTTCTCCAGTCGTTCCAATAAAATATCATGATCAACAGTGTCAAATGCTGCACTGAGGTCTAACAGAACCAGCACTGTGGTTCTACCACAGTCTGTATTTATGCGGATATCATTGAAAACTTTGACGAGGACAGTCTCAGTGCTGTGGTGAGCACGGAAACCAAACTGAAATACATCAAAGTGATTGGTCATTGTTAGGAAGCTATTTAACTGCTGAAACACAGCTTTTTCAATAATCTTACTGATGAATGGAAGATTAGAGATTGGCCTGTAGTTCTACATTAACATGTTGTCCAGGTTATTCTTCTTTAGCAGTGGTTTAATAACTGCTGTTTTTAATCCCTGGGGGAATACACCTGACAGGAGCAATTAGTTAACTATTTTAATCAGATCAGAAAAAGCTGTGGGTACGATATCAAGACAACAAGAGGAGGAGCTTAATTGGTTAATGATTTATTTAAGGTTTTTTTGGTTTAATTAATGGAGTTCTGACATTCTTTCTACATTGGTGCTAGCTGGGCATAATATCTGTAGTGGGTTCAGTGCTGCGGTACAGACCTACCGTCTAATTGGTACAGACCGACCGTCTAATTGTTAGAATCTTTTCATTGAAAAAGCTGGCAAATTCATTGCTGGCCCTGGTAGAATTTAGTTCAGGGGCTGCTGTCACTGGAGGACTGGAGTCTTTCCAGTGTTGCAAACGGAGTCTGTGCATTATTAATGTTTCTGTTAATGATTTCAGAGAAGAAAGATTCCCTAGCATCTTTTGAAGTTAACTGATATCTGTTTAGTCTCTGTTTTTAGATCTCACAGTGAATTCCGCCATTTTCTCTCGGCTCGTCGACACTCCCTTTTTTCACTACGTACCAGTGTATCGCTTGTCCACGGAGACTTCTTTCTACCTGAGACTACTCTACTTTATTTGGAGGAATGGAATCAATGATGTCTGAGATTTATGCGAGGAAATTATCTACCAGCTTATTTACTGAGTTGGAGTTGGGAGATGAGGGGGATGTGGTAGGAGGGTATATACTTTTAAAGGTTTCAGCTGAACGGTCCCCTAGAAAACACTGTTTTACAGTTATCTTACTGTGGCTAAAACGATAAACAGTGGGTAAATATGATAAGACTAAAATACTGATAAAATATAAGCAAGTAAAACATGCAGAGCAGTTAAACGGACTATAATAAAAAATAATCAGTTAAAACCTAAGCTAAAAAGGCAAGTCTTGAGCCTGTTCTGAAAACATGAACATTCTCTGCGGTCCTGAGGTCCTCTGGCAGCCTGTTCCAGAGGTGAGGGCCATAATAATAAAAATGACGCCTCACCATGAGTGTGTGTCCTGACTTTAGGGATGACAAGGAGACGGCTCCCATAGGAGCGCAGAGACCGCCAAGGTTCGTATGGTAAAAGCAGTTCAGAAAGATAAAAGGTCCAAGACCATTAAGACACTTAAAAACCATTAAAAGAACCTTAAAATCGATCCTAAAACATACGGGGAGCCAATGCAATGATTTTAAGACTGGTGCAATGAGCTCCCGCCTCCTGGTCTTCATCAGGACACGTGCTGCTGAATTTTGTAGAAGTTGTAAACCTGATATACTCTTTTTGAGAAGACCAGAAAGCAGGGCATTACAGTAATCAATTCTACTGGTGATAAAAGCATGCATCAGCGTCTCCGTGTTGGCCCGAAACAGAATGGGGCGGTTACAGGTAATAAAAACATTTATGAATAGACCATTACATCAGACCAATAAACATTTTCAATTAAGAAATGTGGACTTATTGGTATGCTTGTCGGTTTTTGTGAAGACTTTTCAGCTACGCTTGCCAAATTGGCAGTTGCTGGAGTGTTGCAGGGCAACATCAATGCGACATTTTTTGCAAAATACAAAACATTTTCTACCATAAGAAAACTATAATGCTCAGAAAACTATAATGAACTGACAGAAATGATCAGAAATAATCAGAAAATTATTAGGGATCATTAAATAATTGTTAGGAATTATCATTAAATACGGGAAAACATCAAAAACATAACAAAAACATTGAGAAATATAAAAAAATTAGCTTACCTCGCTTTTGAACTAGCCAAATAGCTTGTTCAGTGTGTCTGGTACCTAAACCAATCAAAATGCTCACAAGAATGTATTGCGGGGTTCAGCTAGGTGATGATCTCTTCTGTGTCATTGAAAAAATGTCTGCAAATTCTCAACAGTTTGTGGTCTTCAAGATTTTTCTTACGGTGCGTTCACACCAAAGCGCCAAAAACACGCCGCACCCCCAATTCGGACGTTTTGCACCTGGATGCGTGTCCATAGCGAATTGGACGCGCATCAAAATTGTATATTTTGACGCACGTCAAGCCGGAAATACACAACTGGTGGGAGGAGCTAGTGTCAGACGGTGTTTTTGCAAGGTGGCAGCTGTCGATCTAGCGGAAATAACTGTAAAATAGCGGGACAGTAGGCTAGCTTGCTAGCATTTGCGCAGGTTCGCAGTGTCAGTAACGTGAAAACTTTCAAAAGAGAAATGAACTTACCAAGTTGCCCTATCTCCTAGTGATGTATGTCACATCAAACCCCAATATCATGAAATGAAATATGTGATTGTAACTTGACAAAACGTCAAAACATGACACCACATGCCATTCCAGCATACTACAAGTTTGCATTCAGACTTCATTCATTTTACTTTAATAGGAAAATATTTAATTAAAATGCATTTATGTCCCCCAGAAAGTACTTTAAATTTAACTTTAACCAGGACATCATGTCTTTCTTTCTTCTCTTGTTCCCTCCATCAGACACTGCTCTGTCCCTCCCTCTTGAATCTTAATGTGGAACTTTATTCAGTAAATTAATCATGCATGTTGAAGTAGTCTAATAGTTACTATGCTATAAAAATCAGAGTTCATTAGTGGAAATAAGACAAGCTTGGCACTTGTGTATAAAGACCTCTCAGGCTAATTCACGGAAAAATCTTACTGAATGTTTATTAGAGAGATTAGAGCATGCACTGTAGTATTTACAGACTGTCTTGTGGTTATTTATTTATTTATTTTTTGTCCTTTCATGAAATATTCCTCTGGTAAAGCTCACATACGTCTCACATTCTTACAGCCAACTTAAAAAAACAAAAAAAAAACATGACAAGCGTCTTAAAAGCCCATGCGAGCAGTGAAAGACGTGGCGGACTGCGGGATCACTGGTTCAAACAAGTTTTAATCCATATTTCAGAGACATTAAATATTTAAAAACAATGAAACGGCAGCACAAGTTTTTTTGATCATCATCACATAGAACAACTTCATTATAAAAAAAAAACATAGAAAAAAAGGCCCAAAAGATAGCACTGGTAGAAAAAGAAAAACAGTGGACGTTGTGCAACACGTTTTGAAGATACAACAAAAACCATGATGGACTGATGTGCTCTAAGTGTTGTTCTGCACAGCTCTTTGTTTTGTTTAGCCAGTGTTTTTGATAGGATCCACTCACAGATCTGTATGGCTGGATCAGAGTCACCATGCTGCTGCTGCAAAACCACTGATGGCTGGTCTGGACTATTCAAGTTGAGCCAGATATAAACTATGTCCTTGTCCATTCCGTGTCACACGAGTTTGGGCCGCATTTAGTAGAACTCTCTAGTTTGTTGGTGCCTGGTTGGTGCATTAGCTTATCCATAAAATCTGCTTTATTCTACAGTACATGTCCATGGACTGGAAGAGGGGCAAACGATAACATTTTAGCAACATTTATTTTGATCAGGACAATAAATCTCAAATTTTCAAAATTTTAAAACCACCTTTCAATTTTATGATGAACAGTTGTAAATTACTTTCACTTCAACAAATATTTTTTTTTAAAAAGAGTAAAAAAATGGGTCAATTTTATAAGGGTGAAAATATAATCAGCGTAATTTAACACAAAAATGCTACATAAAGTAATTTACATAACAGATGATGGAATAGGTTGGAATTGAAATGTAAGATTTTTAAGATTTCTTTTACATCATTATACAAGGGACAACTTATTTACTTCTGTTAAAAAATACGAAAACTAAAAAAGGCCAACCTTGACTGATATAAAGATGTGAGCTTTGCTCAGTTTAAAGAGTGAGAATGCTAAAAGCTAGCTGCAACTCTTTCAGGTAAATTTACAAGCTACATTTACTCAAGGGTGCTGGTCGTTGAGCTACTTCGCCATTTTGTACCTTCGTTGCTTTTTATTTGTTTTCTTTTGTGTGGTGCCATACGTTTTGGGATTTAAAAAAAGGTGCCATTTGGCACTGAGCGCTTCTTTGACCACGTGTCAGTCTTTATCCCACAAAAGAGGGTGTTTAGTTTTACTTTGATAACGTATTCAGTAGTCTGTCGTAAGGAAATGTAGTTTTATGAGTCCAATAAATATTTATTATAACAAGGGTGTTGGGAGTTATTTTGGTTTGATCTGACAAATGGATCAAAAAGTGATCAGAGCAGAAATCAATGAAAATGAGGTGTAAAACAAAATATGTGAAAAACTGCAATTTATGAAATTTGAGCAATTCTGTAATTATCCCCACAAATCATGAAATATTTAAGTATAAAGAAATTTTTTGAATTGGCGCTATATAAATGAACTAAATTGAATTGAAAAAAAAAAGTATATGCAATTTTAAGTACATGGGAGAAAATGGCAATGTGCAATTACAAATTTGGGATGTAAATTAGCAAAGGGCCAAAGTTACTTGGTGTCTTGCTCAAGTTCTACATAAACACTGTCTGAAGACATCTAGATTTTTGATTTAGTCACAAACCATTATATAGTAGGTGCTAAATCATTGGTCAGGCTGTTGTTCCAAAGGGTTTCAGGTCATTTTCAACCCTTCGCCAGATCATTTCTTACCCATTTGACAATGGGTATCAGTTGACTTTTTACTGCAGTTAAATATTTGATGACTTCTAGAGATGAATGTTCATAAAAATGATTCCTGTTTGAGCCAGGTGACTTAAAAAATATCACAGGCTATGTTCTGCTGTTGGAACTCCTGTCATATTAAACTACATTCCCCTAGAATAGACTTATGTCGAGCAGGGTATAGAAAATATGTTTAAATTGTTGGATGTCCACCCCACCCTGACCACCAAGTAAATCCATGCTTTGTGGCCTTGCAGATCCACTTCCTGTTCACAAAAAATGTCACAATATGAATTTAATGTTTCATTTTTACAAGGACATGCCGTGTTCGTGTCGTGCATTGGCTCCCTTGAAACTGAAATCATATGTTCTTTGTTTTCGACTATTGCATTTTTATATAATTTGTTTGTTTTTTAAGTTACTCTGCTGATCCCTAAAAGGGGTCAAACCTTAATGTTTTCCTAAATCCAACCACGATGATTAGAAACCTAGTAAAACTGTGATGAAAAGCATAATAGCTGAAGCCAACTTAACATTGGAGATGAGTGAAAGCACAGCCCACTTTATTCACTGTTTGGGGATATTTCTGGAATCTTCTTAATGGTTTATCTGTGATTTAATGAAATGCAAACTACAATCAGAGAAAGTTGTCACTGCTGGAGAGACTATCAAAGTATTATTGACTTGACACCATCTGCTAGCAACAAACATTAAACGTGCTATTGTAATTATTACAAAAATAATGTTTTCTTGTTACTATTGCCTTTCATAAATATGTTGACAACTGTGATAATGCAACAAGAACTAATGAGATCTTTAATGAGATGCCAGCAGTATAACAGGGGAAGCTGAGCAAGTCTGTCTCCAACACGTTTTATAGAGAACACACATTTTCAAATTGCATTACATAAAAATGATTTGTTGCTTTAGTTCAACATTTACCAGTTGTGGCACGATACAAACATTGAATAGTAGCATATTCTCTTCAGGCCCCAAAGGGACGTTTGGGAACTTGTTCTACCTCTTCATAACCCTGATAAATAAAAATAATTTATAAGAAAACATTTGTCACCATGACAAAATCAAAATTGTTAAACTAGACTGAGTGGATGTGGATTATTTACTGCCGTTACACGAGAGGTTTGTTAGAAATCTTTCTTATTTGCTTTCTGTCACAGACGTCTGCTGGCTAACGAGAACGTTCCTGAAATGTATTTTAGCATATAGGTTATCGCAAAAATGATTTGAAGAAAGAAATGGAATTTATTATCCAAACAGATCTTGAGCAAACATTTTCATATTTGCATATAACCACACCAATTTTAGAAATATTTGGACATGTTGGAAAATAGGGCCATTATATTTATGAAGCTCCCACACTCTAGATGTGCTGGAGCGATGCTATGCTATGCTACGTAGCCCCATAAATTATTTTGTTTTCTATGGGTGTGGGAATCATGTCACTCCCAAATTAACTGTGTTCCAGTTACAAGTCTAAAAATTTGGGAATACATTTTTGTCTGTCACTAGGCTAACTACAGTTACACTGTAGCAGCAAATTCTTAAAGAAATGTTGCTGGGAAATATAGATAGTATTGATATATGCAGTCGATTAAATGGAACGGAAACGGTTAAAAGTGAAAACAAACACTTAGCTTATGTGCGGTAGCTATGTTAGATTTTGAAATGTTGCTCAATGAAAAACTGGATTTAGAACTCTAATTTGAGGAAGCATTCCTGTTGACGGTTCTGACTTTGAAAAGTCTCATTTCTGCATTCCAAATGTGACACTGTAATGCAAGTTCAGCATATTTTAGCTTAGCATAAGTAGCTAACAGTAGCTTGAACAGCTCATGAGCTTAGGTTTTAGTATAAACAACAAAAAGCTTGCTCCGTTCTGGTCAAAGGTAACAAGCTGTCACCATCAGCTTCTTTTTATAAAACCCTACATGTTTGAAAATATCCATAATAAAAATTAAAGATTTAAATGGCACCAATTTAGACTGCTTGTCTTTGTGACACCATAAATATTCTAATAGCCTGCTAATACCCCAGAAAATCACCAAAAATGTTTTTTGTAATTAAAAGAAATCAAGAAGAAGAATATAATTGGTTCTTGCCAGGAAGCTTAGATGCAGAACATCTGGGGTGGAGTGACAGGAGAAATGTTGTCTAAATTCCAATGTTTGTATTACCATGCCGACTTTAAGCCTGCAACCAGTCATGCGTTGGGCACTACATGAGAACAAAATTCTCACCAGATAATGCATCAAGACAAAGCTAACAACGCTCAAATCTTGATTGCGGGTGCCGAATGTCATTCTTTCTTTGTAGCTTTTTTATTTTTCTTGTGGGAGAGTCTCATGCAGAGGATTTGCTGGCCTTAAAATCACCAGAACGTTTCAAATGAAACTTGGGTGAAGGGTAGGGATTCCTAAAAGATCAACAAAAAAGATCAAATACTTCATTTTAAACAACAGAAATAGGTATTAGATTAGATTTTTTTTTCCCAACAAGAACCAACACTGTTTATTTGTATTTTTAAAAGTTTTTAGCCTGAATCAGACTAACTAGCTTAGCTAACTAGCAAAGCTAAGCAAACAAGTCCACCTTCCTAATGACTTTCCACTTCTGAGGGTCATTTTACCAACACAGGCAGAACTAGTATTATTATACCTATTTAAATGTTTTAAGTTGTCCTTGAATGCCCAAACAGCCACCATTAGTAATGTGCATTTAAAGCAGCTAGTATCAGGTGACGTAAAACATTCACACGTTCAGTGAAATACGCAACACAAAATTCCTTTTTGTCTTTCTCCAAATGGACACAAGCAATTGTTGTTCTGAGGCTACTATTTATTACATGCAATGATTCTTAAAGTTTCAGGCATTTCAGACCAAACCGAAACTTCGTCAAATCATCCAAGAAAACAAAATACAGCAACGGATGCTAATTCAACATGTTTCATCACACACTTTTTTTTTTTTTCATCTTAAAGCCGAACCCTGGTGTCATCTCATAACGCCAGTAAAAAAGCTCATGGAGACATCTGATTTTATGAAAAGAAAAAAAACAAATCTCATATTTATACCAATATGGTATGGAAAATTATTTAGATTCATTCTTTGTTTTTAAATAAATAGAGCAATTCCAACTGGACACAAATAGAGGCACTTGAGTTTCTTTCTCTTTTCATGTTAAAGTAAAAAATACTTCCCACATCCACATCGTCCTTTCACGCACATTCAGCCATGGTGAAATGATCCCAGACTTATGAAACTCATGCTGGATGTGCTGGTTTTACAAAAAAGCATACAGAAAAAGTAGACTCTAAACTTTTGTAGCACAACAAGCAACAGAGAGATGACAAAGAAACGATGGGCGACTTGTATTTTAAATGTACCACAAAAAGTTAAAAATCACTGGACCTTTGGTGCTGTGGAAATGCAGCCATAGCCTATGCATCGACCAACACACACACACACACACACACACACACACACGCACGCACACACACACACACACACACACACACACACACACACACACACACACACACACACACACACACGCACGCACACACCCACCTTACACTCGTATCAATTCTTTCACATTGACTCATTCACAAGACACACAAAAAAATATACCAATTAAAACCCCACCCAAAAACACTGCTTCCAGGTCTCACAATCTGTACAGTATGTTACACAAACATCATTATTGTTCAGCAACAATTTAGATTTAGACTTGACAATCAGCTGTACACGTATACACACCAACAGCACAACACGACAAATGTTGGGGGAAACGACTAGATGATCCAGCAGATGATCTGATCCCATTAAGTGCTGTACAAAGTCGCGGATTCGCTTTGACATCGGGGGCAGAGGAGCAGACGTGAGATCTTCCTCGTTCGCTCGCTCTACACGTGGGTGGGGGGGGGGGGGGGGGGGGGGGGGGGGGTGGAGCCAAATCCCACTGAGTCTTGTCACCCCCCCCCCTCCTTCTTCTTTTTTTGTAAGTGTTTGACACCTTAGTGGGTGGGTTACTATGGGAACAAGAACCGAGAGCAGAAATTTCACAAAAAGCCCATAACCAGCAAAAAGAGATGTTGCGTTTGATGGAAGAGAGCCCTCATTTGGAGGGAAAGTAAACAGAGAGAGTGTTTTGTGGATGTTTACGCCCTCAACTTTATTTTCACCTGGAACCAGCTCGTTTGACCTATAAAGATGCCCCGACCAGTAGAACCAACATGTCTCACATTTATTATCTTGTTTACTACTCATATGAACTGGGTTTCAGGGATCACGGTAAAATATTGAACGCTTCTGCCGTTAAATAAAAAAAAAAATCGGATTTTGGCTTTGCTTTACATCATAATGACAAGGGACGCGAAAGGCATCCGTTTTGTTCAGGAGGCTCCTGGAAATAAATGACACTGTCGGTACTTTGTGACCAACAGGCAAAAAGGTTATATGTCTCACTATCCACCTATGGCATAAGAGTATGGTATGCTACTCCCCTGGTGTTTGATTAACAATATAAGAGTAAATCCTCTGGCTACAGCTAAAAACAAATTTGCAGCAGCAGTGATTTACACCAGTGAGCTAATGTCATAGTATCAGTATTGTGCTGTTTTGTCTGTTTTATGTTCTCTGTTACCAGCCAATGCAGCCCTTCTACCCCATAACTGTTTAAAGGGACTATCTGATGGTGTATATTTTTCATTTAAAAACATACAGACAACAGCACCACAACTGGGTAATGAAGTGGTCATTTCCACTGGAGGATTTGACAAAATGCACAAAAACTGCTGGCTTAGGTTTTTGTTTGTTTTTGTTGACATCACAAGAGGCACAGTTACTGAGTTGATCAGCTTGCATTAGTAAACACTATGACAGACAGAGCAGCGACTTTTGGACAGGTTTGGAGATAGACTATGAAACCTTAACATGTTTGACTCTGACTGTTGCGAACTAACATGGATACGGCTGTGGATGTGAAGGCCGACGCAAACGGGGAAGAAGACGATGATAATCGTCAGTACTTTAACAGGTATGAATGTGTTTATATCTCTATTAGAACTCGCAGAATTATTAAAGAGCATATTCAGTGCATTCTAAATTTTAACTACTGTAGATTACCCAAACAACTTAGCTCTTTCTGACTGCCGTGTGATAGGATTTCTTTCATACTTAGTAGTGGGTGGTGCAGTAGTTTCCCAGGATGGGACTGGAAAAATCACCTTGATGTAAACGGCACCAGCATGGCTCAAAATTTTTGTTTAAGATCTTTGATCACGAAATCTGGCCAATTCCAGTTTGCCCTGGTCCCTTTTACAAGCCGCTTCCATGCAGTTTGTTGTTCCCAAGTTTTCCCTGACATCCATGCTGTGGTCTACATACAGCTCAACCAGCAAAGACCTCTGAAGTAAGAAGTTGATAAAAAATGTCAAAATGAGCAAGAAAAAAAATACAAGAAAATAACTGAGAAGTCGCCTCATGCCTGTTGTGATGTCTTCAGAGGAGACTCGTTTGCGAGGAGCATACCTTTGATCTCGATTTAATGACTTGGAACAAAATGGCAAAACAAACCATGGCATGTCGGTCTGTAGGTGTCAAACTATATCTAAAGGAAACTTCATTGATTACACTGGAAACTCTGGCTAGTAGCTTTAAGCCTGATTTAAGAAACAGTGTCATTCACTTCCTGGTCCTTCTCCCATGTAATTAGAGATTTGTCACAGCTATGGTACCCAAACGGCATCGTTCCATAAGTTTCTAAATATTTATTTTGACTCTCACTTTAAATAGTAGGAAAAACTCTGTTAGCATTTTGTAAGAAATCTGTTTGGAGTCTTGCTGCAGGCCCAACAGAGCACCCACCCCCCCCTCTCTATGGATACAACACTGGCAGGTTGCAACTTCAGAGGATCTCTCTCTGAGGACTAAAACAAGAAGTAGAAGACTGAGTTCAGCCTGCTTTGATTCTGCCTCAGGGGTCACAGCCCGGCCTCTTTTCCCTCACCAGTGTGGTCCTTATCTGATGGATTGGACCGCTACTTTTCCAGCTGGATCGATATCAGCCCGAGGCTTTAAATCCAGACCCAATCACTGACACATTTCTGCTCCTCTGCTGGGCTTGATGAGCCTCTGTTGAGCTTTTTGGCCACATTTAGCTGCCTTAATCACATCAGCTGCTCACTTATCTTCTAGAAAATGATCCCATCTTAGTAAAAACCCCTTTTTTTACTTTCTACTCTTCTTTTTGTTCATTTTTCTATTCCGATCCAAAGGGAGGGTTTGTGGGGGGGGGTGTTCTGTGTCTCCTCAGGAGTTTTAGCTACCTGCATACACCCAATGTTAATCTGCGTTCCTGTTCAGCCGTGACTGCAGGTGAATTTCAGCGCAATTAACGGACTCAGCCTACACCGTTAAGTTACCGTGTGTGGAGCTGGGTGGTTTGAGGGATCACTGTGGGATGTGAGACATCCTTCTGGCTCTCAGCTCAGCTGTTATGCCAGCTCTAGTGCCCGGGCCTGTTTCTTTTATTTGCTCTCTCTTTTTTTTCCACTTTATTTGGCCTTTGCTTCAGTCTTTACAAAAGCTGAGCCTCTGTGCGGAGCCAGTGCAGTCCCTGCCTGATGTAGCGCACCAGCTCAGTCATGCTGCTCTGCTGACTCAAAGGCCCCATCACCGAGTCCAGGTCCTGGAAGAAGTCTGCAGGAGAGAGGAGAAAGAAAAATATTCAGGGGCGTTTTTATATATAAAAAAACTGGTTTACTCTGCCAGGTAAAGGTATTTACAGTATAACCCTTGAAGCTTTCCACATTATGTATGTAAACTTCAAGATTTTTCACTGGTTTTTGTATGTAACAGACTAGCTGAAAGTAGATCATGATTATAATGTAAAAGACAAAAAACCCTGGCCATGGAGAAGTAGATTTCCACCGAAAAACTCATTGTAAACTAAGAAATTTGTAAAAAAAAAAAAAAAAAAACTGGAAGAAAAAAAACTTTTACAAAGAACAAACAAATCTCTGAAGTTTTTTGAGATAAAGTCAGACATTTGGGACAAAAAAGCCAGAAATGTAGGAAAGTGTAAGTGGTAGATCTGGGCTCTTTCAGTTTATCTGAAGGACATCTCCTCAGTGCAATCTCACCATGAACACCTCGGGTGGGAGCCAGAATACGCACCTGAGATAGTGAGGAAGAACCGGCAACAAGGCTATATTACAATCTCTGTAAGATTCTGATTTATTTTTCTTTATTTGATTTCTGACTCTTCATTGTCAGAAAATATATTTGTTTCAATATCCTAAATGTATCCCCTTAATCCAGAAAAAAACGTTTTAAAAAAGTGCACATTTCCAATGTTTCGACAGAGAGAATATTCAAGGTTTTTTCTTTTAAATATGTGAAATTGATTTAAACATTTTTGGGGGCGTAAATTTACTCCTTTGTGGCTAATTGTTTTTTTTTTTTTTATTGACAATGGTTTTAAAACAGAAAAATATTATTGAAGAGGAAGTATTTTTTTTGTTTCTCTCCCATTTTAAGACTAAGGTTGAAATGATGAAAAAAAAAAAGTGGAATAAGACATCAATAACAGAATGTTGAGATTAAAGTGTAAATATTACACCAAACCAATACTGGTGCATAGATCTGCAACAGCCAGGGGGGGCAAACTCCAGTCCTCCAGAGATGCTATCAGGCAATATTTAGATTTGTTCTTTCTCCAACAATCAAATGAATGGTTTGCTGCCAGGCCTCCATAGAGCTGCATGCCTGCTGATGAAGGAAATCAGCCATTTGATTCAGGTGTGTTGAAGCAGCGATGCATTTTAAAAGTTATAGGGCAGTAGCTCCCAAGCGCTGGCTTTAGGCACCCCTGCTTTATACTAGGATTTCTTATATAATAACTAGATTCCTTGTATTTTAGCATATAAAAATCCACTTTATTCTCAATATTTTGACTTTAGCGGTACGAAGTGCAAATGTGTACCAACACTCTGTTCAATCAGACTGGGTGGGCCTGGGCCGTTTTGGAAAATAGGATGGGCAAATAATTCAGTCTGTATGTGCAAAGCTGGTGGAAACAAATCTCAAAAGGCCTATGCAATAAATCTCAAGGGTTTAAATACCTTCTCAAGGCACTGAAAACTAAAACTTGCTCTAGTAATAACATCTACCAAATCATTCCTTGTTTTTCATTGTGAAGTTAGCCATAAACAGGAAATCATTCGAGTCGTTTACTGCTGCATCTTTTACTATTATTTACTAGTGGCGATCTTTCTTGATCTGAGCAAATAGATTCCAGATAAAACTGGCCCAGAGGTCGCCATTCCTGGAAAATGTAGTAAACAAA
Organism: Valencia hispanica; assembly: GCA_963556495.2. Classification (NCBI taxonomy): domain Eukaryota; kingdom Metazoa; phylum Chordata; class Actinopteri; order Cyprinodontiformes; family Valenciidae; genus Valencia; species Valencia hispanica. Next base: position 16,074,249 of record OY747702.1, on the reverse strand, counting down.
AAAGCAGTTTATTGTCTTTATTATCAATATAAATGTGGCCATTTGTTTTAATCATCCGATTCTCGTTCAAACTTGGCCTCCTCCTTTTCTTGAATTGATACTCTGAATTGCGAGCATTTCTCCTGCTAAGTGAGTGTGACCCAAATTTTTGCCGGATCATAAAAGCTTTTTCATTTGCTCATCTAAGCGCCTGCTGTCAGGTGGGAGTTCAAACACCCCAGGAGCGCCCGCCGTTCCTTCCAGCTGCTGCAGAGTTGGTAGCTCAGTACGAGGGAAGAGACGGCGACAACACACCTCCGCAGTGACGAGCCGACGGCGGAAAACGTTTATCACGTGTTAATATTTGCAGATGCTAGGAACCCGATGGTCTTGTCGAGTGCGGTTGTCTCTGCGGTCCTACCTCTGCTGTCGGCTGCCAGTCTGTCAGCCGTCTCCCAGTGCTCGTAGCTCCTCAGGATGTTGTTGGTGATGTTTACATGACTGGCGGCCATGTGGTGGATCCGCTGGGGAATCGCCACGCTACCGGACGGCCCCGACGCACCTCCTCCTCCTCCTGGCGCTCCCCCGCTGCTGGCAGGAGAGGGGCTGAGTGAGAGGGGCGACGGAGTCCCGTTGACCCTGGAAGACACGCAGACAGGTGGTAAGTCCCAGTGACATCCTGGGAACCGAACAGGGAGCCTGTGTATGCAGCAGGGGCCTCTGAGTGTTGCAAAGAGGAAAAACAAAGGTTTGATAGGAAATATTTCCTGAACACCTTCACTCCTGGTAAAGATTCAAACACTCCATAGTGTGACAGCTATAATGTGTCTTATCTCTTTAAATTTTATGCATCTTGTTTTATGATAAGTTGGCAAAAAGTAACATAATTGTGACATGGAATGTAAAGAATGCATCATTTTATTTAAAAAGAATGTGTGCATTTATCTCCAGCCCCTTTGACTCTGCTCCCCCTGCTTCGGATTTCCCCTGTATGCACTCAGTATAAATCCAGCTGTTTTATGAAGGAAAACCTAAAACATTCCCTTAATCTATGATCGAGAAATGGAAAGAGTATGGCATAAGTATAAACATCCCAAGACATCGCTGTCATGTACTGAGAGAACAGGCGAGGAGAGCAGTTTTCAAAGAAGCAGCCAAGAGAACTAGGAGGAGCTGCAGAGATCCACAGCTCAGGTGGAACAATCTGTTGACAAGACAACTATTAGTCCTACACATTACAAGTCAGGTGGTACCAAAAGCTGGACTCTGCGACTCACTGTGAGCCCTCCATCCCCACAATGAAACACTGTGGTGGCAGCATCATGCTGTGGGAAACCTGGAAATGCAGGTCAGTCCTGGAAGCAAACCTGCTGGAGACGGCAAATTGTGGAGCTTCACCTTCCAACAAGGCAACGACCCTAAACATGGAGGCAGGACTATGTTTTCTTTTTTATTTCTAATCAGGCAACATGGACATGTATTGTCTTAAATTATTATAGAACCAAAACTTTAGAAACGCTCTCATGTTTGCAATAATAAAAGAATGGAATCAAGTTTCCTAATTTGTTGAGTCAATTGTTTGCTATTTGTTGTTTAATCTAGAATTGTGTTTTGGTCATTGCCCAGCAACCAGAACATGGGATGGGCGTGCATATGTTTGTTCTTATGGTAAAGTCACTGGATATTTTTTGGACCTATTTTTTTTATATGAAATTAAAATAAAAGCAAAACCCATGTTTAATAAAATGTAAATACATTTTCCATTTTAGAATTTAAATTTATCTGAAAATCTCTTAAAAGTTTTAAAAAGCGTCCATTTGCGTCGACTTCCTTTGCTGGTGGGGCCAAATTTGTACCATCACAGTCCAGGGGCCAGACAAAATCTATTCAAGGGAATCACCCCCCGGGCTCCCTCCTCGGACCCCTCTACTTTAGATCAAAGCATATCCGCGTGTCAGAATGGTCCAGTCAAAGTCCAGACCTAAATGGTGAGACTTAAAAATGTATGCTCAGACATTTTCCGTCTTGTTTTACAGAAATGTCTCTCTCTGGTTTTGCGAAGACGTTTAACTATCTGTGGGAAAAGGTGATTCTACAAAATATTTACTTTGGAAGATTAAAAACAAATGCACCCCACACTTGTCAGATTTCAGATGAACTACTTTGTGTTGGTCTGTCACATAGAATAAAGATTAAACGCACTGAGGTGTGACATGTTGTGACCTGACAAAATGTGGAGAAGTTCAATCAAAACAGCCAAACTTTACTTAATTTGTTCTTTTTAAATATAACAGCATGAAATCCATCCATTGCACTATTGAAACTATGAAAAACTAAATTCTTACAGTTCTGGAACTTAAAAAAAGAATATATATATATATATATATATATATATATATATATATATATATATATATATATATATATATATATATATATATATATTCCTCTTTATAATAAATCAAATGTGAGTGAATTAATCTGATCTAGTATTAATGATTGCACACTGGTTGCGGATTTATTTGGCTTGTCCTCTCAGTAGTTTTATCTTTAGGTTTGGTCATTAGTGGAGGATGGGGGTGTCTCTAGATATTAGGGGACCGCTTTATATTTAACAGAAGAAGAAGAAGTTGGCAGCCGCTCTGATATACACAGCAAACTAACATAAGACATGTCAGAACAAATCGCTCCCCCTGTGTAGCTCGGCAGGATGCGGGTCTGTGGTGGTGATGCAATGTCTGCGATGTGGCCTTGACCCTCACTGACCCACAACTTGTGTCTAATTCAGTACCCCCAACACACACACACACGCATGCATACACACACACACAGAGCATGCTCCAGTCCTGCTGGTACGCAGCATCAGAGCTGTCCAAACTCATTAATTTCACATCCGCGACTCCTCCACGCCTCTCCTCCTCCATCCATCATCACTGCCTCCATCACTCCTCCTCGTCGGGCGCTTGGCAGCCCCTCCAGTCTTCTCCTTCTCACATCTACAACAAATCAATCCCTTTATTTGCTTCCTGAGGGGTTTGTTTGAGCAAGTGGCTGTCACTGGCCGCTTCGGAAAGCTGCAGCAGAGCTCCGGTGAATTATAAATTCTCAATTATGGAGGTGAACCAAGAGGCTGGGACTTGTTGGTGTGTGTGGTTACTCACTTTCCGTTTGTCCTCCAAGGAGAGGGGGCTTGATGGGAACTCTTTGCTGAATTCTGGATGGCAAAAAACACAATTTTATTGTTGGATGTTGTTTATGGCTGAGCAGTGGTGGAAAAACTCAAGTTGGAGTATTAAGAGAGAGGAAAAACACTAGGACAAACGGCAGGTTTACAGTGAGGGTTATTAACTGAAGCCTAGTAAGATTTACATCTATCTTAAAATAGATGCTTTGTAAACTATTTTTTTCAAATGTTCATTTGCTTCATAATCATATAATCACACTGTATACCACTGGCCTAAGGTATGGAAAAGAAAGGAATACGATTACTTAAAAAAAGTACATTTATGACATTTCAAATGAAGCTTGAACAGTTTAGAAGAAGGAATGTTTGTTCCTTCTCCAAACTTGGGTATGAAATAAAAAAAAACAAAAATTCTTTTACATACAAAAGTCTTTTATTCTTATTTTTAATCTGAAGTTTTAAAAAATGGTAAAAGTGTCAACCCATGCAGCTCTGTCTCTAAGACTCAGCTCAATTATGGTCATATTTTAGATAGACGGCTACTGTGTGCAAAGGCAAACCAGATTTCCCCAAAATTAAATGAGAAATTCTGTCTGGAAATATACCTCAAAGTGGAGAAACAACACTTACATTGCTGGTGAGAATCACCAGCCAACTCAACTAATCTCTGGGTAAATGTCCCTTATACTGATCTAAATGTCAAGCACGTTGGTGGCAGCATCATGCTATGGTTGTACATGGAGTACTGAAGGAGGACTAACTCGAAGTTCTTCAACTTTACCTCAGTTCAAGAGCTACATCAGGCAAGATGAGATAACTGTCTGAAATTTGTCCTTCACATAGCTCCACTAAACACAATTAGCTAACAATAAGCTAGCATTTTACAAGCTTTGCAGTAATCAGGCCAAGACGTGGCTGGAAAAATTGTGTTTAATCACAGTTAATTTAGGGAGGAAACTAGAGGGAAGATCCTTTTTCACACAGTACCAGGATGGGTTGGATAATAACATTTGTTTGAGGATCAAATTTAAAAGACAAATTCCTAAACATCAGCCATAAAACAATAATTTTCTCAGTTTCAACATTTAAAGTCTCTTTACAACTAGATGGGATTTAAAATCATCAATATTCTTTATTTAAACACCAATTTGCTGACGTTCTGTAACATGAGGCTGTAACTTCAGAGAAGTGAGTTACAGAAATGCTTTGACTGTTGTTTTGCAAAATGAACCGCTCTGACTCTGTCAACACATCCCGTATGTAAACAGCCCGCGCACATATGCGCTGCTAAGCCCCCTGTCAGTCCCTTCCCAGAAATCCAATCCCATCGGTGTAAAACGCAGAACTGTGATAATGACATCCCCAGTAATTAATTCAGCTAAACGTAATTAATCAAAACAAGCACATTAAACTGCAACAATCCACTGTGATGATGGATGGCACTAATTAATGTATTAATATTAAAGAAAAAGAACAGAATTTCACAACGGCATGCAAAATGAATGCACAGGCGGCATGAAAATGGGTCTGAAATGTGTGTGTGTGTGTGTGTGTGAGGGACGGCGGTTGGCTTTGCTCCGTATGTCACGGAGGCAGACGATGAGAGACAGGGGAAGGAAATCCACTCTGGGTCCAACTGTGTGTGTTCAGTTGTTACCTTGAAGTACTCCATGAGCGAGCGCGAGTATTTGACAGCGTGGTCTTTCTTCAGATGGAACATCCTCAGATACAGCAGAGACAGACAGCGGTTACTATGGGAACACAAACATTAGGAGGCAGATGAATCCTCTGTACATATTCCTGTTAAAGCTTTAAGGCTTAATGGTAGTTAGTGAGAAACATATGCAGCACTGACACTGACAATCAAGTGAAGACGAGTAAACAGCCTTAATATTGATTCAACCTATATTTCATCAGCATATTCTCATAAATTAAATAAATGGAAAAATCCAACATTTTAGTTGAGTCCATTTATTAGGTGTGGAAGAATCCATGTTAGGATCAGGTAACTGCTTTTAACTTAATCAGCAGTTTTATGTTCGGGGAGTCTAGGAACTTTTAATTAGTAACCCACAACTTGTCACTGTTTCCCTAGTGTAGAACTATGATGTGACACAGTGGCTTATTTCTCATAGCAGAGAGGGATCTTAACTGTATCAATTAGATAATGTCCACATGCCAGCTTGGCACAAATACAGGGATGGGCATTTATCATTTATCATTCTCTCTCTCTCTCTCTCTCTCTCTCTCTCTCTCTCTCTCTCTCTCTCTCTCTCTCTCTCTCTCTCTCTCTCTCTCTCTCTCTCTCTATATATATATATATATATATATAAATTTTTTTCATGATAAAGACTAGGTTTTTTTGAGATAATAATAAACTGATTGATTATATTTGCAAACCTTCAACTTTGACGGTGTCGTTTGTTACTTTTGTTGCTCGAGCTACTTCCTTCATCTATTTGGTCCCATGAAAGCATCAGCAAACATCTGATGCTGTTTAGAGGAACAATTTCACTGCGTGATGTAAGTGGTAAATTAAAGAAGCATATTTGATAATGGGTAAATTAGACTTTGAGCAGTATTTGTGTTTATAGATTCCACACCGCATGCAGTTAGAGCTTTATAGCCCAAAAAAACTGATTTATTTAAAGAAGCAACAACCCTTAATTGTTGGTTTAAAATATTTTAACAATAAATACAACAGAATATAAAGACACATGTTTTTAGCTTTTGGTTGATAAGACAAGGGAGTATAGTAAGTAAAATAGACAGTGGTACAGTGACAGCACATTCGACAATATTTGATCTATTTTAAGTACAGTGTATCTTACCAAAAAACAATTCAGGTGGGTTTAGTGTGAAACAGGATGAACATATGTAAAAGCACCTCACACCCAGTGTTTAGTATGGTGGAGGATGTGTGATGCTTTGGCCCTGTTTCTCTTCCAAAGGCTGTTAGAAACCTGTTGCATTACACTATGGACCCTTACAAATACAAAGAGATTTTTCTAATAAAAACGATCACTTTTTAGTGTGGGATTTTCCTTACTGAATAAATGTGCCAAAAATTAAAGGTACTATACCGAATCTGCAAAACAAGCTAGCTTAATACATTTTTGTCATGCATCTTAACAACGTTCTAACATAGTATAGCTATAAATATTTTGTGGAGATAAAAAAAACAGAAAAAAAGTGGTTTTTTTGGGTTAGATGGGTTTCAATAAACCCAAAGTGCTGTATTAATTGACTACGAGCCTGGGTAGTGTGAAGGAAAATAAGCATTTACAGATATGTTTAACTTTGTTTAGCTTGTGAAAGAAACTTAATTTAAGGATGTTCTCTGGAATGGACATTTACAGATCAGCAACCCTACAGGTCAGCTGCCAGGGAAGAGAAGGGTCATTTAGGCTCTGGAAGATGTCATGAAATACTGGTTTATGGGGGGGGACGATCTCCTCTGATACAATCTGTTTTCTACAACTGGCTGGTGGGGTAATAAACCCCCTGGACTTCTTAGAGTTTAGAGTTAGTGGAAAATAACTGTGAGAAGTGGGGTGTGAACTAACTATGTATATAACAGGGTTGTAAGTCTGATTTTGTCAGACACAGACCAGGAAGAAATGCTTGATCTGTCTCTCCTTGCATGCAAGAAATAAAGCCAAAGAACTGTCTCAACCGTCTTTATTTAAAACTTAACTCTGCCAGCACAGTAGCCTGTGTGTTCTAGACTTTTGTCTAATCAGACATAACCCCTTACTGTGTGAATTTAGTCACATTCTTGTAGAAGAATCAAACATTTGTGTTTTTGCTCTTAGATTTTACTTTAAGTAGAAATAGTTAACTTGATGGATAAAAAAATGTAAAAATCGCGTTTGTCATGAAAATTATGTGCTGGTTTGAATTGGATAGTATACAAGGGATTATGTATAAAATCCCTATAACTATATTCTTCTTACAAGACAAACGTATTTAAGTGTTTTTTTTTCTAAACATTTTAGAAGATCTGAAAAGAAGGTTCAAATAAATTGGAGATACTTTCAGTATATCTCTTTGAAGCTGACACAACACACACAAACACACACTTAAAGAGCAAGACCATACCACAGAATAGCTAGCCTCTTCTCCAAGATGGTGGCCGAGTGACTGGTGAAGTTCTTCAACCTCATGGCGTACCTGTTGCAAAGAGAAGCTCAGCACTACTCTGATGTTTGCTGATCTATTTTAGTAAAATTCAGATGCATTAAACTGTCATAAATGGGAATAAGAGTTGTCAAGATTCATTTGTAGCAGACCATCAAGCAAAGACAATTGCTTGACCAAAAAGGACATCTAAGAAGTCGCACCTTCATACTTTATTGATCTTTGAAGACAAATTCTCATCATTTCTACCATCATCTCTTTAAGGGGCAGTCAAAGGTGAAGCCAGTGTTCTGACACTCTGCTCCTTCCAGCGATTCAGTGTCTTGCTCGAGAACACTTCAGTAGGATGGAAGAGTGCAGATGAGTGGACCTTGAACCATAACACTCAAGGTAAATGACTGCCTCCCACTTCACGGCCCCCCCCCCCCCCCCCGCCTCTCAGACGGAGTCGCTCATTTATTATTCGCGGTTTGCTCTCTTTGAGTTGCACTCAGCGGCTTCACACGCTGGCAGCTCTCAAAAGGCAGAACCCTAGGATCTGGTAATGCAGCCCTGGCTAATTTATACAGATTAGCAACCTTGTAGGTGTGGGAGACTGGAAAGGGAAAAAACAACCTCTGAGCTGAAGCGTCCAGCTGGTTATAGGTAGGGATGCATGCTAAATTAGGGTTCATTAATAAGGCTTTGCTTTAATTTGTCACTGGTGGTGGAATGGATGCAAACATACATGGCAACACTTGTTCCTGTAAATTACATGTATTCAGTTTGGGATGAAGAACCCAATTATAATTGTAGCACTTGATACTCTAGCAGCGCTTGTTTCCAGAAATACTAAACTAAATCCCCTGCTTATTGTAGGTGTGCGACAATATAACTGTATTGTCCTTCTCTAAGGGAATTTGAAAAGTAGTTGAGTTAAAGAACACAAATGAGTCATAAGATGAACAAACTTATGTCCAGAGAGTAACTTTTCTGTGGACTGACTTTTACAACCTTTAGCTTCTTCATACAGTAAAGAGTCCCTAAATTTGCCTTCAAGAGCAGCTTCTAGTTCTCTACTGTGTGCGCTTTGGATCAGGCTGTTATACAATTATATGTGCTGTGTTTTTGTATGACTTGTTGGTAATTTGCCTCATAATATATATGGATGCAGACAAAACTCATTGAAATAAGTTTGTGTCCTGCTATCAAAAAACTAAAGCTTTACTTCAACGTTCGAATAATGACTGACCAGTGTTTTGCTGCCCTCACAAGACATCAAAGTACAAGGAGCATCACTGTGAAGGGTGAAAAACACTCGGATTGTTTCAGAAAACTCAGATTCATTATGTAAATAAAAAAATCGGCATCATCTAAAAAAACACTTTGGCAAAGGACAACAGGGTGACAATTTTAAAAACCAGTAGCACAAAATGTGCCTTGTAGTGGTGCTTGCAAAACCACAGTCATTAAACTAACATGTATTGTGAGCTGAATTTATTTAGGCACTCAAATTAATAAACAATAAAAAAAATGTAACAATGAGATAATAACCTGGGATCAGGACATGTCTAGTCTGATTCACAGGGGACACATTAGGAAACTAGAAGCTAGTAGCAAGAATTAACTTTATGGAACTAAGCTCTATGTGTTAGATGTACACTATGTTGGCAAAAGTAGTGGATCAGCGTTGGGAAGCCACATTTCCAAGTCCAGTCGGGAAATTTAGTAACAAATAAATATTCTGCAGTCAACTGTTAGTGGTATTACAACAAAGTGACAGCAATTCAGCCACGAAGTTCTACGCCTTGTAAAAATCTCAGCTGAGTCAGTGGATGCTCAGGTGCATAGAGGACAGAGGTCACCAACTTTCAGCAGAGTCAACAGCTACAGATCTCCAAACGTCATGCAGCCCTCAGATTAGCTAAAGAACAGCTTGTTGAGAGCTGCATGGCACAGCTGCACCCAGGCTTTACATCACCGGGTGCAATGGAAAGCGTTGGATGCGGTGGTGCAGGGTATGCACTTGTCAGAATGTGTATCAGGAATAACATTTGATGCAGAGGGGGCTACATGGTGTTTATAAGGATTAAATTCCAGTGAAAGGGATTGAAAATGATTATTTCCACTACTGGAACTTCAGAGTTATTTTACCGGACCTTCATCTGACGGGGTAAATCTGTTGGCCTGCTCCTCTCAGCCGTCGTGTCTCAATACAAAATTGGCCCTTGAGGAATTTGCTACGTCCACATATCACAACCGTTTCGGCAGTGAGTGACGTCACTGATCCACGCCAAAAGGCGCCCACAGCAGCAGAGAGTAACAAGAGATTGTCATTGGAAGAAGCAGGAATGGTTGCCGGGTTTCTGTTTGAGGTGTTGCTATACACTGCTTCCAGTTTTACAAAGCTGGCTGTTTGGCGACGTCTGCTGATATAATTTCTCTCTGAGTTCCAACCAATCAGCATGAGTTAACCACGGGCCCATTTTCGTGGACATACCACAAGACTGGTATTCGGTTGGTTCCTGAAATGGCCCCAAAAACGGCCCTGTCGGCCCAGACTGGTGTGGTGGAGACACACGCATACTGTGAAGGTCCAATAAAATTGCCTCGAAGTTCGAATGGTGAAAACGGGCCTAATGATAATCTAAATCAAGTGTGGACGTTAAGGACAGTAAAACTCTATTCAACTGGCCAAAGACATGACTGACACTCAGAAGATATCCTCCCCCCCACATGGTGGACCCAAGGAGACCTTTTTGACTGCAATATTGCAAATATTGATAGTGCGGCGAATTTTGCCCAATTCTAGTAAAAATCACTCCTGTCTTGGCTTATGCATTTAGCCATACCTGATGAGCTCCACTGTCTCTGAGTACATCGTATAGGGCGATTTGGCCTCCAGCGGATCTCGCTCCATGGCGTTCCCACACTCTATGAAGGAGAGGGCACCGTCTGCGTAGTTCACAGCCTTCCCGAATTTGTCCGTCTGCAGAGTATTAAAAAAAGGAAGGTGACAGACAGGTTGAGACGGGGCAGATATGAAATACCACGTAGCGGAGACGGAGATGAAAGAAGATGCGAGTAAGAGACGAAATAAGCGGCATCTTGGGGAGCACTGTGGCCAAGGTGCAGCCTTCATTTTGAATAATCTCCCACTAAGATGTCAATAATGCGATAAATCTGAGGAAACAATGCACACACATAGGATAAATAACAAATTCAATAACTCGGGAGTTCATTGTTTGGGGAGGATCCGATAACTCTTTTGATATTTTATAATCCTGCAGAACTCATCACTCTTTGAGTACCATCCTCCCTTAGAGACAAACGGTGTAATAAATGACACAACTGAACTACAGTACAGTCCATGATACTAAATAGATTTGCATTGTACAGAGACTGAGAGCCTGCACAGACTGCAGATGTTAAACACTGTGTTTTCAAACCCATCTAACACTGTCTGAGCCTGAGCTCAGAGGGGTGATTGTGAATCATTCAGTGAAGTGTTGAGCCATGCAACATCTTACCAAAGCATCCGCCTTGTGCTTCAGCCGCTTTGCTTCTTGCATGTAGTACTCTGCACTGTGGACTCTGGAAAAAACACAAACAAAAAAAAAAGGAACATGAAATCCACGTCTGTACAAACCAATAACGAAATAAAAAGGCTTGAGTCCTCCAGAATGATGGAGTGATTTACATAATCACTGACTACACAGAAGCCTGCTTATTTATACACACCTCAGGCTTGGTGTAACCTTAGAATAACAACAAAACATGCCCCATGAATAATGCAGAATCCTTTTGGGATAAATAAGTAAGGAGATGTATCATCTGTCCAGATTTGAACAGAACTGGACAAGAGCTGATGTAGTTATTGTTGCTGCATTATATTAACAGGCCACATTTTGGCTCTTGTTTAGAAGACACCAAGTTGGATGCAGAAATACTCAACACCCAAGTTTGAATCGGTCTAACTGTTGTTTTGTCTAACTGGGAGGGATTTAGATGTAATATGTCCTTTCCTAAAACATCTGAAATCATAGAGGTGCATTGCTTTTTAGTCTCTGTAGTTTCAGAGACCAAATCCATCCAATCACGTTGGTCCAGTTCATGCTCATTAAAAATGCTGCTAATTTTTCAATATACACATATCAAATCTTTTGATCTATTGACCAACAGACATAGGTCGCGCCAACCAAATATTTTCCGTCTTTGACAGTTTTTTTCAAAACTGTGACGGAAACATCTGAAGGCCATCTGTCGTTTTGAGAATTGCCATTCACACCACTGACCACTTGGTGTAGACACGCAGACATGTTCAAATCTACCCACAGAGTCCATGTAACTGAATCAATTAAAAACGATTGCCACCACAGCACCTTCTCAGACCTGGACACCATACCCAGCGCATCTCGCCATCTGGAAGCTCTGGAGTGCGTCTGTAGCCAGAACGGTGCATGAAGCGGGTTTCCTCCCGCTGAAGGGATCAGGAGAGCTCTCGTTCAGAGGGGCTTGCCGACTTTCCCTTCAATTCGAAAAATGTTCCCCTGATTTCAAAACGGGCTGAAGTGACACTTGTCATTCCAGTCTGGCAGCAGAGCACAGATTCAGAAATGGGTGCGCAATTGAACTCCATGTGGACCAGTGGGAAGTTGGGAAACTCTGTGTTCAGGCCACAGCAGGTGATCTGTTCATATTTAATACATGTATTCATCTGCTGTGTGATGGCACGATGTGGATTCTCTGTTCAGCTTGCTCTTTTGAACATTAATTAAAATGAATGAAAGTTAAATACTATTCAATATGTGATTATTATTTCAAAAATAGATTGATAGGTTTTTTTGACCTTATCAGTCAAAATGAAGGACAACGAAAAAGTCTAGCGCAACTTTTGCCAACAGGTAGGATAAAAAACAACATTCCAGCTGACCTGTGTGTGTTCCGACCAGTCTATCACTAATGGAAGTAAAGATTATTTGTTTCATCACAAGTACTGACCCAGATTTCTGTTTACTCTGGAGCAAGAAAACGTGCAAAATAAACCAAGACATGTACAATATGTTTTCTCTGTACTTCTACGTACGTGTCAGTGAACGATAGTCTCGGCCTTCGTGGTTCAGACTGGTCCATCAGGGCCTCGGACCACACCTCGGAGTCTGAATGGCCGTTGGCATGGTAACTGTCTCCGCCAGGTTTATCGCCGTGGGAATCCATGTCCTAAGGCGGAGAAGCCATTGAGATTCATAGTTTCGACAACAAAAACGTGTACGATAATTAGGTAGCTACTTAACCGTTACTGCTGTCCTTTCACTCAATTTTAAAAGCTCACTCACAGTACAGCACTGTGAGTGAGCCACTGAAGCTTAGAGTAAGGTGGTCAAGAAGAAAAGCTCGCCAAGTCAAATAAAACGTTTGAATATGAATAAATCAACGCAAATACATGTTTACTGACCTACAGGGGACACTTACGCTGCCATTTCTAGCATGCCCTGCAGCCTTCCCTTCGCCTCTCCGGTGTCTGTGCGAGGAGGACGAGGAGGACGCGGAGGATGTGGAGCAAGGCAGCATCCCCACAGCGCCGGCCTCCTCGGCGAGAGAGGGGCCGGCGTCACAGGCCCGTTTGCGAGGCGGCTCGTTGGAGAGCGGCGACAGCAGCGGTGGCATCACCTTCTCATCACGCAGTCGGGTCTGCTTCCTGTTTAGAGAGCCACTGAACACACAAAGATATCAACACAGATTAATTGAACACATTCTGTGAACTGTATTTCCTTTGTGTTGGATTTGTATGTTGGAAACTCAGTAAGCTAAAGTTTTTAGAGGAACAATAAGTGTAATCAGTGTAACAAAAGTACACTCTAATTCCATTCAAAGCTATGGATGATAAACTAAACTAAATACATCCCATAAGTCCAAAGCTTTTAGTAGCAATAACTTGAACTGCAACTGGTTTTCACCCATAATGGATCTGTGCCAAATATCTCCATTTTGATCTCTGTCTATCCAGAAGTCTTGTGGTTTACTCGATGCAAAACCTATTTGTAATACCCTACGCTTTTTAAAGGTTATTCTAATTGGCCAAATAGAGATTCAAAGAGTAGCATCAAAAGGAAATGAGGTGCGTTAGCAGTGCTTGGCAACAACTGATGGTGTCATCCATGATATGTTACTGTGGAATATCATCTCTGCTGCCCAAGAAATGAGCTGTTGGCGAGTCGTTACAGTTCTGATGCTGTCAAACAGGAACAGTCTTTAGTCAGAGGCTTTTTAATATTTGTTGCAATACTGACTGCTAGCTGAGATCATTTCTGCCCACAGCATCACCATCCATAACAACACTTTGAAGATACTTGGATGATTTGAGTTGCGGCAACATTTAATTTCCCTTTGGGATAAAGGAAATACTTTTTGATTTGAACTGAATTTGAATATGGTTAGATTTTTATTAGGTTCCCAGCATCCTCACTGTACTTGGAAGGTGAACCTGTGCCCCAGTCCCCAAACCACCATGTTTTACAATGAAGCTGGTGTTTTCAGGACAGCATGCGGTGTGACACAACACAATCTACGAGTAGAAAAAACAAACAAAAAAACATGCTTTGTGAGCCGGATATTGTCATCAAGAAGGATCACTCAATATCTTGAAACAATACACCTGCATGTTGTTCCTCTGCTCATGTCTGATTTGATCAGTTGCAGCTTCCAGCTTGCCATCGCCTTCTTCCAAAGGACTGTATAGCACTTTGCGCTTCACATTTGGCGTGTTGACTTTTGGTAAAGCATCTAAAACACACAGTCCAGCAGACCTTGTGGGCCAGGATTCTGAGACAACACCTTAAATGCAGCCTAAGGACGGCATCCAGCGTGTACAGGGCTTGGAACAAGCAAGCAAAAGTTCTCTTGTTCACCATAAACCTAACTTCTCCTCATTGGTGCAACCTAAGTCATGCAGAGGAGATTTAAATAACGCGTATTTGGAAAACAATTTCATGGCTTCTAAAACTGTACTTTTCTTCCCCTCGCTGCACATTCATGATTATTCCCTCAGCTGCCTCGTTGGAGCTCCTGTGACTCATATTGTTTGCAACACAAGTGATAATATTTTTATGTTTTTCCTCTCCCTGGAAACTCTGGGGGGTTTGATGCAGCTAGAAAGTTGCTGAGCTCACAGAACAGGGCCCCAGGCACCGACATTAGAGATGGTATACAAAATAAGGGAGACAAAGACTAATTACTTGCAGTGGATAGTGTGTGTGTGTGGATATTTGAGGAAGTGTGTCTGCCTTTGTGGCTATGTACAGCATAACTTATGTGTGTTTGGATGTACTAATTTGCATGCATAAGGTGTTAGGTTTTCCTCCCTAACAGGCTCCGCAGCTCCTGAGTTATCTTTTTTTTAATCTTTGCATATCTCGTTGAGTTATATACTCACAGTAATATATGGTTTTATGATCAACGAGCTCTTTTATTGGTCCTTTGTTTGGAACACTGAAACAAATCTAATACAAATAGAGATAAACCTGGTTCATTTTTATGCATGGGTGAGAATTTATTTAAGGGGAAAAATAATATCCAAGCCAACTTTGCCTTTTGTAGGAATAAAATTCTCCCCCATGTTTAATCATGAATTAATCAATGCATTAACTCTGACTAAAAGTGATCACTGCAAAACTCAGAAATCACTTAAACAGAACCTGTCTGACAACATGAAGTAGGCAAAAACAACCTTCCCAGGAGTGGCCAACCCATCGAAATGACCCCGAGCTCACTGACGACTCATTCGGGAGGTCGCTAAACAGCTAAGAAAAACATCCAAAGCACTGCAGGGCTCACTTGCCTCGGTTATGGTCATGATTCAACAATAGGAAAGAGAATGGTCAATTTATTATCCCTCTTTTTAAACAAGTTATGATAGATGTATGGTCTGTTCAGAACATGTTAATGAAGTTCTTTGCACAAAGTCCCTCTCACATAAAGCAATATCACCAGCTCAATTCTTGACAATTTCAGTCCCTTTCAGAATGAGCTGTTTAGAGGGCTCTGTCACTTTTATGCAAATTATTGGTTGCAGACCACGCCCACCCATCTTGTTACTAGGGTTTACCATACATTAGAATGGCATGGGATTGGTGGCACAACCAGTTGAAAGGTTGAAGGGGTCATCACTTTTGTCACACAGGGCCAGGTTGGTTTGGATAGAGTTGTCTCCCTTAACTCAATCCAATCCAGTTCAATTCAAAAATACTTTATTAATCCCAGAAGGAAATGAATTGTTGAAGTAACTCTTATTATCCAAGGTTCTTCAAAGAGTTGTCTGTAAATGTTGATGGCTGTGGATAGGAAGGATCTCCTGTAGCGGTCTCCTGTTGTATGACAGTCTCATGAAAAAGATGCTCAGGGTTGTTCATAACTTTCATAACTTTCTTGATTTTTTTAAAATTTTTTTTAGAAGAACCCTATCTTCATAAATGCTTAAATGATTTAATAGATGAAAGCATAGCTTGACAACTGCTTCATTCATTTTGTCTGATGTGGAAACGTTTGAATCTGAAATGATAAAGAGTGACAATAATAAAAAAAAGATCACCAAAATGTTTCACTCTTACTTTTTTTTCAGAATTCCCAAATACATAAAAAAAATATCTTTTATCTTTATCTTTATCTAATATATTATATAATATAATAATCTTTATCTTTATGTGACAAAACACTATTGTGTTGTTTTCATGAATTAAATATAAATCATCACTGAGGATGTGAGGGATTAGTCCAGCCTGGGAAATACCTCCCAAAAGTCCCAGGAAGCTGCTTATTGAGAACCGCGCCTGATGATCTCATCACCCTGTTCACAGCTTTCCACTGAAAGCCTCTCGGATGATAAACAGAGCGAGGTGACAATCACACAGTGTCGCAGGGTCAACCCCCGGTCACCCTGTCCTCCTCCCTGCGCCTCTTTAAGAAGCCTGAGATGCTATAAAAATATTTCCTCTGTAGCTGTCACACAGAAGCTTATTTATGGCGACAGGCAGCCCAGTCTGTTTTTAAATAATTCACACGGAAAGCCGAAATTCACGCTTTGTCATTCCTGTGTCATATTGTGAATGAAAGTCGCCTGTATGGCAGCTTCATTGGTGCAGTGAAAAATTTGAAATGCTGCCAAAAAGAGCCGTTCAGCATTAAAGTCATCTGATAACCTCTCTGCCGGTCCCATGGGGATGGGTTGCTCATTGTGGGGAGTGGAGAAAAGACTGAAAGAGATATCTTCCAGCTCACAGGAACTACTGCCACACTACAGATGACACCTATGAAAGAATGTAGAATGGTGTAATGTTTCCATCAGTCTGCTCCTGGTTTTAACTACTCTTATGGTTTAAAGAGGTTGGAGCAGAGGATCTGACCTCTAAATGAGAGAACTCTGGCAGTGGGGGGAAGTACGGTGAGAAATTTGGTTTGTTTTCTGGAGTGAAATAAAAGGTAAGCCCAAGAGAATTAAAAAAACGATCTGCGTGTTGTCTCTCTCTTAAATTACTCTTAAATCGTCCTGTATCAGGAACACATTTCCATGGATAGTAAAATTCTTCCAAGTGTTGGTTGACAGCTTATGGACCAATGTAGTTTAGCATAGCACAGTATAGTGTACTATTGTATAGAAAAATATAGTTTAGCATAGCATACTAAGGATTAGTGTGGTTCAGCCTAGCGGAGTACAGTATTGTATACTACAGCATACTTTATTATAGCACAATGTAGTTTTGTGGAGTTTAGAATCTATAGCTTAGTATAGTATAGTATAATATAGTAAAGTATGGTTTTGCATATTATAGTGTAATACTGTTTTGTAACATTTAGTAATGCTGTAATATTGTATGGTATAGTTGAGTATAATTTGGTGTACCAGAGTATATTACAGTATGGTGTAGCATAGCTCAGGTTAGCCCAAGATATCATGGTATAGAATAGTATACTATAGAATAGTATAGTTTAGTTTAGTATAGGTCAGTAGGATATAGTATAGCATAGTATAGTATAGTATAGTATAGTATAGTATAGTATAGTATAGTATAGTATAGTATAGTATAGCACAGCATAACATGGTATGGCATACTTATACTTAGTATAGTTTTGAATAGTATAGTTAGTGTAGTTGAGCACAGTTTAGTATAGAACAGCATAGTATACTATGTATAGCATAGTATAGTTTAGTATAATTGTGTAATTACAGTATAGTATAGCATAGTTTAATATAGCAAAAGTAGATATACAATAAATATAGTATAATACAGCATATCATAGCATAGCATTGTGGGTGACTGTGGCTCAGTAGGTAGAGTTGTTGTCTTGCAATAGTAAGTTCATTTCCAGCTTTCTCCTGTCACATGTCGATGTGCCCCTGGGCAAGGCACTTAACCCCAAGTTGCCTACTGAGCTCCGTATCAGTGTGTAAATGTGTGCGCATTTGTGAGTGCCAATTGGTGAATGTGGCTCCAGTGTAAAGTGCTGTGAGTGGTCAGTATGACTAGAAAGGTCCTATATAAGTCCAGTCAATTAACATAGCATAGTAGAATATAGTATAGCAAAGAATAGTATAGTAGATGCAATTCAATTATAGTTACTTTCTTTCCGTTTTGCTATACATCATGTCATTTCAGTTAGTAGAAATCTTTAGCTGAGGAAGGTCATTTTGTGTTTCTCGTGTTTCAGTTTAATGGCTTTTAAAAACATTCCTAGGGCTGTGTGGTTTAGCTGTTCTCTGTTTTTCTGATACACATTCTGAGCCACAAGTTTTACAGTTTCCCACAATATCTGAATAAATGTCATGTTTATCGCTCTTAGTGTAGACGGTCTTAACTGTTGACACTTTATGTACAACACCTGCCTGCTACACACCTCATAGCTTTATGTTTTGTTTCCTGCGTGAGTAAGATTTGTTATCATCTTCCCTAACAAATTTCAGCTTGTCAGTCAATCTGTAAAGTTTCCCGGGAAGCACCAACCCAAGGACCAGCAGTAGATACATAAGTGGTACTGATTGATTGATTGATTGATTAATTGAGTGGCTGACCGATTGAGTGATTAATGGTAGTTTGGCTTTCTCACAGCTAATGTGGTAGCTGCTTTGTGCACGCTGTCAGATCTTACTCTGCAGAGCTGCTCTTGTGGTTGTGTATTGGAGAGATGCATGGTGGGAGGAGCAGGTCGTCTTTGTCCAGGCGCAGCTTCTTGTTACACTTGACTGATGATTCCCCATGGTCCAACTGGGAACACAGAGGGCAGGGATGCTAGATTAGATGCAGAAATGACAGAATGGTTGGGGATTAACATGGAGAGAGTTCCATCCATGTTCATACCTTGTGTTTTCTCTTGCTCTTGCTGGTATGTTTTTCTGTTGGAGCCGCCGTGTTTGCAGCTGCTTGCCTTCTGTGTTTACCTCCGTTCTCCACTCTCTCTGTCCTCCCAGCCAGCCTGGGATTACTCTGCTCCTGCCCCGGGGGGTTGTCCAATACTCCCATGCCTTGACTAATCTTCTCTCTGTCCCTTGTCACAATCCTCTCCCTTTCCCCAAACCCAAACCTTTCCATGTCCTCTCTGTCCGTCTGCCTCTCCCTGTCTGTTAATCTGTCTCTGTCACCTTGCCTTTCTTTGTCCTTCCCAAAACGCTCATTTTCTTCTTCTCGTCTCTCCCCTTTCGTCAGCTTCTGCCTCTCCCTGTCTCTCCCTGCATTCCCTTCCCGTTCTGCAACTTCAGTCCTGGATCTTTCCCCCACAGCCTGCCCCGGCACCCTGCTGAGGAAGCTCAAGTCAATTTTCACCCACAAACTCTGAATCTCATGATACTCCCTCAGAGGGGAGAGAGCCACATCATGTCCCATGTTTGACGGTGGCGACACGGGCTCCACATCCTTGCCCTGTCCTCCAGACCCTCCAGGATCAGGAACGGAATTCCCGAAAGAAGCACTTATGTTACTTATGCTCAGCAGGTTGTTGTTGCCAACACTGCTGCCGCTGCTACCGTTGTTGGTTGCACCGAGTCCCGTTCCTGCAAATGTTCCCAGACTTCCCGCACCTCCAGCAGAGCCAAGGCATGGGAGGAGAGGCGCGTGGTTGTGCGTGTTAGCCAGCATCTGTTTGTTGACCGCAGAGCGTGCCATCTGGGGTGGCAGAGAGGGGATTTTGGTGCCGTCCTCGCCGTCCGACTGGCATTCTGACGAGGAGGAGGAATCTGTTTCGATGAATTCTCTGGACTTTGGTGTGATTTTGGTGCTTGGACCTCTATGTTTCCTCTTATCCTGTTATATGTATAAACAGAAAGAAAAGAAAAAATAAGCAGAGGGGGGAATTGGTCAGTCATATGCATGTGGAAATCCCACATGGTTTGACTTCTTTCGCTTAAAACAGCCCACACAGAGTGATCAAAGGGAACCTACTGTGGCACACTGAAACAATCAGACTTATTTGCCATGAATTGATGCATCCCTAAACTCCCCAACAAAGGAGATCTGCTGTAGACAAACATAATAATCAAAAACAAAGCCTGTAACTGGATCACTGAATGTGATAATATCATGCAAATTATGCGGCACAAGTTGCCAGCTTGTCTACTAATCTGTGAAGTGAAATGAAACATGCTTGGCTGTGTGACTCTGAATGTCACCAGCGTTCAGCGCACACGAGTCACACAGCTGAGCGGGCGTCCGTCTGTTTGGCATATGCAAATTACAAGATGCAGCTAATATTTCTTATCTAGAAGTTCGTTCACAAATGCACTTGCTCTTGTTTAAAAAGACGGCAGAAAAAGGCACAGTTTATGCATCATGGCTGCCTTGAGAGAAATAACAACAAATGCAACAAAGCAAAAACACAGGCAGCACTTTTGTGATTAAAGTGAAAAGCTTTGCCCGTTTTAATGTATCAAAAGTTTTAACCTCCTGTATTGTATTGTTTTACAGTTCTGGCACCTTACAACCACAAACATCAAAGCCTTTATTGGGGTTTATATGTGTGAACAAGAAGTAGAGGATTATTGCAAACTAATTTTCTAAATGTTTAGCAGCATCCCACAGGATGACGCCTCCACTGGATATTTCATGGTGATGTGTGGTGTTAGCTTTTTGCCACACAAACGTCCCATTTTGGTCTTATCTGACCAGAACCCTTTCTTGCACATTTGCTGTTGCCCCTAAACAGCTTGTGATAAACTATTAACAGGATCTCTTATAGGTTTCTTTCAGCAATGGCTGTTTTCTCATCATTGCTGTTAACAGATTCTCCCACCTGAGGTGTGGACCTCTGCAACTCCTCCAAGGTTATCATGGGGCTTTTGGATGCTTTTGATGTTACAAGGCGTCTCTCCACTATCGGAACTTCAACATAATTTTACCGGACATCCACTACACCGGGCTGGTGAAGTTCCGATAATCTGGGCTGCATGGGCTGTCAGCAAGTTGCAGTCTTCATGATGCTGTTTGTTGACCAGACAACCAAACACACCATAATTTTACATCGTGTCCTTTTTCATATCAAAACGTCTCAATCAATATAAAAGATAATGAGTTATATTTTCATGGCTCGGGTTTAAATACGGAACGTGTTAACATCGCTCTTCAACTGTTGCTAAGCCAAGCCTCAGATTTTCTGGACATGTCAAAAAATGTTTAGCTTGACCGTCATACAAAACGTATAACTCTAAAAAGTCAAAATCTGCACATACATCTGGCTTTCATTTTTTGTTTAGTGATTTAGTCATGACCCAGCAATGGTTGAGTCAAAAAGGCTTTCTGTCTATAAATGTAGCAGGATTGTTGAGCTGAACGAGCAAGACCTCTCGCAATGATCCATCGGTATCGAAATTGGACACAGCAAGAGTTGGTTAAAGAATTCAAGTGGTTGACTTGAAAAACTTCAACCTGTTAACCCGTTTCACTGTCCATGAAGCACCAGGTTGTTCCTCGACCCATTAAGGCTCTTACTGATGGAAGGAAATTTTGTTTTTTTGACAAAGAAGATCTTGGCTGGTTCATATGGCTTCAAACATTACTGGAATGGCAAGGAGATCCCGCTTGAGACGTTTCCTGTGCAACTCAGTGGAGGAAACCTCATCACGATCTGGGATTTTGTTATACATGAGCATCTAATGGTAACTTTCTATGTGTTGCAGGGGGTATTCCTCTT
This sequence comes from Valencia hispanica, assembly GCA_963556495.2. NCBI lineage: Eukaryota > Metazoa > Chordata > Actinopteri > Cyprinodontiformes > Valenciidae > Valencia > Valencia hispanica. The sequence continues at coordinate 16,052,798 of OY747702.1, read as the reverse complement.
GACTAAGGGCCTTTGTTTGTTTGGTGGTAACTGGGTCTTTCAGCAGGTCAACTCTATAATTTACAGTATCTGTCCAACAAAGGACTTCTTCTCCCCATCCTGTATGTTCCCCTGATCCAAATCTCAGGGAAAATGTTTGGGGATGGGTGGCAGGAGATGTTTAAAAAAATATACATCACTTCCAAACTAGGGATGGCCATGAGGAAACCATCTTCACCACATGGGGCAACCTTCCCAAGAGAGTACTGGAAACAGTGACATCAAGCTAATCTAAAGCAATTTCTGAAGTGCTCAACAAGAACCGTAGGACTACTTAATACTGAGTCGTTTTATGACACGTTTGGTTCTTTTTTTGGATTCTTTTAGACTTTGGACTTGACCAATGACCACCCTGCTTGAGTTAAATGTAATTATCAATAATTTTACTTTATTTGCCTTGCGTCTTGGCCCTGTTTCTTCTTTCTACAATCAGAAGCTCTACTCACAACAAGGTAACAATCCAGTAGCGCTAAATGAAATTGCTGGTACGTTTGTTTCCTGGTCTTAACACTTCGATGAGGAGTGTATATCCTTTCTCCACTGATGGGGATCAGGTTTTGGGTGTCGAATGGTGGAAGTGGGCATGGATTTGGCCTTATTATTGGACTAGTTTGGGGCACTTGACTATAATAAGGAAATATTATACTATTTTATAATATAATAATATATAATATATATTATAATATAATAATAATATATAATATAATATAATAATATAAACATTAAGAATGGAAAACAAAAATCAAACAAACCCAAAAGGTGGTCTACATCTCGCAACATCATTTCCTTTTATGGTAAGGATGTTTTGATTTGATTTTATGCTTCCCAGTTTTGTAAAAATAAGAGGTGGAAGAAAACCCTAAATTTTTGTATGTTTGTGTGTTAAATTAATTACCAAAAAGCTCAACAATGGCTACTGATTAAATATTACAATGTATTTGGTTTTGTAGTTACCACACAGAAAAACCTCTTTCTTTCTTTCTTTCTTTCTTTCTTTCTTTCTTTCTTTCTTTCTTTCTTTCTTTCTTTCTTTCTTTCTTTCTTTCTTTCTTTCTTTCTTTCTTTCTTTCTTTCTTTCTTTCTTTCTTTCTTTCTTTCTTTCTTTCTCCCTCCTTTATATACTGAAATCGGTCATGGTTGTGACACATTACTAAAGCTAGGATCTGTTTTCATTAGAAAATGTCATCCGGATGCTCTTAACCAAAGCAATTATGCCATTATGCATGAACAATCTGTCACACATGCAGGACTTAATGCTGGGTTTTCCAGATGTGAGGCGTGTTGGAGAGAGGCTCTGAGGTGTTTTTTTTTTTTAGTTATGGGCTTCAGTTGTGAAAATCCCACCAACCCTAACCTGGTTCACGGTGACACCAGGAACAGGCGCGGGGGTTTGCTGCTGTGCTGCTGGCGGAGTGGCTGTGTTGGAGTTAGTAGCACTGCGGGGCTCTTTCCTCGGGGCTGTCTTCCCACTGAGAGGTTTCCCTCGCGGCCTGGGGGGGTTCTGATGCTCCAAGGAAGGGGGAGGCAACAGGTCCTTCTCTCTCGCTGCGGGGCTAGTTAGAGGAGACACAAAAACAGGAAGCACGACGCTCCAAGTCAGGATCAAGGCCGGAGCAAGGTACCGAAGCCCCAGTTACCGATATATGGCTGATCACTGACAAACAGCTGAGCATAATGTTTGCTGTGGCTAACTCCAGGGGGTGAATGGGTGTTCAAATGAAAAAAAAAAAAAAAAGCTAAGAACAGGGTGACATAATTGAAAACAGCATGCATTTAACGGAACTAGTTAGGATGCGGAAAGTTTAGGATCAGGAACAAAGGAGAGGACTAAGCGAGTAAGGTAGAGGGAAATGAGAAAGTAAGCATGGAAGTCGTTTTGTACGCCTAATTGGCCTGAAGTCAAGCTGAGCAACGAGTTCAGCGTTGGTTCCGCTAAAACCACACGGGGAATGACAGTCCTGAAAACCTCAAAGACTCTGAATATTAATCTATTCATGATTTACATTATGATTTCAGTCAGAAGTTTACATACAGTGGCTTGCAAAGTATTCGGCCCCCTTGAACCTTTCCACATTTTGTCACAATACAGCCACAAACATGAATCAATTTTATTGGAATTCCAGGTGAAAGACCAAAACAAAGTGGTGTACACGTGAGAAGTGGAACAAAAATCATACATCATTCCAAACATTTTTTACAAATAAATAACTGAAAAGTGGGGTGTGCGTAAAAAATTGTATTCAAGTAAGAGTAACAATACCAAAACATATTTTTACTCAAGTAAAAGTAAAAAGTAGCTGTCCAAGAAATTACTTAAGAGTAAAAAAGCAATCAATTAACAGGCTACTTAAGTACTGAGTAACTGATCATAACATCTGATTTAATTATAAAAATTATATATATATATATATATATATATATATATATATATATATATATATATATATATATATATATATATATATATATATATATTATAATTATATATAAAGCTTGTGTATGAACAAGAGGTCTCACTTTGACATAAACTGTAGGTGTGTGCCTGTGTTTTTACATTTTTGTTCTTCTTTCACTGAAGTTACTCACAGTGGTTAGAGGATCCAGACATTTTACCCAAGTAAGAGCTGCAATATTTCATAATAATTGTAGTAAAAGTAAAAGTACTCCCAAAAGTACATTTTTTCCATAAAGTTACTCAAGTACATGTAACTGAGTAAATGTAAATAGTTACTATCCACCTCTGGTGGTGGAAACATTCTTTCCATGGTAATTTGTGTTTCAATCTACTGACCGGGAAGGGAACAGCAAACTTTTTAGCATAATCTTTCTACTCATCAACAGATTCAGGGAACCTGCCTATCTCCAGCTGTCATGGGGCGAGAGGCAGGGTACACCCTGGACAGGTCGCCAATTAGATAAATCTTATAAACTTTTATTTTAAATTTGGGTTTAGTTTGGCAGTTTGGATCATGTGAACCTTTTTAGCTTTTGATAGCAGAGAAAATTCTCAATACGACTCCTGTTTGGATTGGATTCAGCTTGGTTATCAGAGGAATAAAGCAGCTCCTTCCTCTCTCTCCACCTCACCTGTGCTGGTTTGCTCTGCTCCACGGCTGGTTCTGGTTATCCTCCACGCTGTTTGACCTATCTGTCCGTCGCGGCTGTTTCTTCCCAGTGGTGTTCCTCCTTGGGACAGGAACCTCCTGCCCCAGCAACAGGCCCGGCGACAGTCTCATCTTTGACCTCTGACCTTCCCCTGAGGCCTTCTGGCCGAGCTTGGATTTGGCTTTCTCCCTGCCCGGGCTGAGCAAAAGCACAATTTGGCTTTTACGGCTATAGATACATTTTACACTTTGCTGAGCTGCGATCTACAATTAGCTTTAAGACATACACTGACCAGAAGTTAGTCCTGTTATCTTTGTGCTCCACTGCGGGTGCAGCAGGAACAGGTGTACTGTTGGACCCACAGGGCTTTGTCTTGGCAGCTGTACCCACCCCTGGTGCTTCGTTCCCAGGAGAAAATATCTGCGAATCCTGGTTGATGGAGCCTTAACAGATTTACCCGGGATTAGGCTTTTTAATCAAACCAGAATGTTGTTTCACCAGCCAAGGTGTGATAGCCTCACCCTTATTGTCTCCACTAACCTGTGCCATGATGCTCCTGTTGTGCAGGGATCAGGGGTTTGGTCTGAGCTTGGACTTTGTTCAACCAGCTGTCCAGTTGCCACTTGTTAGTAGAAGGGGGCTCCGGCTGCAGGAGGACAAAAACAACTTCATTAATATTTCAGTAAGCACTCTCTGCAGCTCCTACACAATCATAATAACATTTCCTTTGGTCATAAACAAGTGAAAAACTCAGTGTGCCTCTGAAATAATGAAACCGTCCCCGAATGAAAAATCTTTACAGAGGAATGTAAGAGTATTGCATTTCCACTTTGTGGTTATTGTATCACACAGCCAGCCCCTCACTGCGCTGGAAGCTCTGTATTGCATATCTGGAAGCTGCGCCGCTGCCATCGTTTTCTCCCTGTGTATCTGCATTTCCTCACTTACTTTCTCTCAGTGTGTCAGACCGCATAAGCCTATAAAACCAGGCAGCGTTGAGCCATTAAAATAATGTGAAAACTAATGGTATAACTCGGTCCTCTGCAGTTAGGATTTTATGACTTTCGGAGCAGCACCGTGGGACGAGACAGCTTAACGTACGGACTGTCCGAGTCAGAGTGAAGTAAACAGCGGCGAATGAGGAAGAAAAGAAAGAGGGGATGAAAGTCCATCTCACTCTTTAAAACGTAAGCAAAGTTGATTACACTTGTCAGAGCTGACATTGGTGTTTTTCTTTTTTGGGGATTGTTCTGCTGGAGTTTTGTCACATGAGTTGAAATTGTTGAAAAGACAATTTTCCATCTTGGTCTGCAAAGAAGCTCATTTATTTCTCCCTCCAGCTGGGCCTGAGTGCTTACCAATCAAATGGTACCTTATTATTTTCTATTAGTTTCTCATTGATTAGGTACATTTCCACTATCGGAACTTCAGGCTAACTCTACCCGAACTAAACGGTATGCGTGTGTCTCCACCTTACCGGGCCGGCCCGACAGGGCCGTTTGTGGGGCCATTTCAGGAACAAACCGAGTACCAGTCTTGGGGTATGTACTCAGAAATGGCCCGATTGAGTCGCTGGGTAGGAGCTGTCCCATCTGCTTTATCCCATTTTGTCAAAACCTGGCTCTATAGGTCATAACAAAAAAAAAGAGACACACCGTTTTCGGTGCAAATTTGAATGTTTTATCAAAAGAAAATATGGGGATGAAAAAACAACCTAAGTGAAACAAGACAACCCCCCCTCCCAAAAAAAGAAAAAAACTAAGCCAAAACTAATCAACTCTTGGACTGCCTGCTCTGAATAAGGCAGGACAGCCCTTTTTAACAGGTTGTTCAGCTAAAACTGACTTAATGACCAGGTCGGTTTGACACAGGTGGGCTGTGTGGTTGCTGGAGGCACATCGTTTGTAGTTGTTGGGTAGTAAAAGTTGTCTTTTGAGCAAGTGTATGTTTAAAAAAAATCCTAGGATAAGGTTAAGTGTTGCCATCTTAAGGTTTTTGGGAGTTTTTTTTAAAGTAGGCAGTAGTGGCACATCCTCTTTAGGTTGTGTCAGGTTGTTTAGTTTTTCTAGTGTTATGGGGACTGGTTAGTGTCAGTTGTCTTTGACAGCTGTCTCGGGAGTACGTCTGTGGGATTTTGGGAAATTGCCTGCATGCAGGTTGTTTTTTATGCCCCCTGGTTTAAAGTGCATAAGGACCCGCCAGACACCATGTGAAGACGTGAGTTCTGGTTTGATTTGGTTCAGCAGCTAGTGAGAAAAACTTCCTCTGGCAAGTTTGGCCTGTTTTCCTCCGAGGGGTTAACACTGCATTATCTTGGACCCATTCTTTCACTTTACATTGGTTAATTAATGCTGATTGGTTGTAGCTCAGAGGGACATGATATCAGCAGACGTCGCCAAACAATCGACTGTGAAATTGAAAGAGTTGCTGACGAAGCGGTGTATAATGTAGCAAACAGAACGGCGGCAACAATCCCTGCTTCTTTTACTGTTGATCTCTGGGAAATGACATCAGCAGACGTTGCAAAACTACCAGCTTTGTAAAATTGTAAGAGTAGATGGTGAAGTGGTTTATAACAACATAGAAAACAGAATTGCAGACACAATCTCTGCTTACTCCTTTGTCGATCTCTTGTTATTATCGGCTGCTGTGGGTGCCTTTTGGTGCTGATCAGTGAGTGCACTCAATGCTGAAATGGTCGCGATATGCAGATGTCTTAGCAAATTTCTTAAAGGGCCAATTTTGTATAGACGACGGCTGAGACGACTGGGCCGACCTATTTATCCCCTCAGATTTTCCCTCTCAAAAATATCCCGGAACTCGCCTGGGGGAAACGCACCCATTGTCTCAGTTAGCTTGCATTGGCAGTATATGACTAGTAGCAGCTGCCATTAAAACAACAACAGTTGGTGAAGGATACAAACAAATATACAAGATCCCACATAGGTTTTTACCTTATTTTGAATTATTGGCTTATGAGGGTATTCAGCTGCTCAGTTTTTAAATTCCTGTTGCAGATAGCTGTGCTGCAGTATCAAATTTGCTTGTGAAAAATACTTTGCAGTCGATTTATTTCATAAAAGCATCAACACCCCTCTTAAACACTTGACACTAATTTCTTAAATCACATATATTAACTTGTATAATTTCATTTGATGAACTGAATTTTAAAAAACAGAACAAAGCAGAATCATTTAAGAATGTTAGAAAATGTTTCCTTTCTGTCCTATTAGACATCTTTGCTCACTAAACAACCTTCATTTCAACTGCACTTATACATTTTACGTCTACTGCAAGTTTGCCAACATACAGTACACAGTTCAGGTTGGATGTTTACATACAATAATCTTTGGCATGTATGCCATATCATTTTGGGCTTTAAAACAATCATTTGAGAATGCAATGGTCATGAACATACAATTTCAAGGCTGTTACAACTAATAACAAGCATTGGAAACCCAAATTTCAATTTATTGTGGATTTTCTCTAATCCACACAACATCAAATTATACTGTAGATATAATCCAGACCTTTAGATGGCCTTCAGCAAAATTGCAGAGAAACCATTCAAGCTTCTGTCATGTTTGTTGTTTCTTGATGAGAAGCCAAATGGCAATAGGAAAATGTCAGACGCATAATGCACTAAAGCATATAATAATGGCGGAAATTTACAGAAAGACACAAGAAATATCAACAGGGGAACCAGGGCAAGTGCAACAGTTAAATCCAGCAATGAGAGAGCGAAACAATGGAGCTGAAATACCTTTGAGATGTGATGAGTAACATGCAAACCAGGCGAGTACAATATAGAGATCGCAGAGCAGGTGGGGGTTAACCCAGGCAGGGAACTCAGGAAAGGATGAATAATGAGCACAGGGGAAAATGAATGGAAACGAAGAGGGTCTAACTAATCAAGCCTAAGGACTTAAAGCAACATAAGAGACTAAACCAAAAGGCACATGAAATATCAGAAATGGTGGGCCTTGTTTTATTGGTCGGGCTCCTGGTATGGATCTGGACAGATCGGGGTCTTTGCAGAAGTTAAACGTTAGCCTGGTTTAGCCATTCCAAAACCACTTTCACATTGGTGCTGAGCTCAATGTCCTGTTTGAACTCCTACCTGTGTTCATGTTGGTCTATTGGTTTGAGACGAAGTGGAAGAATTGGGATGTAATTCTCTTCTATTCATTTCCATGGACTTTGTGCTAGCCACAAATACCAGTACCAGAAATAGAGCCACAGCATGATGCTACCACAACCATGCCTTACCAAGCTTGACTGCTTATCCAAACACACTTCTTATCATTTTAGCCAAACAGACCAAAAGGTGATTAATAGAAGGAATACTTGCTAAGGGGCATTTCTCCCAATATTAGTGGGAGTGTGGGTGAATAGTTGAGTGAATAGTTGAGTTTGGATTAGTGAAATTTTGCAACAAGTTGTGCATCCAGTTCTTGATTTTATAAGTCATTTAATTTGCATGTTGCATAATCAGAACAGTTAAAAAAAGCATTACAAGTGTACATAACATTTCTGCCGTATAAATATAAACTTCTGACTGTAAATGTGAAAAACATCATCTTGCTGTACCTCTGGAGTGTTTGTGCGGGAGGCCTGATTATAATCACTGTCACTGGAGCTGCTTTCGGACTCGTCCGTGTCAGACTCAGAGCTGCTCTCCGATTCACTGCTGCTCCCCGACGCACCGCTACAGGACAGGAACGGAAGGAAGGAAGAAAGAAAGAAAGAAAGACACATCATGTCACAGCACCACCAAACCAAAACAGTCCAAGAAGATGGTGAAGAGGCACACTGACAGACTCCGTCGCTGGTAATGAGGACATGTCAGAAAGCTCCAGAACGATGTTTCAGACTATTACAATACGTCGTATAAAAGTTTTTAAGAATACATCTAAATTTGGCTGTAATTTCACCTTGTACAACAGCTAAATATATCTGCTGATGTCTTTTGTGTTCATTGATTCCAAACTTTCAAAGTAAAGTTCATTTTCCATTGGATTAAAAAAAGTCTTCAGCCTGTTTAAAACATGAAGATCTTGAAAATCTAACTAATGTGTTGGGTAAACCAACACGTTTTCTTCCCTGCTGTAAAATTAAGCCCTACTCTCTTTTTTGATTCATCCTACCAGGTCTGTATACCCAAGCATCGGCTTTTAGCCTACATCTCTGGGAAAAATGCAACATCACATATTCAAGCAACACTAATATCTCAAAGAGGAACATGGCACAAGTTTATGACACAGGCTTCCTACGGGGTATTCACTTTACATCCTAACTTTACAGCACAGAGGCATTATTTCAGGAGTTCCACATGACTAACTGCACCATATTGTAAAACCATTTTATCCCCAGGCTGTGAAAACAAAACAAATCCATCATAGAGAGATAGCAGTAACATTAAGAGAAGCCAAATCAAAAGTCCTCATACGTTTCTAGGAAAAGAATGCAATTTTGTGCTTGGCAACAGAAAATGTCCTGGAAGGCAACGAAAGACAGAGTAATCTCTTCATACCATCAAGAGAGGAATATTATTGTTAGTCTGCTATAAAAAGAAGACTTTACAGGCGTAAATGTAGAGGCTTCAACACAAGATGCATATTTTTCATTAGCTCAAAGAATCTCAACGTCAGTTCAGACTTTATGAAACATTTTTACAAGACAAAAAAGACCTGGAAGAGAGTCGTATAGAGGCCATGATGGAACTGTACCAGAAGGCCAGGGAATAGAGAATTATTGGCTTAGACATGATGCAAAGTGACCTAAAGTCAGAATAAGCTGAATATGGGTTTGAGTCAGTCTGGAAGCAATCGGACACCAAGCCAAGCGAGCTGACGTTGGTAACCTGGTAAAGACGAAACTAAAACCATAAGGTTAATAAACCTTCATTTTATTCATAGTGTATACTTCATACAAAAAACGTACCCTTGATGTGCTCAAAAGGAAAGAAATCATTAAAACAACAAATGAAAGTTATTTTAAACAAATCAAGAAAATATAAAATAAGTATTTTAGAGATCAACACAAGTATAAAATCCCATTAAAAAGTAAAAGCTAAAGAAAAGAGGCATGTTTTAAAGCATGATACTGTAGTAACTGATCTAAGGTCTTGTGGGAGAGAATTCTAGAGAACAGGACCATGGTGACTTAAGCCTAGTTTATAGTGATAGGACAGTCGCGAACGAATCCAATCTTTTGAACGGCTCTTCACTGTGAACGATGAGAACTTGAGTCCTTGTAGAGAGCTGTTCTTTTTTTAAATTATTAACTATGTTAGCGTCATCTTAGCCTCATCGAGTAGGCGGGTGTTCGAGCAGTGCACACTACCCATGCTTGCTTTGCACCTACTAGTTTCATTTCATGGCGAAACAAAACAAGCCACGGAGAGAAGATGGAGCAGGAGAGGGGCAGTAACGTCTCCTGGCCAGAGAAAGGCAGCAATTCGCCTCTTGATTCCGTTGGAGATATCAGGGATTTTGCGATGTTCTCACTTGAAGTTTTTCAACTGCACAACTGTTACTTATAGTTCTTGTTCTGAGGACAATAAAAAGTTGTTTGAAAGTTTTATGTCAGAATTTGACATAATATATATCAAGATGCACCTGTTCCTCTTCCAGCATTTTCCTAATGTATGTCACCAATTACGTCATGAATTCAGTCCATATCATTTGAACTAGCTTTTTTCATGCCCCACCAATTGAACACCTTTAACATGTAATCCCTGCACTTATCTCAGTGTTAATTTTATCAAATCAAATCAAATCAAATAAAACTTTATTTATAAAGCGCTTTTCATACAAGAAGTTGCATCACAAAGTGCTTTACAGATTAAAATGACCCCACATAAAACCACCTTCCCATCCCTCCCCCACAGATTTAAAAGCATGGTCACAGTTATACCCCCTCCCCCCAACCCATCTCCCATGCACACACACAGTTAAAAGCAAAAGTAAAAAAGGACATTGGGCCGAGTGTAGATGAACCATGCAAGGAAACGCCATCAGAGGAGCCATCTGCCCCGGCAGCAGTAGACTAACAGCAGCAGCCGAGGCACCGACACAGGGCACCCAGTGGAGGCAAGGCCAAGACCTTATGACTAAAGCATTGCTCTTTCAAAATATTGCAAAAACACCATAAAAGAACAAGTCTTTGAAGGCCTCTTTGTGGTGAACGGCTCCCAAATGAACGGCTCCCTTCAAAGAGCTATAAGTCCCATCACTACTAGTTTATACTTATCCATCAGCACTCACATGTATTGACGGAGACGTTTTCCTTTTATACTTTTCCCTTGCCTGGTGAATCTTGCAAAGCAATTCACCTCCAGGACAACAGGGGACGTAGCGCTTTTCTGGGGAGGTCCTGCCACTGTTGCAGTCAGGATCCTCAACAGTGTATTTACTTTTTTTTTTTTTTACTAAAACTCTTCACTTGAACAACTTCTGCCTCTTTTAATACTCAAAAGAGCTTTTTGTGGACAAATATGAGAAAAAGCTCCAAACTTTTCAGACACTGATCAATCATAAATTGTCCTATTTAAGACGTTCTTCAATCTGCTTCAATTGTGTGGCTAGATATTTTCAGCACTCTTGTTAATTTTGTAAATGGAGGTGCTGTTGACGAATTTAAAGGAAGTGGCATGCTCCCACCAAACACAGGCTTGCGCTCTCCGTAGCTTTTGGCAGACATTAAAAAAATTGGGCATGTCTCCGTCACCCTCTCCAGGGGCCTGCTGCAGAGCCCTTGCATTCAATTCAATTCAAAAATACTTTATTGATCCCAGAGTGAAATTAGGTTGACGCATGATGGGGTTGTCTCTGCATCTCTGCTTATGGAGAAGTATAAACTAGGCTTTAATGTCATATTAGGGTTTAGAACAGGACCCAAGAGCAGAGACTGTGGCAGAACACAGTTTCTTTAATAATGATCTAATTAAGAAAATAATCATATTGATCATACCAGCAGCAATATTTCTAATCCATTCGCCAAATAGTTCAGTCTCAGTTGATGTTTATAACTACCTGTCTGATATGGATGTAGTAATTAAACAATAATAGATGGAGTAAGTTCTTGGCGTTCTTCGAACAGCAAGTTATTACACATGTATATGGAATAAAAATAAACAATGACTTTCCACAATGCAAGAGTTTAATAACAAAAATAATTCAACTTTTCAGTCAAAATGATTTAATCACCAAACTCACTAAGGTAGTAACACACAACTAAACTACTAAGTAAAAGAATGAATAATAAAACTAACTACCAAATGTAATAACAGTAAAGATTTACCAATATGCAAATAAGTAGAAACAATATCCAGTAAATTGATAGTGATGTCACAGTCCAGTATGAATATATATACTGTATTTAAGGACCAAGGCTTGTATTGAAGAGTTTGAAAGTGAGGCTAATTTAGTTTTAAACTAATTTGGATAAGTTTAACACTAATTAGCACAATTTTGTTTGTGTTCCAGGAACCAATTCACAATGCAATGCATAATAAAGACAAAACATTATTTGAAGGAAGTAATGTTTCGTTAAATAATTAACTGAATCAGAAACCAATAACCTTTGGATAATTTATGCATAATAATAAATAATAAATAATTGTATGCATCAGTCACCACAGAAATTATATAATTTTAGTACTTTGGCAGAAGAAAATTCAAGAAGGCGGTTTCAAAATGAATTACAAGACTAGTTTTTGGTGTTTAAACGATCCATTTTAAAGCCGATCTGTAATTTGAATACTGTAAATAACAATCCCAATTGTTTTGAGAACCAGGTATCTGTTGTGCCAGGCCGTGCAAAAAGATGTTTATCAGTATTAGCGAATTGAGCTATTTTTTAGCATTTAGTGCAGACTAAGTATGTGTAGCTTAACACCATAGAACAAAGGAAAACTCCAGTGGGACGGAGTAACTCATGTTGCATGATTAAAATGACTTTTATTGGTCAAAAACCTTTTAAAACACAGCGAATACCACTGGCCAATGATCCATGCAATTAAAAAATGAAATCTTACAAATGCAGCAAAAACACAGTGAAATAGACAATCAAACAATCTTTAAATTGTTTATCCTAAGGTAATTTATCCCTGCCCAGACACAACCTCACTTGAACGATTCTTAGATCTCTGTAGAAGGGTGAATCGGTTGTACGGGAAAAGTTAGCATTAAAGCCTAGTTTATGCTTCTCCGTCAGCAAGTTTGCAACCACACGTATTGATAGAGACATTTTCCTTTCCTCTCCACCAGGACAGCAGGGTGTGCCTACCATTGCAGTGACGTCTCTAGTCGAGGACAGTTTATTTACTTCAGTTTGTAAAAGCACATCCACTCAAGGAGCAATGGCCGACAAAGAGCGAGTTTTGATTGAGCTGGAAAGGTTTTTACTAGAAGTGCAGCTCATTGAATGCTCTAAAAACGCATGTAAACAAACACAGGGTTCTGTTTTGCTGTTCTTTACACCTCCTGGTGTTCAAAATCGCCTAAAAAACATTTGAGATAAACTGTCCTTGCAATATAAAGCACCTAGTGGCCAAAAGCTGCATTGACTAATAATTACATTGACTATAGAGCACTGTTCTGATGAAATGATCTTGGGCTGACGTTGAGCTGACCAATCCCAGACGTGTACTCTCCGTTGCGTTCGATGGATAGTTTAAAAATCGGGCTCTACTTCGTCCGTGTTGGAGAGTCCTTGTGTCAACGGATAATGGCGCTGCGTGTCTCTGCACCTCTGCAGACGGAGAAGCATAAACTAGGCAGAGGTATTTTCTGCGGAGAACACAAATATTAAAACAATAGCAAAACAGCACATTTCTTTATGCTCACAAACAACACCTGACGTTGCCTCAGGTGATCTGGCGGCTGACTCCAAAAAGGCGATTTGTTGTTGTTTTAGTAGCATGACCTGCGCTGTGGGTTGTTGCTTTCTTTAAAGCAATGATTAATGTTAACCATCAATTTACAAGCAATGCATTTAGGATTAACTTACATTTATATTAAGAAATTGCAATAAATTCTCCCTAATCATAGCTTTTTATTACAGTATTAGTTTAACGATTTCCATATGATTCACAAATTTTAGACAGTCCTTGTTAGAATGGATTCCCCATAAAAATCTGAATGTTTTATCTGGATCTACAAAGATTTGAGTGCCGAATATAAGAGATGTTTGGTCTAAGACTTAAATGACCTTATATCTGGACATTTTTTTAATGTTCGGTCCTGTTTTTTATCGCATTTAACCAGTTTGAAAAAGGACCAACAATCAATGCAGGCAAAGACCTTGCTGCTAATCCACACAATATTTAGCAAGTGATAGAGGGTATAATAAAATGGCTATTAACAGACATATAAACACAGCGCTCTGAGCCTGTTCAGTTGTGTTACCCTCTGTGGCTCTTCGTCTCCCCTTGTGTTCATCCATCCCTCCACGTCGCCTTAAATGGCCTCCTGGAGGCAACCTGCTCGTCCCAACCTAAAAACACACACAAACGCACTTGCACGCGGCATGGCTGCAATTATGTGTAGCTCTTTTTGTGTGAGAGTGCACGTAATTTCAGTTCAAGGCTGCCATCACAGCAGGCACCAATCTGTCTGAGCAGTGAAGCAGCAAATCCATCAACTGTTCCTCCAGCAACACACACGCATGCATACACACACAGAGTGACAGATACTGTATGAATGCAGTGTATGCCCTGTGTTTCTTTGATCATTACTCATCTATTCGCAGAAGCTCTTTCCCTCCATCTTTCAACTCCAATTAAATTTTCTCCCCACTTTGCTCTATTAACATTCGGATTGAAACAGTAACAACTTAGCAGAAAGTCAAAACCCCAGTGTACATACAGTACGTGTGTGTGTGTGTGTGTGTTTGTGTGTTTGTGTGCCCAATACAGACTAGTGCCTGCAGTCTTTACCATTTCTGTTTTTGCATGACAAAAAAAAATATTCTTACCTTTTCAATACTGTTTTTCTTAATGTTTATTAAATAAACATCTGATTTCCCTGATTCACAATATTTCTGTGTGCACTATTTCATATCAGGGCTGCCAAAAGGTCAGTTTGCTGAGTTTTATTGCATCCTGGGGATACATACTGATAAGACCAAATGCCCCTCTGTATGGTCCTGGATAACATCTGAAAAAAGGCAAGCTAATACATCAGGAATACCTAACACACAGCTGACACCGTCACAATAAATAAAGAATGTCTCCAATATTTGATGATTATTTGATTGCAATCGTGTTGCATTGTTTAGCTGCAAATGCACATATTTACACTGTATAAAAAAACTCATAATCAGTTATCTTTCTGTTTTAGATCAGTTAACATTAAGAGCCAGCAAACTAAGCAAAGAGAACGTAGATAATATTTCTGACTTCCAATTTAGAAGTTTGGATACATTTACTTCGTATTTTATAGAATTTCCTTTAAAACAGTTCGATAGGGTTAAATGTTTTAGGTATCCCTTCACAAGCTTTTCATGGTGGTTTCCAAGAATTTTGGCCCATTCCACCTGAAATAACTTCACTGCCAAAATTTTCTACTGGACCGAGATCAGGGCTTTTTGATGGATAATCTAAAACATTGACTTTGTTGTCCTTAAGCCCTTTTGTAACTACTTTGGCTGTATGCTTAGTGTCATTTTCTATTTGAAAAACCCATTTGTGTCCAAGCTTCAACTTCCAGGCTCATGTCTTTAGATGCTGCTTTTTTCCTTAAGTTACCATCTATATTGTGAAGTGCACCAGTCCCTCATCCAGCAAAAGACCTCCACATGATGCTGTCTCTTCATAGTCACCATGGTGTTCTCAGGCTCCCAGGAATACCCCCTTTTTTCACTAAATGTAGTGATGGCCACAATGGCCCACTCTTCGATTTTAATTAAGCAGACAATGGGACATGTTTTTATTTTTTAAATTAAGGACCTTGCTCCTGATTCTGAGTAATGGCTTCTTCTTTTCTGACTGGCCCTTCAGCCTATGTTCAGGACTAGTTTCACTGTGGATAATGACGCTATCTTACCTGCTTCAGCCAGCACCTTCACATGATTTCTAGCTTGTATTCTGTGGTCAATATGAACATTATGCTTCAAAACACATTTTTTGCTGGGATACAGAACCATTCTCTTCCTGAACAACATAATGGCTCTACACTCTCATCCTATTTATACTTGTCAGGATGAACCTGATTTGTCAAGTTCCACAATACTCCTGATATTTTGACTTTCATTTGGTTTCTCAAATATGTCACACAAGGAGCAGGTTGTTTGAGGTGTTGCCTCAAAATAAAAAACACCCACAGATCTGCTTTAAATTCACTTAAATTAAGTTCGATCTGAATTAATTTCAAACAGTGAGGAAAAATGGTGATGTATCTTTTTGTTCAGTGTATGGAAATATCTGCTTTCAACTTTATAGAAGAGGATTATTGTTTATCAGGCACTGCATAATAAGCTCTTTACAAACTGCAATATTACATATGGAAGTTATATACTACAAATACCACATGGAGAAAGTAGGACATATTTTGCTATGAGTTTCTGAATGTTCACCAGCTTACTGTTTCTGCCTGAAATTTGGTGCAGGGTTTATGTTTAGCTTTATGAAAACATTTAAAAGATTTCACACAGTTCCAACAAATCCGAAACTGTGTTCCATCTTTTTAATATCAAAAATTTGGAAAAAAAAATCTTGAAAACAGAAAATCTTCCATTTCAAGTTATTCAGTTCCAGCAAACAAAAGCATTATTGAGTACTACTAGGTAAAAAACAAAACAAAAAACAAACAGAAATTTTAGGGAGATCGGTGAGTCTAATAGTTAATGCTGAAACTCGCTCACTGTGTTACTGCTGAGTGATATCGTTCTGATGTTAAATTGTTCATTTCATTGGTGAATAAAGGAAGTTGAAAGTGTTTTTAATGGCAGAACCTCACATACCACACCATAGTACAGTAGCTGGTGCCTATCTCCAGCAGCCACGGGGTAAGAGGAGGGGTACACCTTGGACAGGTCGCCAGTCCATCGCAGATTAGATAACAGCGGAACTATGAAATGCTTTAGTGCATGCTGCCTCACATTCAGATTAGGTTTTCACCTGAAAATGATAGAAAAAGGACCAGATCCAGATGACAGAGCTCCTCACCCTGTTCTTAGGGCGAATCCAGTCGCCTTATAGAAGAAGCTTATCTCAGCGAATTTCTTTCTGAGACCGAGATCTCCTTCTTTGCTCATGTTTCATGAGAACAGGGTGAGGAGCTCAGTAGCACCTGTTACTGCAGAAAAATCCCCAGTCCATCTCTCTTTTTCATCCTCCATTCTTTGTGTCAATAGGCAATCGTCTGAAGAATATTTCTAGGATTAAAGGACTGATGTTGCAACAGGACCTCCAAAAACTCATCCATGCGTTTATCTTTAGTCGGATTGATTACTGCAACAGCGTCCTCACAGGTCTGCCTAAAAAGTCAATCAGACAGCTGCAGCTGATCCAGAACACTGCTGCTCGTTTTCCTCACTAGAACCAGGAAAGTAGAGCACATCACCCCAGTTCTAAAGTCCTTACACTGGCTCCCTGTAGCTCAGAGAATAGACTTCTAAATACTTTTACTAGTTGATATCTAATGTTGTTTTATGCTTTTATTGCTATTTTAATTTTAGTTTATCCCTTAATGATGTAAAGCACCCTGAATTACCTTGTTGTTGAAAGTGTGCTAAAAAAATAAAGTTGCCTTGCCTATCATCTGTTGTGAACAAAACAGCAGACTGGTACTTGGACTCCTCCACTTGAGGCAAAGACTGACCCCCGACTCAGAGGGAGCAATCCACATTTTTCCAGTTAAGAACCATGGCCTCATACTCAGAGCACTTCAAAAACAACCGTTCAGTTAGACAACTCCTCTGTACATTTTGATGGATACATGTTTATTTAAGAGCATAAAGGTCATGAAGTGACGGGTGCATCTTTACCCTCCACAAAAAGGCAAAGAGGACGTTAGACATTTGGGCCTTGGCACTAGCCACCATGGTCATATTTCGACAAATACAGCAGCAAGAATGGTAAAATAGCATTTAGGATAAAAAGGTCTGTGTTGCATCTTAAATCTAAGAATGCTGTAAATGTAACTAGTCAAATGGCAATATTTCAAATCATTTCCTTTTCAACTCACATAAAATATGCTTACTGTTGTCCTATATGACATAATGCACACATTATAGACATTTTGACTGTTGGTCTGAGAGACTAAGTTGATATAAGATTGTTGTACTGCCTCATTTTGTGTGCAGTAGTACTGCCACACCGCTAGGGGGAGGTAGTCAGTTGAATAGCATGTAGCCTACTACAGATTCAAGTGCAGTGTTACCCCTCCTTTCCACTGGACGCGTAAGCGGCACGTTACAGGAGCAGCACGTTTCACTTTCGTATTCTGCTGCTTGGCCCTTTCCACCGGGTGCGTATGAGGCGCACAGCAGCAGGGAAGCAGCTGTCACCGAGAGAGCACTAGAAATCACGCGAGATTAGCAAAATCATGCGTGGTTTCGTCAGGAAACACAACAACCATAGACATATATAAACGTCTATGACAATAATAACCAGGAAAAGACAACAACATGACTCCAAAAGGTTGGTGTTTTATGTTATGTCCGTTTTATATTCGCCAATAAGTTTGTGTTATGTCAGGGAATATCCAAAATCGCCCCCTCCCGCGAGGTACTGACTTCTCACCGCACAGGTAGTGACATTTTTTTAAGTAAAGCAACCGCAAAGCAGCACGTTTCTTTTATTTTGAAAATTTCCGGTGCCGAGCCGTATATTTCCTGTCTCCCCTATCCAAAATGTAGAAATTTACGTGTTTCAGAGGCGTGCTGCTTAGAAAATAGGACTGCTGCGTATATTTAGAAAAGTGCTGCGACATGTCGCTCCTCAGACGCGGCAGACTCGTGCTGCTTTCGCCTCTGGTGGAAAGGGTTCTATTGACTACATTGGTGGCTATCAGCTGCGTATGACGTGCTGCTCCTGTAACGTGCTGCTTACGCGTCCGGTGGAAAGGAGGGGTTAGAGTAAGAGATTGAGCAAGTGGCAAACGTGGCTGAGTTTCGGTTCAGTTTCCATTTCAACAGAGCATAGGAAACATATGCCTGTAAGCAAAGTGATAAACCAAGTTTATGTTCATACTAGATGCTGAATTGTTATTTGTGGTTTGTATTTTAGAGATCGCCACGTAAATGCTAATTCCGTTAGCGTGTCTATGGAGATTCCCATTCAGAGTTAGCATCGAGCTAGCGGCCTTGACGCTAATTGTTTAAAGACCTCATAACACGAAGTTGACATTTTTAAACATAACATAAACTAAAGAAATCTGAACCCAATGGACTATGTCAAAGTCATAAACACGCCTTGTACTGAGAGCAAATAAACGCCGCGCTGACTAGCATTTTTTACTACTGTATCACCGCGCACTGAACAAGCCGAAAGCCGGACGTGACGTTAGTGAGAGAACGCATTCTGTTTGTTTGACAGCGGCTTTTCAGCTGTGACTGGGACCGCTATTTTCTATTTTTGACAAAGAAAAGTGATCGCAATGCCTTCGTGTTGTGTTGGGGGATTTTGCTCAAATAAATAGAAGGACGGTGTCAGTTTATTTAAGTTTCCCAAAGACCCAGAGTTACTGTCTAAGTGGGTGAAACAGGTTAGACACACCCGTGAGTAGTGGGCTCCCTCCTCCTCTCTTCTCTGTTCAGAACATTTTGAGCAGAATTGTTTTTATTACTATGATAAAGGAATCCCTGGGTTGTATAGTGTGTGTTGCTGCCAGCAGCTGTGCCTACAGTGTTCAGCATGAGTGTGACAGCGTGGCGGCGGTACCGTGGTGGGGCTTATGGACTGCGCAACACTGACAGCGTCAGCATCGCTACTCCTACAAGCTCCACTTCCACTGATCCCCCAGTCAGATCTCGTGTTTCCGGAAGCATATAGGCTCATTTTAGCGGGGGACACCAGGGACATGTCACCACCACTTTTCTAAACCTGATGAATTTCTTACCTTCGCAGATCTAACATCCACTTGTGCTCCCAGCACAATTTCCACATAATCAGTATCTGAACAGACTATTATTTAAATGACTCCATTGCACTTTCTCATACAGTCATGATTTCTTTCTGCGCAGATGCTGCAGCGTTCTTTGCAGTGGATACATCAAGGTTTTAGTCCGTATGCGAACACGTTCAGGGGTGAGTCCTGCAGTGCCGCTGGTTCCCGTTTCAAGATGGAAAAATACATCAATTAAATTTAATGGGTCTGGCTGAAGTTTCTTTACTGCAGGTTAAAAATATTAATTTAATACTTTTGTTTGTTTACGACTCCCAAACAGAATGGTGTTGATATATAGTGTTTGTGGAGAGAACATGGCAGAATATGCCCCCAGCTTTGCGCTGACAGCGGAATGTTCCCGCTATCCTGCGCTGCCAGAGAGAGATTTATCTGCGACTGAATTTGCGATTCAGGAACGGAGAGCGCAGATAAAGCCAGGGACAGTGGACAATATTTTGTTTCTGGACAGAGATCTCTGCATTAAATTAATTACACATGTATATGTTTCGAAGAATTAAAAGGGACATGATTCATTGTAATATAGGCAAATTTACAATCCTTTGGGGATTGTGTTATTTTCTGTCTTTGATCGGTTTTTTAAAACTGTAGCCTAATGGAAAAAATGTAAAGGCCGTTGTTAGCAGGGCTCCTTATTGTGTGGCAGGAAAAATCGAGTGAGAAAATGAAGCAGGACATCATCACACAAAAGTTCACTTTCTGACGGGCGGCTCAACCACTCCACTACTCCATCAGGTAGTGAGTGCATTCACAAAAAGGAACAGGAATACCAGCTGAGGTGTTTGTGTGATGAGCTTTTGCCGTCAGTTTATTATGACACAACCTCTATTCATCAGTCAGTACAATAATCAGAAACACCTGTTGACCCAAACTAACAGACGTCCTTCATTGTGAAAGTTTACAATTTACGCCACTGACCACTTGATGCAGACGCACAGTCATTTTTAACTTTAAGCACAGAGTTTAGGAAACTGAATCAATCAAAAAAGATTCTAATGAGAGCATCTGAGCATCATCATCATCAGACCTGGACACCGTACTCAATGCAACGCTATTTCATCCTGCTGAGGCAATAAGAAAGTTGAGAAAGAAGTGGCGCCTGTTATTCCAGTGTGCGAGCGGAGCGGATTCAGCCTCCCTTATGCACAAGCAGGTGAACAATTCATGTCTATAGACCATGAGAAAGTTGTGAGACTGCAGGTAAAATGTTCATATTTAGTACATGTTTTCATCTGCTCCATGTGTGATGGCACCATGGAGATTCTTTGTTCAGATTGTTCGGGCTGAATATTAACTAAAATGAATGAAGAATTAAATAATATTCAATATGTTTCAGATTTCTTTTCAAAATTAAAAAAAATACTGTCAAAGACAGAAAATAACGGGATCCCTGATTAAGTGTAAAATGTAGTAGAAATAATAATTTCTCTTTTATTGCTTTGGAATATTCCATCCGCGGGTAGCCGCCCTGTTGCAGGACTCTGAACTGTTAAAGTTTCCCCGCACAGAAGGCAATGGTTGTAAAGGGAACGCGTTTTGTTACTGCGCATATAGCCTATAGCCGACGACTGAATAATTACAGGCTATATGAATAATCAATAATTATCCCCAGCAGTTTTAAAAACACACTGGCGCCCTTGTCCAGAAGAGACAGGTACATATTCAAAGCAGTTTTGCTATAATTATGAATAATTCAAACTCTATTTAGTGAGTCTGACAAAGAAATTAAATAACAACAAACGTGTTTCACCTGAAACTAATAATTTGGTACGATAATAAGAATTGTAATGAAGTAAGTCTTAGGCTACTTGCTTGTTGTTTGCCTTGAATGTTTGCCTACAATATGATTTTATTTTTCCGATATCGGTCTCAGACCTTATAAATAAGTACGTCTGGATTAGTTTATCATTTTTAGTTTTAAAACTGATTTAACATATTTATATTATGTAGGCTAATGTTTATTTTTCAGGCCACTACTAAAATCACTACACGTTAATATTATTATGCTCATTTATATCATTTTGTTAATAAAAAAAAAAAATAAAAGCCACTATTAAGTTATTTCTAATCCTTACCAACCTGTGTTTCCCTGACGTCACTTCTCCCTCTAGCTTCTCTGACCCGCTTTCTTCTCCCATCTCAGTCCTTGTGTACGGCTCATACCTGTACGGTTCTATGCCTCTAGAAGCACCAGAACCGGCTGCATTTGCCACCTCTAAAACCATCTCAAGGCTAGAACTGGAGGAAGAATCTTCCGAGCCTTCAAATATGAGCGCCTCCATCAGGCCTGACAGCGGTAGTTTTCTGACTGTCCAGCCTGAGCGGCTCTGTCGCTGACGTCACACGTCATTGAAACGCTAATTATCGCGTAAAATCAAGTCTGTTCGGCTCATAAATTTACACAACCACATACTTTGACAAGATGCATTATGTCATAATACATTTACATTAAATCAGCTTGGTGTCATGAGATCTTTAAGTTGTGCGTTTACTTTAAATACAGACTTATTTTTGTTATAAAGTGATGTTGTATAATGTAATTATAATTTGATCTCTTATGTATGTTTCTTTGTTTCAGTTTTACAGTGCCTTCAGGAGAAGGTTAATAAATCTTCAGTCATATCCTGAAGTGTCATACCCTTCTTTTGGAGAACTGTTAACTACAAGCCAAACTGAATCCAATATTCACGGAGGGCTGAATAATTGTAATTGGTCTTTCAGACTAACAAAATGCATATTTACTGATAACTGTAATTTTGTCAGGTTTCCTTTTTGTTAGAGCACGCTATGAGTCTTAAATCCAACATCCAGGGGTGTCATGGGATGTCTATAACAGAAGTTGTTAGGAGATACTCTTTGAGCTGGACCTAAACCATTACTCACTAATACACAATCTTGGTTTTTATCCACTAAATTTTAATTCTTTAATCCAACAAGTGGGATGTTTTTTGTCTTTTAAGAACAGTATCTATTTGTGTTAAACTGCAAATGATTACTCATTCCTATCAGCTCCTTACTGTCTGAGATGTGATGTGCAAAATGCTGTGCTAAAATATGTGAAAAATTGCATTTTTATGGACACGAGACAGCTTGGTTATGCAACATTTTACTGGAGCACTACGGCAGAGATGCCAGGCAGATGGTGGTAGCAGACGTATCCTGGATGTCTGTGTCCAAAAGGATCTTTTGATGTGTGACTAAAGAGAAGCAAAAGTTCTGTGTGTAAATCAGCAGGGCAGCTCTATCAGTCCGACCAAACTCATTATTAGTATTGATTCAGACCTAAAACAGCAGACTGTGCAGCACATCCAGTGTTACTCTTTAAGCAGGAAACTGGCTTCTTTTATAAATACAGCTTACTGTTTGCCTTGTAACTGTTTCACAATATATCATGTTAAAACCACAAACTTAAGTGTATTTCATGATTTTATGTCCCAGTCCAACACAAAGTAGCATGTAACTGTGCAGTGGAAGCAAAATGATTATTCCCCCCACCCAAAAAATGTATAATACAAATCTGAAACGTGTGGCATGCATTTTTATTCCTCACACCCGTGTCTGTACTTTGTAAAAGCACCTTCTGCTCCAATTACAACTGCAAGTCTTTTGATGTATGTATCAGCTTTGCACAGCATGCGGTTAAGCTCTGCAGAGGCCCTTTAATGGACCATTTATTGGATTCAGGTGTGTTAAGCCGAGGAAACATCTAAATCAGGACACTGGCCCTTTAAGACCAACACTAAACACCACGGACCTAAACTACTCCACTGTAGCTCTCGCTGCACGTCCAAAGTCTTTTGCTAACAGCTTGTCTTTAAGGATTACCATGTATCTATTTCCATGAACTCTGACCCCTCTGCCATGGGTACACAAAAGTTGACCCACAGCATGATACTGCTGCCACCATTTTACACAGTGGGGATTTTGTTAATGTTTTGGTAGGGTTGGACAATAATTCAATATAAATATATACCGCGGTATACTTTTATTCAATAACGGTGATATGAGTTTTAAACACATTTCCGGTAATTCGATAGACATTACAAGAATTTTTTTTAAAGAATTTTTTTGGGCTCCACTGGCCTTTATATGACAGTTACTTGACAGGAAAGGGGTCAGAGAGAGCAGGGAACGAATATACATTACAGTATATAATTACAGCGTTTCACTGACTGACGTTTCATGGCGTTAACGAGCGCAGCCGATTCAAGCCGAACAAAAAGAGCGGCGACACATTGGCTACGTGAGTGATGACGTACACCACAGACAGGACAGGAGCCCGGCAGCAGCAGCTGGCTGTGCTCAGGACGTGGTAGACAGATAAACTAGGCTAATCTCAACGAGGCAAGTTTTATCAACAAAATTAGTGCTAACGAGTTGAGTCGACTAAACTCCGACTAAACTCCGCTATTGGTAAGTAATATGGTTAAAACACACCTGAGTTTTACGTTATTTTGTGTATGGTATGAGGATTTATTACTAAAATCATTACTTTTTATATTCTTTTTAATGTGTGCAATTTATGCTTGGTATATTTGTTAAATGCCATTTAATAAGTATTTAATTAACCATTGTGGGCCTTCTTGGCAGTTTTTCTGAGGCTTTTATATAGTATATATCGATATCGGAATTATATCGTATCGACCGAAATTAAGAAATATATCGCGATATAAGTTTTGGCCATATCGTCCGGCCCTCTGTTTTGGCGACACGTGGCATTTTTCACATAGGTCAAAAGGTTTTTTGAACTCATCTGACGAGAGCAACCTTTTCCACATGTTTGCTGTATCCTACATGGTTGTAGCGATCATTTCTTCTCATCAAGCTTACATAAAGGACCGATTTGAGGAGCATTTCACTCATAGTTGTCTTCTCAACAGATCCATCCATCTGAGCTATGGATTAGCTCAAAGCTACTATGAGGTTGATAGCTTCTCTGATTCATCTTCTCCTTGACTAGCCAGTCAGTTTAGGTGGTCATCCATTTCTTGGTAGGACTGCAGTTGTGCCACGTCGTTGTCATTTCCTAAATTGTGATTAAACCCTATTCACAACTTTATCCCTGGCCTTTAAAGGCACTTAAACAACAAATATTTTAATACTATGATTAAATTATACCTACATATGTAAATTGAGTCCTGTTTACTAATTAGGGGACTTTTAGTTGTTGTTTTTTAAAGGTGTATCAGAGGAAATGGGATGTATGCAAACACAGACTTGCATACATTCATAATGATGTACTACTTTCAATTTCCATTTCATGAAAAATCCATATAAAATACATGTAAGTTAGTTGTTGTAATGTGGAAAATGATAAAACACCTCAGGCACTTCAACAGTGTGTTACATCAACCCACAGCTTCCACTCCACATGTGTTTACTTTTAAAAACACAGAGGACCAGCAAAGATTCATAAAGATTCAAACACATTTTGTTTAATTGCGTTTCTCTTCTTGGCTGTTTTGTCTCATTTCCCCTCTGGGCATATTAAGGAGGAAAATCCCATGCTGACAAACCTCATCCTGCAAAATAAGAAGTTTGATTTGTCGTCAGTTTCTGAGATTCTCCTTTACGTTCCAGATTTCCAGATATTTTGATTGTTTCCATTTTCATCAGCTGGGAAACAAACGGCTTCCCCTCTTCCGCCTCTTTGTTGATAAAATACCACCATAGTATTCTCATTTATCATCAGATTTGGATATGAGAGGACTTCAGGGAGTGGACTTAAACTGTCCAGCCCGAGTCACTGCACAGAAACGGGAAATTTTTAAAGGTCTGCCAACATAAAGTTATCTCCCATGTATTATCATACTGGGTGTTTAAAATATATGTTTCTTTCACCCAACAAGAAAAACTCTGAGTGTGTAATAGTCGGAGTAGAAAAAGAATGTATTCATAAATTAAATGGTGAGCATTTCTTGGTGCTCCTTATCAGCTCCCACAACATAACACTGACTGGACGTATGAGATGAGTTTAGGCACCCCTCACTGATATGCTTCTCGTGTAAAAAAAGAAGGACAAGGCAAAGTAAAAGAAAAGCGAGAGCGTCTCTTACTCTCAGAGGGATTTTCAGCTGAGTGTTCCCTAGCCTGTTTTATTCTGGCAGCATAAACAGTCTGTTGGAGCAATGAGATAAAAGGAGACAGAGCCTGTACGGGTGTGAAAGAGAGCCTTACATCTGGCTGGATCACTCCCTTCCTCCTTTCCAAAGGAATCAGCCATCAGCAGTCAAATATAATTTAATGCGGCAGTCGGCGCCAAATGAAAATGCACCGCCAGCTGGCGTGGACTGATGGACCGACTCTTAACAGGATGGTTCGGGAACATTTCGGCTGAAGTTGAGAAATTCATACAGGAGTGAGTTTGTACATGTGGACTGATGGACAAAAAGATGGGGTCCCCCCGGGTCCCCCCCCCCCCTTCCCTTACTGCCGTTTTAGTCACTAAAACTGTAAAACACATGCTGTGGCATACATACAGTGCCTATAAAAAGTATTCACCCCCTTGGATGTTTTTTGATATTGCTTGTACAAATCAATCATGATCAACAAAATTGGGCTTTTTTTTAAAACAAAAAATACATTTTAAGTAAAAGTGAAACATTTTTTTTTTCAAAATAATAATTAAATTGAAATATTTAAAGGGAAATAAGTGATTGCACAAATAATCTTCCCCTTTTAAGAGACTGATCTATTTCAATAGCGGTCCAGCCAGTTGGTGCAAGTATTCTCATAATGAGAGGAATAAAAGGATAAAATATCCAAGGGGGTGAATACTTTTTGAAGGCATTGTACTCCAACAAATGCCTGTTTTAGGATCTCCATACTCTTTGCTTCCTATTTTCACTTTTAAAGAATATTTAATCCCTAATCCATATATATAGTGCTATGAAAAATGTTTGCCACTTTACAAATCTCGGTATTTTTGCTTTTTTTGTGACGCATGCTTCAGATCATCAAATAAATATTGGACAAATATAACCAAAGTAAATAAAAATAATCACGTTTTCTAATGAAGGTTCTTTAAAAAAGTACACACATATTGATCTTAATGAGCAAAGAGGCTCAGGTGGTAAGAGTTAGTCCCGTAACTGGTGGGTTGCCGATTCGAACCCCCACTCTGTTCGTCTTGGTCGTTGTGTCCTTGGCCAAGACACTTTACCCGCCTTGACTGCTGGTGTTGGACAGAGGGCCTGGTGGTGCCTGTGTACGGCAGCATTCGCTTCTGCCAACGAGTCATCCAGGAGGTCACAAAGGAATCCATGGAAGAGATCACAAGTGAAACCCATTGTTGACCAAAGACTTTCGAGAAAATATTCTGTGGAGTGATGAGTTCGAACAGTGGAACTTTTATGGAAGGCCTCCATCTTGCTACGTCCGGCGTAGAACTAACTCAGCATTTCAGAACAAGAACATCATGCCAACAGCCAAACATGGTGCTGGTGTTGTGGTCTGGGTTTGCTTTGCTGAAGGAGAAAGCCTAACTATCAAGTTGTGACCTTAAGTTGAAGCACACATGGGTTATACAGCAGCACACCAGTAAGTCCACCTTTGAAAGGCTCACGGACACAGCGGCATTGCCTTAAACAGGCAGTTCATATTGGGAAACCCTCCTGTGTGGCTGAATTAAAACAATTCTGCCAAACAAGTGGGGTAAAATTCCTCCAAAGTGATGTAAACGTAATGGTTAAAGATGCTTGATGCTACCAATGGTAAACCGGTTATTAGGGTTAGGGAACAACTGCTTTTTCCACAAAGGGGCAGGTTGGTTTGGATAGCTTTTTTTCTCCATAATGTGTGAAAACCTTTTGCATTTTCTATTTACTCAGGTTGTCTTTGATGTTAAAATTAGTTTGATGATGTCAAACATTTAAGTGTGACAAGAAAAAAGCAACACCAGGAGAAATCTGTAAGGAGACAAATACTTTTTCCCAGCGCTGTAAATATTACAGAACATACAGTATTAAGAGGTATCGAAACAGTATTGAATGTAATCACCTCATGCTTTTTTTTTCAATTTTCCGCATAAAAACATTGTGGTCCTTATTGAGACCCCAAAGCCTTCAATCTATCCTTTAGCATGTGCTGGTGTCAACGTTGCATAAGTAACACAGATAAGACTTACAGTGCAGTCTTTGTGAGGTCCTCACGCTCCAGCAGAGGCTTTGCTGTCTGTCTGTCTGTGATAAAATCACGAGCAACAACAGGGGAAATGAAAGCCGTTACAACAGCCTCGAGAAGGAAAAAAAAAAGGATCCTTTGGTTTGATATGTCCAGTGGGCCTCACATGATCCACATGTCACTGATATTGTTAAAGGCTGAAGCAAAGGGGGACACTTTGGAGCCCGGTGAGTTTAAACGGCTGGAGGTGCTCGAGGCTGGACACATCAACAAGGAATTTCAAGTTTTTACAATTCACCAGGAAGGTATCTGCTGTGGTTAGATTACACATCAGTAACTTCAGTTATATAACAGGTCGCCAGTCCATCGCAGGGCAACACAGAGACAGACAGGAAAAACAACCATGCAGGCACACACTCATACATAAGGGTGATTTAGAGCAGGGGTTCTCAACCTTTTGCAAGCTGGCCCCCCCCAAACCTGGTTCATTGCGGTTGGGGCGCACGTGCCCCCCCCCACTCCACATCACCTTCCATAGATAGATAGATAGATAGCCCGCCCTAGGCTATTATTTTTAGGCCAACATTATTATTACTATTATTATTATTATTATTTTTATTATTATTATTATTATTATTATTATTATTATCATCATCATCAGTAGGCTTATCATCATTACTAGGCTATTGCTATATAATTATATGAGGTTACATGCTTTGTTGTTGTTGTTGTTATCATCAATAGGCCTATTATCATTACTAGGCTATTGCTATAATTGGGAATTGGCACCAGACCTCTGCTATTAATTTATCCTTTATTATTGTTATTATTGCTAGGCCTACTAATAGGCATCATCTGCATTTTTTACAGAAGCTTGCAGGTAGGTGATGTTGATGTGAGACCTGAGCCTGCTTTGCCTCGCAAAGATCCTCAATTCTTGGCTCAATGTTTGATAAACATAGCCTCAAATCATGCTCCATTTGTGCACGATTGCAGTATTTTGTTTTGTCATTTATGAGAATCCTGCCTCACACAAATATGTCGACGTGAAAGGAAGGAGAATCTTCAAGGCGACTTCACAGAGTTGAGGATATTCCTGCATCAATGCTGCCCAGAATGACGAAAGAGGGGAGGAGCTAAAGAGTTCCTTCAGTCTACTGTCACTCTTCAGCTCAATAAGCTGCTCCTGCATATCAATAGGGTGACCATATTTTGATTTCCTAAAAAGAGGCCATCTGGCACAGTACTGAAACACTTTCAGGACTTGGCCAAGACTTTTGATTTGAACATATTTAAAGTGTGCATTCTCAATGTGGTTAGAAAAGTTTAGTTAAATAACAAACTTCAAAAAGGCTTTTAAAAGTAGAAAATTATTTTATAATCTCTGGAAATAAATTATAATAGAAATAATTACTCTTCTGAATTAAAAAAAAGTTACCAGCAACAATATTAGTTTACTTTTTAAATTGCACTGGACAGAAACTGAAGAAAAATCTGAAATAATCTGAGAAAACAAGAATTATTTTCTTTTCACTGTAATAAAAGTAAACAGCTGCAGACTCAAAAACACAATAAAAAAGTGCTTACTCTGTTTAGTTTGCATCTTCACCCTCCATAGTCAGTTTATAGATCAACTCTCACTTTGCTCAGGCTTTTTATAGTTTTTGTGTCCATGTGATCTATGGGATATTTGCCCCTTTTGTCACACAGAAACACACATACCAGATATGTGAATGGTGCACTCCGCCACCCATTTGTTGCGACTTGACAGTAAATCTTTTGTGGTTTGTGCATGAAGCTTGTGCTTTGATTTCTTGTAAACAGTGGTAACTCAGCGCGGCCCAGCGCTGCGCAATGCAGGATAACGCGGTGCGGTGCATCTCGGCTAAGAGCAGCGCTGCGCAATGCATGCGGTGCGGCGCAGCTCGGCGCACAGCTTGCTGTCTGTGGCGTCAATAGACGGATCAGAACCAGCTCGGGAGGACGTTACATGAGAGAAAGGCTGTCATACTGCATGCATCACACCAGTCCGTTTAAGCATGGTCCTATGAAAACAATAAAAACCCAGACATTTTCATCAGTCTATAAATCCTTCCAGATGCCCCGGACAGCATAAACAGTGGACATGTCCGGGGAGAAGAGGACGGTTGGTCACCTTAAATTGACAGCTCGTTTGCTTTCCACACAAACGGATCTCGAACCCAAGCAAAAGAGCGATAATCCTCTTTATAGTACATCGCAAATAGTTTTCTCATTGCTGACAGGCGCTCAGACGCTGATTGAAATAGAGAGGAGAAATCGTGTGACGTGCCTGCATCAGTTATAAAGTCTACAAGGTTGGGGTTCCCTCGACTGATGCGGCCATAGAGGTCTAGTTTTACTGTGAAGGCGTGCTTAAGGCGACCTTAAGGCCGCTATCGAAGCATCCTGGGCCTCCATAACACCTCAGCAGTGCTACAGGCTGATTGCCTCCATGCCACGCTGCATTGAAGCAGTCATTTCTGTAAAAGGATTCCCGACCAAGTATTGAGTGCATAACTGAACATAATTATTTGAAGGTTGACTTTTTTTGTATTAAAAACACTTTTCTTTTGTTGGTCGGATGCAATATGCTAATTTTTTGAGATAGGAATTTTGGGTTTTCATGAGCTGTATGCCAAAATCATCAGTTTTAAAACAATAAAAGACCTGAAATATTTCAGTTGGTGTGCAATGAATCTAAAATATATGAAAGTTTCATTTTTATCATTACATTATGGAAAAGAAGGAACTTTATCACAATATGCTAATTTTTTGAGAAGGACCTGTAGTTGTGTTCCAGAGCATTCTAAAGTAGTGAGAAAAAGTATTCACCCTCTTACAGATGTCTTGGTTTTTTGCTACAACTAAATGGGTTTGCAATGTATGACAATGAGTCTTTTACATCACTGCGATGGAGATTTGGCGCGCTCTGCTTTGCAGAATTCTTTTAATTGAGCCACAATGGAAGGTTTTTGAACATTAACAAGATGTTTGAGGTCAAGCCAGAGCATCTGCATCTCCATTAGATTTAAGTTCAGACTTTGACTAGGCCACCCTAACACCGTAATTACTCGTTTTTCTAAGCCACTCTTCGTTGTGTGTTTCGGATCATTTTCCAACGGCATAATGCAAGAGTCTTTGAGCTTCGTGTCACAGCTGAATGGTTCCATCAAATATGGTAAGTCCTCTAGGTTCCTGAAACTACAAAGCAGCCCCAGACCATCACACTACCATCCCTATTTTTGACTTTTTGTTTCTTAAATGCTATTAGTTTTATGCCAGATGTAAAAGCTTCCACTTTTGTCCTGTCAGTCCAAAGAATACAGTATTTACCCAAAAGCCTTAGTTTCTTGGCAAAATATGAGACGAACCTTTCTTTCTTTTTGGCCTGCAGTGTTTTACGTCTTGGAACCCTCTCTGTGTATTTTAGATGTTCCTCTAGCTCGATAAACCTGAATGAAAGGAATGGTTCATTTTGAGGAAAAGTACCTCAGATGTCACACTCAGAAGTTCACTCTGCTGTGGAAACAGTATGTTGCATAGCTGCAAACTTCTCAAAACAAATCCATCCACCTAAATTGACAGAAAAACCTTGATCAGGGAGGCAAATTAGTAGATCTGGAGGAGCAACAGGTATCCACAGGTCACGTAGGAGAATCTGTTGACAGAACAAGTATTAATCATGCACTATCCTATCACTGTGCATCACCCTGGACACACCATTCTAACTCTGAAACATAGTGGTGGCGGCATCATGATATGTGAAAGCCTTTCTTCAGCAGGGACAAGAAAGCTGATCAGGGTTGATAGGAAGTCAATGGAGCTAGACTGGAAGGGGCAGCAAAAGACTTGAATATGAGGTGGACACCTAGAACATTACAATTTTTTAGGATGGTCCAGTCAAAGTCCAGACACAAAACCAACTGAAAATATTGAAAACTGCTCTTCCCGGATGTGCTTGATCCAGTCTGATTGAGCCGCAGCTGTTTTGCCAAGAGGAAGGGACGAAAAGTTCGACATCAGTAATATACACTAATTTGTGTTGGTCTCTCATGTAAAATCCTAAAGAATTATTAAAGTTTGTGGTTGTAATGTAACAAAATGTGGAAAGGTTCAACAGGAAATGCCCTGTATTTTATTATTTAACCTGCTGGGTTTAAACAGAAGTGGTGCAAATTCCTTCAACATTTCTTCTGCTTTAAAATCATATTGATCAGCCTCTATTGGTGATAAGGCGGATTAGCCTCAGACGAGCCAAGGTTGGAGTAAATAGAAGTGAGGGGATTTCAAGTCAAACAGAGCTTAAAGGAGGAGGATCATGGCGAAAAGGTAAATATACCCTCTCGAAACAAATGCGGAAGAGGAGTGAAAATATGCAAGGCAGTGTAAGCGCGCTGCAAAGTAAAGATGTGAACACCATCTGGGCCCGGTTCATCTGTCACCTCATCGTCTGCCTTCAGCTCGCTGGGTCTGCCCTCCACTTGGCACAGCTTCCTGATGCACAACTGGCCCCACGGTCTCCCGCTGTCCCCCACCTCAATCTCATCTCTGTGCACACTCCACCAAGTGTGTGGACGAGCGAGTTTACGCACCTATTGGTTAAGGAATTCATCGGGAGGACTGTGTCACATAAAACGTTTTATAAAAGACAGCCCCTTATGTGCCCTAATTACGTCTTTAATTCTGCTTACAAAACAAAAACCTTTATCTCAACCTTAATAAAGTGATGAAAGCAGGTGGGTAGAAGCATTCAGCTGTGCATTCCAGTGTGTTTGTTTTGGGGAGCTTGCCTGGGGCAGGACTGTGGGGAACGCTATAATAGGTTCCTATTCCTGCATGTGTACTGTAATGTTTCCTGGCATTGGCAGCAGTGACAGAGTTTGACAAAGTGTCTCGCATTTGAGCTTCTGTCACATTGCGCTACATACACACAAGTGGGAAACAAGCTGCATCCTCACTGCACATCTCATCTTGTGGGTTGCCAGTACGTCTCTGTTAATGATCATAGATGTAAAAGCGCTAGTCTCAGGTGAAGATGGAGATGGTGTTTCCAGAACATCACAGCTATAAGATCTAAAAGGCACAACTTTTTTTTTTACAAAAGTTGATAAAAGTGTAGAATACAGTGCCCTACATGTTTGTTTCCACCTCTGATAAATGTGTAAAACCTTAAAATAATTTTCATTCTCCAAAAAATGGCTCCTGTATTTTAAGCACATTAATTCAGTGTGTGTGTGGGGGATCCCATGTCAGGAAGCAAAAATATCCCAGTGTAGTGAAGATGAAGATAGGTTGAAAGAACGTCTCATTACTAAATCTTACTGGCAAACTCACACTCATCTTGGATTTTCTAAATACCTGACTTAACTTTGGGGACAGTTTAGAAAAGGACTGAAAAATTCATCAGAAGAAGGCCTGGAGATCTGGCGGCATAGAAGAACCTTTGGCTCTTGTGTCACCTCTCGTACTTGTCAAGAGTTGGTGGAAGGAGGACCCAATTGCAGCCTGGCCAAGATGAAAAAACGATGTTTATTATAGTCCGGGTTGACGAAGACAAGGATCAGACATATGACTGATGAGGAACTAGCGGAGAACTGATGACACAGGTGACCATATATACACACCAGGGTAACCAGGGAACATACAACAGCTGGTAGTAATCACAAGGGTAAACAATGGGAACAGGAAAAATCACGTAGGGAAACACATCATGACAGGACTGGGTACTTTAACCCATGGTTCCAAGCAGACAACTCATCAGCTCAGGCCTGGTAAACTTGGCAAGATTTTTATGCTGATTTCTGACCCAATTCTCCCCTTCCGGCAATCTTAAGGATGCGCTGATTATCATGATGGCTCTAGCTGTGCGTTCACACCAAAGCGTCAAAAACACGCCGCACGCCCATGTTGGACGCTTGAACATTCACACCTCGACGCGCGTCCAAAGCGATGATCCAAGCAATGATGAAGCACGCTGATCCAAGTCATGTTTGATTTCGTGAGGTTTGGCCTGACTTCCCGTCTGACCTGGGAATGTTCGTCACTGAAATCTGTTCGTGTGAGGTGTATCTTCAATGCCGTGTGGCCGCACACCACACACCGTAGGATCAAAGCGGTCAGACCCGTGACTGGTTATCGCCACGTGTTTGGTATCTCAGGTTTTGAAAATCCTTTGATAATTTTTAAGTATTGCCGTATGAACAAGGCCTTGGCAGACGAAGAATCCCTGCACATT
Source organism: Valencia hispanica (assembly GCA_963556495.2). NCBI lineage: Eukaryota > Metazoa > Chordata > Actinopteri > Cyprinodontiformes > Valenciidae > Valencia > Valencia hispanica. The sequence goes on along the minus strand of OY747702.1, from coordinate 16,019,144 downwards.
TGTTTGAAGTTGTCTCTGCAGGAACGCACTGGCTGTTTTTATCTCGGCACAACTTTTCGAGGTTCAGCTGTTCCTCTCTTTGGAATTCAGAGCTGAATTATAAACAATCCAAAAAACTATCTTCCTTAAAGGTTAAAGACTATATCAATTTGAACCAAGTGGATTCAGGCTTGGTTAGTACAACTGGGCAGGGTTCTTGGTTAGGGTGTTTCAGGTAGTCAGTGGTGTGCATCATGGCCTTTTTCTCTCTCCATTTCTTTTAGTCTCTCACTCAGCTCTAAGAAACACACAGAACAAGATGTATTTGCTGCATTTACATTAAATAGCCATGAGGAAAAAAAATAGATTCCACCAATATTTCTTTTCCAAAAGGGCAGGGAATTCCTAACCAGATAGATTAGAATATGACTATCTGGAGCCAGATGATTCCTAATCCAGAGCAAAGCAAATGAGGGAACAAGGTCACAATCTACTGACTGAGAAAGATCATTATTTAAACAAAATTACTCATGACACATGACATGTTGTAGCATTGTCATAGTCACTATATGTGAATAATCTCAAAAGCACAGCAGTGGATTTAAGAGAGGATTTAGTCCAATCTGATGCAACAGGAAGGTATTTTTCAACAATGTTGATCAGAATAGTGAAGTTTTTACAATTCCTACAAAATAAACATAACCAACATATGTTGGTAAGGTATACATAAGGTATACATCACATATATGTGATATATACCTTACTTTTTGTAGGTTGATTAGAGTTTTTTAGGAACGTTTGATTAGCATTCCATAAGTTTCTGGTATCCTTCAATATAACTATAAAGTGACACAGAAGTCAGTTTCTGTTAGCCTCTTCCAAATGGGAAAGACATGGGGACATTTGAGGAAAGAAGCTGCTTAATGACTCTCATAACTTAGTAAATAGCTACAAGGAAATAGAGCAAGCTTATACCTGTCCAGGACTATAATGAAAGCAACAGCTAAGGCATTTGAAACGATTCAGACTGTACGAAAAAGGCTGAGCGAGGGAACTCTCCAAGCTCACAATCAGAGAGCTGCAGCAGAATGAAATCCTGGGCTCATGAACACTATATTGACTTGTTGTGTAAATCTCTGCTTCGGTCTTGTTGACTTTGTATTTGTGAAAAAAATGGAAAGCCGTTATAAAAAGGTTTCAATCCCCATCCCCTTTGGGGGTCCAACCCTCCTGGTATATCCATCAATAAATGACCATGGGTTAGCCCTGTTTAATGTTACTGTATTTTTCAAAGGGTCTGATTCAAACTTGCCTGCTGAAGAACTGGGACCTTGAAGGTTTAACCATCAGCCTATAATGCATTGTGGCTATAAGACAGCATTAGATACAAATCCCAAAAATGTATTGAAAATCCAAAGCTTGTCCTAAAATTCTCAAAATGTTTCTAGAAGAAGAATTTCATGACAGAATTACTATAAGAAATTCCCAAGTCCTTAGACCAATGACTTTTCAAAAATAAAAATCCTAATTCCCACTTTGAGAACAAACAGCATTTAATCTGAATTCTACATATTTACTAAAAATCCAAAAATTCTAAAAAATATTCTCAGATGAAAAACTTCCCATCTGGTACAAGCTTTCAGTATTACCACACCCAGAAACGGTCATTTCTTCCACTTATCTTTTATGCACTATTTTGTCTTGATTTATCGCATAAAATGCCAATGAAAAACGACATTAGGCATGAAATGCAAAAAAGATCAAGAGTTATGAATACTTTTGCAAGGCGCTGTAAATCCATTCAGGCCATCTGGCTCACCTCCTCCAGTCAGAAATGATTCAGTCTGAAAGATGCCTTTCAGAGTAATGAAATACCTTCAAAAGCCAAAAAAGAAGTCGAGCTGCCTTCTGTTCAAGCATGAACGATTTATTCTGACCACAGAATGAATCTTATATGAGAGCAGCAGCGTTGAGAAAATAGGAGCGGAGTAGTTATTAGCAGGAAAAATGGGGCCCATTTCCAACTATATGCAGATTCATCCTCTGCAACCTCCACGAATCGCAGACCTGGCAGCCTTCTTCTGCAACCTGTTTTCATGTCTGATCCTGAACGTGAGCACATTCATGTTTGATGAGGTTTACTTTATAGGAGCCATCGATCGGATCATGTCTGAGCAGGTTTGCGTCACTGCCTATGTCAGCTATGAAAACGCACAAAACCCATCAGCCCTGCATAGCTCTTGGTGTAATAACGAGTCTAAAAAGACAAATCCTTGTCACTGCAGGCGGTTTTCCTCAACAATACAATCCAAGATGCACGAGGGATATAATGGAGCTGAAAATGCAGACTGCAGAACGATAATAAAAAGATCATGGTAGTGTGATAACAGGTTGGGTATATACGTGTAAGTCTCTGTGTGTGTGGGAGCGGGCTTAACTATTGGTGTATGGATGAGCCTGTCAGAGCTGGATTCAAATAAGGATGTGTGTTTGTACGGGTGTTGTGAGAATTGTGGGTTAAACAGTGAGCGCTGCCGTCCGTGGGGGATAAAGCTAGTGGATCGCTCGCAGCATCTCCAGTCCCAGAGTCCCCGGAGTGTGTGTATGTGTGTGTGTGTGTGTGTGTGTGTGTGTGTGTGTGTGTGCTGCTGCTCAGTAGATTGGGCTGCAGAGTGAATGGGCTCATTAACGGTAGCAGAGTAACACATGGCCTGGGGCACAGACAGACACAGAGCACACTCACTTTCTCCCTATAACCCACCCCCCCCACTCCCTCTCTTCCCCACACAAACAGACACACTCCAGACTGGCATACTAATGCCTTCAGACTGCAAAAACACAGATCGCCTCATCTATTTAAAAAAAATAAAAAATCTGGATATTTTAATCAGTTGGGGCTTTAGGGAACTTCCTAATAACAAAAGAAAAATCCTCTGTGCTCTTTTACCAAATCATCTGTTTGCAGAATTCATCCACAGTTGTTGTGTTATTTAAATGCGAGATCATAAAGTAGGTGATGTTTTCTTCCAGATATTAACACCTAGCAGGAAAATAATCATGAGTTGCCCACACAGCGCTGAATGTTTAACATGAAGGGGTTTCGCTGCCAGCATAGAAGTTGTCATCGATGACACTGTAGCTTCTACTGTCGCCTGCTAGCTACAGTGACTTCTACTTTAGACTTGTAACACATACAACAGATAAATGTTCACGCAGTGGCTCCAAAAAGTAAAAGAAAAATAGACTGGGATAGATAATGGCTAAAGTTTTCCCACAAAGAAGCTTACATTTATCCTACCTATCTATCTATCTATCTATCTATCTATCTATCTATCTATCTATCTATCTATCTATCTATCTATCTATCTATCTATCTATCTATCTATCTATCTATCTATCTATCTATCTATCTATCTATCTATCTATCTATCTATCTATCTATCTATCTATCTATCTATCTATCTATCTATCTATCTATCTATCTATCTATCTATCTATACATCCATCCATCCATCCATCCATCCATCCATCCATCCATCCATCCATCCATAGCACTCCGTTGGATTCCAATTAAAAATGCTGTAAGACCTAGGCTGCGCCAGAAAGTGCCCATCATATCAATATTAAAAACATTAAAATTCAAAAGATGAATATTTTAAGCATAGCTACATATTTTCAGCTCACATGTGTAGTTTAATGGAAACAAAGTCAGGACCCATAAAGATTGCTCCACCGTTGTTGAGGTTTCTAGCACAGAAAGCCAGACTGGACATGTGCTTAGTGGGTGTAACTGTCATCCATTTATTCAAAAATGAAAAAAGTAGACCCTCTGTATTTTTAAAATCTCCTCTTGGGGGTCTGTGTTTAAAAATCAAATCAAATAGCTTTTTTTTAATCAGGTTGTTGGAAATTACCTAATTTTTTAGAAAACCATGGAGAAGTTCTCTAGGGAAACCAAGCTGCTTAACTAGGAGTTTGGTGTCAATAAGTTAACTTTAAAGCATTTTGATTTTGATGAGGATTTCTCTGTCTCTAAGAAACTCATTGGCACAGCCTCCACTTTAACCAAACTCTACAGTTTCTCCATTTATATCGTTAACTCCCTCGTCCATCCTTGACCTCAGGTAAAGAGTCTGGGTGTCATACTTGATAGTACGCTCTCATTTCAGTTTCATATCACTTATATTACCCGGTCTGCATACTTCCACTTACGTAACATTAACCGACTTCGTCCCTTCCTTACTCCCCCACGTTACTGCCATCCTTGTCCATTGCCTCATCACCTCCCGGATCGATTACTGCATCTCTCTTCTTATTTGTTCTCCCAAAACAGTCCCTTCATAAACTCCAACCCCTTCAGAACTCTGCAGCTCGGATCATAACTTACACCCCCTCAAGAGAACACATTACCCCAGTTCTTCAACAGCTTCATTGGTTGCCCATAGAAGCTGTGACCAACACGTTTAGGTGCATCCATAGCCTTGCCACTCCTCATCTGTGCAACCTGCTTCACATCGCCACTGCTTGCGGTTCTCTCGGATCTTTGTCAGCCTCTGATCTTGTTGTTCCTTTTGCCCGGCTTGTCACCACGGGGAGCAGAGCTTTCAGTCGCTCTGCTCCTTCGCCTCTGGAACTCACTTCCTCCAGTCGTCAGGAACATAGATTCTCTTCCTGTATTGAAATCGCAGCTCAAAACGCATCTGTTCAAACGGGCTTATTCACTTTAGACACTGATTTTAATTGGGATCCTATCTAATGATTTGATATTTTTAATGAATTGTTTTATTGATTTTTAATTAATTAATAAAGAATAATTTTCTGTAAGGTGACCTTGGGTTTTAGAAAGGTGCCCTCAAATACAATAATTTTTTTTTTATTAAACAGTGATTTCTGTGATATTAGCTCCCTTCCTGAATAACAGGTGTGCTGTCTTTGCCTTCATAACCACGGCACAGTGAAAGCAATGTTAGTGTAAAACTCGTGATGCAAAAGTAATGACATGAGGGCTAGGTCAATTTTATGCTCCTGTTATTTTCTCCTGGAATGCTCCCGCTTCGATTAGTAGCAAGACTCTTCCATGATAGTTCAAACGGAAACCTTACTGACTGCTGCCTACTAAGGGTAAGATCCTGACTACCCCCACCCCCCCAGAAAACAAACCTGCTTATAATCTTTTTGCACTAAAAATTAAAAGAGAACTAGTGCTGCCCTTACAAACCACACTGAGTAGTTTTGCTTCAACCACCCTAGCCTCCTCCCAATAACAGGACGTGAAAGTAGATGTCAATGTCATACATATCGAACCTTCTACAAAAAACAGCATTAGTAAGAGTGCAGAAAGATTTTTTTTTTTTTGGAAAACACAGATTTAGATTTAACTAATGTTGATAATATAGCAGAATCAGACAGAAAGCTTATATAAGTGTTTGGATTTTTCCCTTTGATTTACCAGCTCTGCATGGAGAAAACCATATCAAAAACATTAAAAGGTATCACAAGTACTGAGCGTGTCAGATGTGCGCAGCCTTAAAAGCGAGTGTTAGAGAGCAGAGGAGTCTTGAGTGCAGGCTGCTGACTGGGGTCATCTTGTGGTCACGTGTCATCACAGATGCTACGGTCAGTTAAAGCTCCTGTACCTCTCCAGACTTTGACTGTAGCTGCAATTACCATGAAATATTACAAACACTAAAAATGAACAATCCGCCCGCTGTTCCGATCTTCTGGATTTAACCTAACATCTGCACGCGCCACTGTGACTGGCTGTCGGATGTTCTGCAGTCACCGTGACGTCTCTGACCTTAGCGGCGCTTTCAGAAAACAGCTACATTAAAGAAACGTCCAGGGATTCGTCCAGAACCGACCGCTGCAACTGTGTGTTTCAGGCCAGAGAGCATTTATTTATAGCTTCTTTTCGGCATGTCCTCGTTCAGCCCAAATGTGGTCTTCACTTACATTTCTCTCAGCCAAAACACAAAGTGACACATTGGAGGGGCTGAAAAAAGATTTGCAGTCAACATAAATAACGCCCATCACAGGGCGGGACTGTTCGTCTTACCTCAGTGCCGCGCCTCTGGTTTTGGTCTTGTCAGACACCTGTCAGGACACAGACAGGGAAAGAGAGATTTAGATATTCAGTCTCAGCAACTGGCTTTGTTCTTATACGTCTGACTGAAACGGTTATTCCACCGTCAACAGCGAGGATCCTTTCGATCCTTTGGTGGTTTCGTTGAAAGCGGCCATCATCAGCAATCCACTTGTGAATGAGATCACTTCAGCTGGATGAAATTATGACTTCCATCTTGTAAAGAAAAATTTCTACAAGAGCAACACAAACCGAAGGAACTACAGTCTTTTAAACATGCTAACGCACAAAGGACCTTCACCACAACCTTCTCCCTGAACTGTCTGCTGTGTTCCTTGGTCTTCATGGCGATATCTGCACCCTTATGTTCTCTTATGAACCGTTGAGGCCTTCAAGGAACCTCTGAATTTACAGAGTATACATTACAAAGAGGCAAACTCTATAAAGTAATTAGGGGACTTTTGCACACAAATGAATGGACTGAAATTTCCTTTAGGGGATTCGGAGTAAACGAAATGAGTGACTATGGGACGCCATTTGCAATTATTAACAGCAATAATTAGAGCTACTTAGCCTGTTAAAAGAAAAAGAAACGTTTTTTTCCTAAGTCATATTCACCATGTTATTCATACATTTAGAAATGTCATATGTTATACCTAAATATTTAATTAGCAAGCTAAATATTTAGTTTACAACCTAGATAGGTAGCTTCAAACTAAATATTTAGTTAGCATGTACATATTTAGGTAGCGAGCTAAACTGGCTCACAAAATATACAGCTTTGAACAAAGTATTTAACTCAGAGTCAAATATTAAGCTAATATGCAAATTCACTTACCGAAAAGAAGAAATGAGCGTCAAAATAAAAGCTAGGTCTTTGCGAACCCCCTGCTGCTGGTGCAGTCCCTGTGCCTGCAAATCCACTGGTAAACGTCCGTATTGCTGTTAAAACAGCTCATCCTACGTTTTAAGCTGAATTGTTAGACATGTCAGGAAAATAAACAATAATAAAGGGCAACAGCGTTCAATCTCGCTTATAGATTATATAGAGGTTTGCCAGACCCAGCTTTAATTTTGGTAGTCCATCTCCACCTTTTGGCAGGTACATTTTCAAATTAGCTAAAGATTTAGCTCGCTTGCTAATTAAATATTTAGCTATAAACTATGACATCTTTAAACGAATAAATAACATGGTGTAAATATGACTTTGAAAAATGAACCCCCATTTTATTTCTCTCTAATGAAAGCCTAAATAACCCAAACATATGTAAAAAAAAATTATGTGAACGACACCCTATAAGTGACTGGTAGTTGTACTGAACTGTGTGTGCGTTATTGCAGTTGTAAAGGATTGCTTGGATGCACCAGCTGGTGAGGCATTATATTTCAAGTGTCATACATTCAGGCTCTGTGTGCTGATAATACATCTGTCCTGTTGGATGGACTGTAACTGACGTTGACGCCTGTTCCTGATTATTATTTTTATTGGCTGAGATTGCTGAGGAGATTGTGTAATGGCAAAGATGACACAGAACCTTGTATCTTTGTGGCACAGCATAATTAGAGTCCAATAGGGTCGGTCAGTGTGTCCATAATATCAATAACTGTATGGGTCAGAATTTTCTTCTGGCTTAATGCAGATAAGACAGAAACTGTCGTTTTTGGTCCCAAAATATGCAAGGATCAAGATCCACGCTCAGTGGAGCTGCAGACCACAGAACATGTGAGGAACCAGGATAAAATCTTATGCTCAATTAGTGAACTATCATCTTAACATTGTCAGAATAAAGAGCTCCTGTCAAGAGAGGACACAGAGAAGTTGGTCCATGCCTTTATTTTTAGTAGATTATTGTACTGCAATAATGTCTATATAGGTCTCTGTAAAAAAGAAAACAAAAAATCAAATGGGCAGCTGCAGCTCATCCAAAATGCTGCTGCCAGAGTCCAGGAAAATGGATCCTATCATACAAGTTCCTAAATCACTCCACTGGCTCCCTGTTTATCAAAGATTGAAACAGTCTGCTGTTGGTCTTTAAAGCACTAAATACGTCTGAGCTGCTTCTCAACTATGACCCATGTTAACCCCTCAGGTCTTCAGAGACCTGCTTACTTAATGATTCCAGGACCAGAACTCAACAAGGTGAAGCAGCATTTCGTTTTCGATCTAAGAATTTTGGCTAATGAACTGTTTGAAACATTTCCTTCTTTTATTCCTTCAATATCTGTATTTAACCCTGTTTTCTTTTATGCAATGCAATTCTATTCATGCTTTATTATTTTCTTTCTGTCTTCCCTCTACTGTCCTATAAAACACTTTGGATTGCCTTGTGTGTGAATGGTGCTATAGAAATACACTTGCAGAGGAGTCAGAAAACTGAGTTAATTTTAATGAATATTGCTTTTTCAATTTTCACAATTATGTGAAATTATGATTTAATGCTGCCCTAGTAAAAATCTTGTATGACTTTCAAATCAATTATGCACTACATTGTGTTGGTCTGTTACATAAAATCCAAGTGAAATATGTTGACGAGAAAATGTGTTCATCTGCAAGGTGCTGCACGGTAGACTAATAGTAATGGCATGGAACGGGGGAATCATAAGAGACCAGTTAAATAGTGTTGGTTTGGGCATTAGTGCTTTGAAAAAGATGCTTGACACAAAAGATGAATTAAAAACGATTTGGATATGAATTACAATGCAGTGACACTAATCTGTGTTTTTATTTCGGAGCTGTGGGTATGTATAAAGAAAACGGATTCAAAAAGAGACTACCAAGAACGGCAACATCATTTTGCGTGGTCTGCAGATATAAACAACAAATCCTCTCCTCTCCTCTCCTCTCCTCTCCTCTCCTCTCCTCTCCTCTCCTCTCCTCTCCTCTCCTCTCCTCTCCTCTCCTCTCCTCTCCTCTCCTCTCCTCTCCTCTCCTCTCCTCTCCTCTCCTCTCCTCTCCCAGTTGTCTAATTCTCCCCTCCCTCACTCCCCTGCTTCCTCCCTAGTCTTTCTCCGTTCACTTCAGCCCCAGCTCATGCTTATGATTTCTATTCAACTCTTACCCCCCTTTCAGGAAAAGAATAGGGCGATTATGTTTGGCAGGAGTGCTCCTCCTCCTCTTCCTCACCATCCTTCCCCTCCCTCTGTTAGCTCCCATTCAATTCTCTACATCAATTGCAAAAACAAAACAGAACAGAACAAACGAAAGAATCCCAATTCCTCCAAATGTCAAGCCGGTAATTTCTCTTCCAGCACTGCTACTCAGCAATTAAAATGAATTACTCAACAAAAAAAAACAACAACAAAAAATGGACATTTCCTCTTTTCCGGCTTGTTGTTTTCTGCTCTCTCTAGGAATAAGGTGATTAACTGAGCCAGTGAAGTTTCTGGGAGATCGATGCAGAGCTGCAGGCTACAACAACAAACCTCCTCAGATCTTTGGCTTTTGGAGACTTGAGGGAGGCTCACGGAGAAGATCTATGTGTGAATATATTACCTAGCTGGTGGCTTGGCTTGGATTTAAATAAAGCACAACCCGACCAGCATTTAGACGCAGAATCTCTGCTATCCGAGAGCGGCTGGAAGTGTTGTTCCTGATAAAAAGAACAAGATTTAGCAGAGACAGAGGAAAAAAACCTATATGATTCCCTATTTTTATGTGGGTGCCAGACATCCTGGTGTTTCACAGCAGGCCTGGCAGTGACGACTTAACAAGACGCCCACAACATCTTAAACAGAAACCAGACAATAAATTCATTGCTTGTCCTCATGGTTTGTTTTGCACGAGAGACTCCATGAAGCAGCTCTAACACCTGAACGCTGAGTATGAAATCTGCTCTCCTGATGCAACACTTACTCTGCGGTTGCATGGCTGAAAGTACAACAAAGACGGAATCTTTACTTAGCAACTCTCTACATTTTGGAAAATCTTTCATTGGCAGCAAGCTGGATTTGGCATTATCTGTCGCCTGAACGCCTAAACGGTGTTTTGCTTGCTCTTTTGATACCAAAGAGTCCTGACCTGACTCCATCAGAATCCTGAAGGTGTTCTGTGGTATCAGGCACCTAGATGGTAGCAGCAGATCCTTTAAAGGTTGGATATGGAACTTGAACACTATAGCGACATCTAGTGGGTCTAAGTTGTAGCTACAACAATGGAGAAATAATTCCAGCTGTTGGGTTGTGCTGGTTCGATGCCGATACGCCCAGTGACCAGCCTGAACTGCGTCCAGTGAGGAATGTATTTAAGAGCAGTTTAACTGACAGCTAAAGTTAGCAAGTGACTTAGCTTACCGATCCAGGAGGAAAGTCGACGTTTCCGCGTGTGTTTGACACCGTGGACATGTTTTATGTGGGTCCATCTAGTGTAGGCTTTCCCTAAAACTACTCTAGTCTCTGTTCCTCTCCGGTCACTCCTCTCCTGAGACGGACAACGATATCTCCTCTAGGGCTCTGAAGATGCTGCTTGACTTGCATACTCAGCCATTTTTTCCCAATACCAGCCAAGTTGTACGACCACATACTTGGATCATAGAGACCGTATCTGGCACCCCGCGGCCACTACTGGTGGTAGGTGTAAACATTACGTCATTGTCGTGCCCGTTAAAATTAATATTTTATTATATTTTAATACTATTTTATTATATTTAAATTAAAATGATTTCATTTTGCACCATTTGAAACACCCGTGGAGGTATTATTATTATTATTTTTTAAATAGCTTTTTATGAAAATGTTCCATATTCAACCTTTAAGTCCTGTAGGTTGTGAGGTAGAGCCTCAATTGATAAGATTTAGATCACTGGAATTTGGAGGCCAAGGCAACGTCTCAGACTTCTTGTTGTGCTCCTAGAATCATTTCCTGAGCCTTTTTGTTTGTGGCAGGGTGCCTTATCCCGCTGAAAGAGGTCACAACCAACAGGGAATGTGGTTATGTAACAAGGTGTCAGTAGGCAGTACATGTCAAAGTCAGATCGACATGGATGGCAGCAGTCTAAATTTTACAGCTGCTATCAAGCTACTTTCTTCCATTGCTACTTGCTTCAGTTCTGATGCTTACGTATCTATCAATGGCGCTTGCCGTTAGAGAGGGGTCAGCACTGGGCACCCGATACATGAAAAACTGTAATGCTGTGAAACCTTTCTCTCAGAACCAGCATCAATTTATGTAGCAGATGGAGCTACAGTAACTTGTCTTTTGGACCCCACTGACCAGCCTTTGCTTCTTATAGTTTACTACTGAGCTATGCTAGGATGACTTTTGATTGACACTCCAGACCAGGACGAACCAACTAGAGCTTCAGTTTTGGAGATGACCCAGTTGTGTAGCAATCACAATTTGGCCTTGTCAAATTGGTTAAAATCCTTGTGAGGCACGTTTCCACTATCGGTACTTCACAGTATGTGCGTGTCTCCACTACACCGGGCCGTCCCAATAGGGCCGTTCTCAGGGCCATTTCAGGAACCAACCGAGTACCAGTTTGGGGGTATGTACTCAGCTATTGTTGAGTCACGCTGATTGGTTGTAACTCAGAGAGAAATGATATCAGCAGACTGCACCAAACAACCGGCTTTGTGAAACGGGGAGAGTTGCTGGCGAAGCAGTGTATTACAATTTAGCAAAGGAAATGCGGCAACCCATCCTTGCTTCTTTCATTGTTGATCTCTTGTTATTCTGTGCTTCTGTTGGCGTCTTTTGGAGCTGATTAGTGACACCACTCACAGCCAATTGCGATATACGGATTAGCAAATTCCTTAAGGGCCAAGTTTTTTTTTTTTGTATGGAGAAACGACGACTAAGAGAACCGGGTGGACTGATTTACCCTACGAGAAAAAGGTCCTGTTAAGTTACCCTGACGTTCCCATAGTGGAAACTGGCCTATTATTTCAGATGTATTACATCTGATAGGTGTATTCGTGGTGGTCACAAAATTTTATTCTCTAAGCTTCCCTAAAACAATCATACTCATGGTTAGTGTTAGAAAAACTAGTAATTCCCTGTTGATCAAATACAAAATGAACTTATATTTTACATTCCTACACACAGCACTCCTCTCACTTTGACCTCTTCTATTTACTCAGTAACCTTTTAAATTGGAGATATGTCCAAAACTAACTCTCTGCTCTGGTTTGTACAAACTTTCCAATATACCTTGACCCTCTGTTAAATCTTTTTGAATATTCAGCTCTTACTGTAGTTCCTCACGAAACATTTTACAGCTTCTTTGCACAAAAAGTCTATTAAGTTCTCCGTTTTGTGAATAACCAGATTTTTACACGGACAAAGCTGGATCTTAAAGCCCTAAGATGGCACATATTTCTTTATCCTAGATCAAGGCTTCGCTGCCTCACAATACATTACAGTTCTCTATCATCACATTGTGAGATTACATAATATGAGTATCAGAAATGACCACTTGCACAGCAATACATTAAGAACGTGGAATTTATTAGAGGTGTAACATGATGGCTAAACTCTAATGTTTTTTGTCAAAGGGAGATCTGTTTGCTACGAGTTGTCTAGTTGCTGTCGGGATGACACTTCTTCTGGTGAAGGGATTTCCTGTCATTAATATGGTGCCCTGGATATGAAAGTGAAGGATGTAGACTCGATAACCTGTGTCTATGTTTGAGACTACCGTTTTGGAGGAAGAAAGGAAGTAGTCCTCGAGCTGCCTTGGTGTTTTGTCAAAGTTAGCTAATGAGGACAGTTTGGCAGGAGTGTAAACAACACCTGTTAACAAAAGCATTAAAAAAGCCTCCATCACTTCTTTGTATGGCAGTGTTTTACATATGCTGTAGATAAAAAAGGTCACAGACCAACAGACAAGATACAAAGGATTCCTAAGCAGTGGGAGAATACAGAAACTCACAAAACGTTACCCACTAATGATGCTAAGGTTAGCATTTGCTATGTAACTTCTGACTGTTGCTAAACTAAAGGGCTATTTCACATATTACAGTTTTTCTCAATTGCTAAAACACATTCCTTGAAATCTCCACCCATTTTCTCTAAACCTTGAACACAAATCCAAAAATCTTAACTACATTCACCAAACCCCAGATTTTCCAGTCAAAATCAAACTTTCAACTCAAAACCAGTCATGTGTTCAAAAGCAAACACAGTGTTCACCTCATACGCGCAGCAAGTAAAATATATTCACCACAGAACATTCGTTAGACACTGCATTATTAAAAAAACAATGATTGTGATTACAGATGAAGGGGTGAATGTGATAATGAAAATAAATAAAACAAAAGAAAAACACAAAAATAAAAACCACATTACTGTAATTCACAGATTCACAACAGTGTACAATAGTTGGCTAAATTTCCTAAGTAAAGACTTCTTGGTCGTCTCCTTCCTCCTCGTCCACCACCTCTCACATGGATACCTCTCTGATTGTGTCTATCCATTGTAGATGCACATGTGCCGCCTAAGAACTTTGAACTGACTTTTATCCTACCCAATTGATTTGATCGCATCACCAGATACGTGTATGTTGAATTGAGTTGAGCTGTGCCTAAAAGATGATAGCTGTATTTTAGTTGTGTTCACATTTTCCTGCCAGCGTTTAGAGTTTTAGTATAGAAGTGTGAAATGTGTTTGGTGACTGAGAATGTGTTTAAGGCCTCGAGAAAAAAAGAGTGGCTGAGTTTTGAAAATTGTGTCTAAGTACCTAAGCAGTGTTTAATGTCTGGCCAATATAGTATTTGATTAAAAAAATTTGTTTAAGCCACTAAGAATTTGATTTAGAGAATGGAGTTGAGTGTTTTAGCAATTCAGAAAAACTATAATGGAGACTGTTGATTGCATTTAATCATCCATCCATCTGTGATACACCCTGGACAGGTCGCCAGTCCATCACAGGGCAACACAGAGACATACAGGACAAACAACCATGCACACATACCCCTAAGGGTATTTTAGAGAGACAGACTCACCAACAGTCGGTTTCTGGACATGTTTCTGTGGGAATAAGTCGGAGTACCAGGAGAAAACCCACACATACCTAGGGAGAACCTGCAACCTCTATGCAGAAAGAAACCAGGACCTTGTTGCTGCAGGGCAGCAGTGCTAACTACTGCACACTGTGTATTTATTCATATAAAGTTCAAAATTAAAAAAATGCTAAAACACTCAATATTTTAAAAAAAGAGATCTTTTCTTTACTATTTGCAAAAAATATCTGATTGTACACTGGAGATTTCAATAAAAAACACTGTAATACCTATACAAATGCAAATGCATGACATAAACATGAACTTTATCCCCCCAAAAAAGCATGGCTAAAGATGTGCCAGCCTAAGATTTTCTTTGACATTGTTTTAACTTTCCTTTCCTTTCCTTTCACTTACTAACTTTTAAAAGTTTAAAGTTTAATTTTAATTAAAACAGAGTTAGGACAAAGAGAGACAAATGGGAAATTGCCTTTAAATTTCTCCACTGTTGTTCTAATGTCTTGCTCAGAAAACCAGAGTGGGCATGTGCAAAGTGGGTTCATTAGTCATTATCTTTTAAAATTTCTGGAAATCAGTATACTGTAAATGGCAGAGTTTAAACTTTGGAAAGAAAATTGGTACTCTGAAAACTCAGAAGGCGCAAGTGCAAAAAAAAAATAATTAAAATTCGTATGCCAAACATCCAGGTTAGTGTGGATGGGGCTTTAGAATGATTAAATCAAACTAGAGAATTTTACACAGTTTGTGATTCCTTAAAAACACAAAGAAAAGAGCCTTTTTAACCTTTAAGCAAATATTAAATATACTTTTCTTTAAGCCCAGATTTCTGTTTTTATTGTTTTTAATTGATCTACTGTAATATTCCAATCTTAAAGCAGCTATACCGAATCTGCAAAACTAGCTATCTTTTCACATAAACCCTTCCCGTCGGCTATCATCCCAAGGCCACGCCCCTCTGATATGTGAAAGCGCTTTGCCACAGTAAACAATAGAGCGCAAAAGACCAGTCGCAGTTTTCGTGCAGTAATATGGCGAAAACGCCTTTTGTTTTCTGTGACTTCAAATTACGTTTTTCTTTTGGGGACTTTTTGGGTATTTTAACCTAAAGTTGAAGTGGTAGCAGCCGGCTGTTTCTCCTTCTCTGACATTATTAAGCGGAGAACCTCTCACACCAGCAGTGTTCTGTTGCAAAATGCGGGAGCGCGTAATGAGTGGAGGAGCCTGGTAAATGCGGAAGTGCGCTCGTTGGGTGAGACAGAAAATCAGATGGTCCAATCGTTGGTTTCGGGCCGAGCCATTTTATTGGCTGAGGTATTTAGACAAATGTGACAGAACCACGTAACTTTTTTTGGTGTTATTTTTCTCCACAAAATATTTACAGCTATAGTACGTTAGAACGTTGTTAAGAGGCAGGAAGAAAAATGTTTGAAGCTAGCTTGTTTCGCAGATTCGGTATAGCAGCTTTAAATGTCATGTTTATTTAGCTGTAAGCAGAAAATTATAACAATTAGCAGAATTAAAGGCTTGAAAACACCAGTCTGTGTGGATTTGATCTATAAAATGTGTTTCACTGAGTGAACTAAGTTACTGAAATAAATTTTCTAATTTATTGAAAGGATCTATATATAGCCTACTGTTTATCATTAATTATGACCAGCAAAATCTGTAATAACTGGACCAGTAAAAGTTTAGTACCATTTTGTTTCAAACTAAAATATTTAAGTGCATTTTCTTCCTTTAAAAAAAAAATCCGTTTACTCCCGACGTGTGGGTGTCACATTTGTTTTTCAACTAATAGTTATATTCTTGGACTTTCCTTTGGTGCATAACATGTCTGGATAATTACTTCAACCTGTTTTTGATAAATGGAAAATAAAACATTTAGCGGTTCAACGCATTAACATATACTGCATGTACTGTGTACTAATGCAGGCTTGAGCATACAGCACAAGCAATACATTTAAATAGAATACAGGGTCAGTTTGATCTGTATGTACATAAGTGCTTTAAACAGAAAAGCAATACAGAGATCAAAAATTAAGACGCAACAGTAATGTGCATCTGCTCGTTCATCACACCGGGAGAGGAGAATATAATGTGTGGGAGATGTATACTTACAATTTAATCTGTTCTCCGCACAAGTCGAGCAACACTTTCAAACAATTTTCATAAAGTTTGGTGTTTTATGAGCATGAAGATTGGATATCGACACATCTTTTAAGCAAATCCCAAAAAGTGACGGCCACAGCCACGCCTGGGAGTCAATTTTTAGTATTTTTGGGTGTTAAAATGGGTAAAGTTGTTAATAAGTATAGACAAATTTTTTTTTTAATAGATGTTTTCAGCTGGGAACTGTGATGTGACTGTACACTTTCTGATTTTTTTTTTTTTTTTTTTTTCACAGTCTGGAATTTGGCCGGAGATTCCACATGTTCAAGTGTTGCAGTGAACCTCAGAGAGACTACAGAGTTCCTGAGGGTGGGGAAATAATTTACCCAACCAGTTCACAGCCACGTTAAGATTCAAAATCATTCTAGTATTTAATGATTAAAACTTTAAAGGACCTTTATTGATACAAATGCAATGTAAAACAAGATATTGCCTTTGCTCCTCACTTTGAAAAGATGCATTTTAGCGTACCAGCTAAAGAAGAGATTTTCATTTCAGCTGAGGTCCTTCTACATTATTCACAGTTCACATTCATTTTCTGGAAAGCAGGTACTGTTAGAAGCCTTGTTACCCAATATCTGCTATGTTCTTCTGACAGTCTGGCTCCTGGTAAGTACACCCCTTTGCCAATAATCCCATGTGTTGCCATTTCATCCCTTTCTACTTCTATTACTTCTAAACAAATCATTTCATTTCCATGTACTAAAACTGCTTAATCTCAGTTTATTTTCCCAAGTTGGTTAATACATCCATAAATTATGGAAGCGAATAATCATTCAAATTATAATGCATTACATCTCTATTTCAATTTAGGAAGTCATACAACTACTTATCTTTACAGTGGATTAATTATACAAAATCAACTGAATTCTCTGGTTGTCAAAGTGGGTACGAAGTGAAACATGGTGAGTAGGAAATATCTTGCAGAAGGGGACTCCATTTCTTGTTAAAGTCAGGTACGAAAAGACCCATACTAAAAAAATGGAGATTTAACAAGCTTACATGAAGAAATAATAGATAGAAACCCTAAATGTTTTAGTGTCAATCAGAGACAATCAGTTATAAAGCAGATTCTCTTTTTTGAACAAGAAAAGCGACCGTTTGTGAACTTTATCATAAGACCTTCTCTGATCATGGTTTCACAAAAAACACCACAAACCCCCCTTTATGGATCACTTTGTCCTTTAAAATGTAACTAAACCCCAAAATAACTTTTTTTGCTTCTAAACTGTATAAATGGGTATTTACCAATGCAATATTTCAGTTTCTAGGAATTATTTTACATTTTGGTGTAAACTTGTTTAATTCTACACTTTTTGGTCTAAAAACGTCTTAGTGCTGCCCTCTTAGGGTTGAACGGTGGCTACTGCATTTGAAATTTGTGATTGGTGGAGAGTGGTACATCTTTTCCACTCTTTACGTCACAGGCATGGTCTCACAGACATGCCGGTTTGGGTATAAAACCGTCTCTCAGACACACTCATCGCGAGGCACTTAGTTAGCATAGCTAACATACTGTTTTGAACGTTAGCCTATGTTAGCATTACCACTCAAGAGACTGGACCCATTCTGTCTTCCTCTGCCTCAGCAGTGCCGACCTCAGGCAGCGCTGACTCAGCGCTCTGAGCCAGCGGCTCTAATTGATAAGGCCAGCGCTGCTGAGGGAGAGGGAGACAGGGGGAGTCCAGTCTCTGAGTGGTAATGCTAACATAGGCTAATGTTCAAAACAGATGAACGTCGATCAGTCGCAAAACTGCCAACGTCGCCTCGGTCACTGGTCACTGTCCATGTTTCAGTGTCAGGTTAAGCTAGCTGTCACTGTCCTCCTGACCATATCCCCACGTTCCCCTCTCCGCTCATCCTCAACACTTGGCCACGCCCCTCCGTTCTTCCTGGCACTGCCCACTTTGGTAGAATGTTTCAAATGTTGTCTGGGGGCGGGGTTATGATTTTTCATGGTGTTCAGTTGCACTTTAAAGAGCAACTCACCCCCCTACCAGAGTCTCACTCCGCCCACATTTCCTTTTTGAAAAATGCGCCAAAAGGTGTTGCTTGGTGGACCAGCAAACGTGCGGGGGGAGAGGGCTGGGCGTGGTCTAGGCTGTGACTGACATGTTGACAGTGGCACAGAGACAGACAGCGAGTCAGATGGAGAGCAACGTGAGCTCCTTTGTCTCAGAGCGATCTTTCTGACGTGAAGGATTTCTCTCCACCTCCTTTACCAGAGTAAAGAGAGGAAAGGCAGGGACCTTCTGGAGGAGGCGTGGCCGAGACTCAGCTTCTTTTATACCCCACAGCAGCAGGATGGCTGACGTCAGCCCTCAACATAGAGCGAATAGCAATCCCCTATTCAAATTCAAGTGCAATGTAGAGTTTTAACTGGAAAAGGGCGCCATACTGACAGCTTTTGGTAGGAAATTAATATTTTTACTAAAATGTACTAAAATACCAAAATAATGACCCATGACTACTAGACACTCATTTATACAGCTTATCAGTCAAAAAAAAGTTGATTTGGGGGTGAGTTGCTCTTTAACATCATTCAAAATGATCTGTAAGGATGGGCCCTGTGTGCATTCAGAGCACGCAGCTGACAGTGGAACCAAAAGGGCGTGGCTTACAAGTCACAGTATTCCCCCTAAGCGATGTGGGAGACGTGTTGAGGGATCCTGATGGAGGCATTTCAAATCAACTCAGTAGTTTAAAGGCCAGTTGTTGTGCACCACCCTCAGCAGGCTATCTGGATCAGATTGTGCTGAGCAACAAGTTTCTCAGATCAGAGGGTCTCTGGAAGATCATGCTGTGCCCATTGCTCTTACTGCTCACTGTGCACTCCCTGCTGCCTCTGCAGCCGTCCTCACTTTGTATTATATCACTTGTTCCACACTAGTACCCACACTCCGCCCCAGGTGGATCGGAGGTGTCTTATTGGTGGGGTGACCTCAACCCCTCCTTTCTGTGTCAGGACCTAACAGTTGATAGCGAGGTGTATTGAACATGTGTAGATCACGGAACTGAAAAAGTCTATAGCTATAAATGCTGATTATTTGGAGCAATATTACTATTCTGGTAACCATAATCAGTGACATGTCAGCTTTAAATGAGCAGGGGATTTAAGCCAAGTAAAGAAGAATTTAATTTAGCCCAAATTGGCCTTATTTAGATACTTCTTAAGAGAACCTGACTATGATGACTTGAATCCAAATTTTACTTGATTAGGATCAACTGAATTTGATCAATGGTTTAAAATCAGAACAAAAATCTGCAATCTAATTTGAATCTAAACAAAAGTTGATTTCGAGCTGAGAACACTTAAATGTACAGAAGCAAATATCAATCTGAATAATTTTCTTAGAATTATAACTGGGCTGAATTTGGATCTGTGAATTTGGAGGCATCCGGAATTCATAGCCGAATCTGACTAAATTGGATTACACTGCTTCTGTCCAATCCAGATTTGACTCAATTGGACTGTAAAACCCTTCGAGGTGACTTTTATTGTGTGTTGTGGTATTTTCTATCCATCCATCCATTATCTGTAGCCGTCCATGTTATGCAGGGTTGCGTGGGGGGGGGTGCCTATCTCCAGCTGTCATGGGGCGAGAGGTGGGTACACCCTGGACAGGTCGCCAGTCCATCACAGGTGGTACTTTCTAATTAACCTGAAATAAACTGAGCACGTTTAGTTATGCAGCTGGATTTCCCACGGCTGGATACAAGCATCACTCCCTTCCTTCACTTGCCACCTTCCTGAAGCAAACCCTTAAAACTCTCCTTCCTGACAAGTTCTCCTGCTGAATGCTTACATGTCAGGCAAGAGCAGACACACTGCAAATGCACGAGAACACCTCAGAAAGCCTGCTCATATTTTTTGCTGTTTTTGTTTGACAAACTCGACCACATTCACCTTCGGGGGCTGGAGGTGTATGCCAGCTGCGGCTGCGCTTTCGTATAAAGACGGAACATTTGAGCCCGACTTAGCTCTGACCACGGGGATCTGTCATCACAAGCTTGCAGAGACAAAGGACAGTCCTGCACTGGTAATTGGGTTGTTGTTTCCTGTCGGTTTCTGTAGTCATTAGGCACCACTTTCCACTTTCCATCACTGCTTTCCTCTGCACCTTTTCCCTCTCCCTCCTCTATCTCTCCTTCCTGCGCTCCTTCCTCCAATTCCCTCTTTTCCTCCATCGCTTTTGCTCTTTGCCAAAAACATATTCATCATCCTCCTCTGCTGCCCTCACCGCACTCTGCCACAGCATACTAATGATAGTGTGAAATCTGTGTGTATGTCTGGGAGACACTGTCGGAGTGTGTTTATGTGTTTGCTGCCATAAATTCTTGGGAGTGGACCCTTACATGGCGTTTGGTGGGGTGGGGGCTGTATGCACTTCTATGTGGTTGCATGTGTGTAATGCATGATAATGTTTGATTATGAATGTGTTTTGTGTTTTACTTCAGGCTATAGCAGCTTGATAATGCACCATGCACTCATTTGGTATAAGCCTGTTAACGGCATGCACAGATAAATGCCACCGAATTCATCTCAGCCCCGCGCTCTTCATCATCGTCTCTCAGCCCTCTTGTTTTCTTTCGTCTGTCTTTATCTCTAGATCTCTGTCGCTTTCACTTTCTCCTTTCTTCCACACTTTATGCTCCTTTTCCTTAAACCACTCCCTTCTTTAGAGCTCAACGAAAAAAAGGTTAAAATCTCTGGTTGAGAGACTATTTGTTGATTATATAATCCTAAAAAAGATATATTGAAAAAAAAAGTACGATTTAGTTATACATTTCTGTATGTTTTCCCAAAAGGAAATTCTACATTTATTTCATTAATAAAACACAAAATGTTCAAATCTGTTTAAAAAACATGGTTTTTTTTGCTGCTTGATCAACAGGTTAATGTGTCTATTTAAATGCAATTTGGGGATTTATCAAATGCTGCCATCAAACATGAACAACCGCACGTTTTCATACTTGTGCTCAGAAGCTGAATATGAAAGGATTAGAGACAGAAGAACATTGAAAACTAATTTTAGATTACTCCATACACACAATGGAGATGATTGTAGACTTCCATGGTAGAAGAGGTGGAGGCGGTGGAGGAGTATAAATACCTCAGTGTTCACCTGGACAGCAGGCTAGACTGGAGAAGCAACCTTGGAATCTAACCCCAGGACAAAAAAAGCTATAGGTCCGTGTTAAGCTGCAGGGTAAAGCTGGTAGGCGAGTGCCACTAACCATAACTAGTCTTATACCAACATGGGCTGAGAGGTCACTCAGCGAATAAGAAGCCATTACAGTGGACCCCTCTGCCTTTTTGTGGTTCAGTATTTGTGGATTTTTCAGTAGAATGTGGCTCCAAATTATTTATGGAAAATGTTCTCCAATTACAGATTTTTTTCATAGAGCATGTTTAAAATTTAGAAATAAAATGCAGCTTGGGAAGCTGAAATAACCTAGGCACAATGCTACTTGACACACTATTGGCTGGCATTTGCAAAGCACGCAATTCAGAAGCACCACTGATTTTTCTTGGTGCTGATTGGCTGTACCCCCAGGAGTGGAGATAAGAAAGAAAACATGGTTATTAGCTTTTGTGGTAGTGCAAAGACCTTTTCCACTATATGAAATAATGCATATTACGGTATATTTGGTATTTTAACAATTACCATAGGCAGTTCTAACTGTTTTTAGTGGGGGTCTCAAGTATCCCTGAATTTTTGCTTGTTTGCGGGTAGCTTTGGTCCCTAACCCCCACGAATACCGAGGAGTCACTGCACTCCAGAAGCAACATATAAAGCCAGGTCACATAAATGCTTGAGGAGGGACCGGTGCACTTCACGTAACACATGGCATCCTTTGGGAAGAACATTATGAGCAAATACTGAGGCAACATCTCAAGGCATCAGCCAGGAAGTTACAGCTTGGGTTCAAATAGATCTTCCAAATAGACCCTCAGCACACAGCTTGCTAAAAATTGACTTTGGGACACCAAGATCATTCATTTAATTCAGTTTATTTAAATAGCGCCGAATGACAACAGATGTCATCTCAAGACACTTTACCAGAAAGTCATTTCAATACATACATTCCATTAATATAGAAAGGCCACCATAAACCACTGATTTCAGTTAAAAGAAAGAAAATACCTCGCGCATTATTATGACATTTAACAAAGATAAATAACTTTATTTCCTGAGTTTAGAAAGAAATGATAAAGCCTGTTTTAGATGATTCAAATAGATGGTGCAGTGCCCAAGTAATAAAAGTGGTAAGTCAGTTAAATGGGATACAACCACAATATCAACGTGGAACATGTAATAAGGAAAATTTAGTGCATTATTTTAGTGGACTTTAATGCTACTGACTATTCCAGCATTATCCATGGCATTGATTTTAATGAGGTGTCAGACGGAGCCTTGGTAACTGCCTATTCTTAAATGACCCAGATCGGTATCGGGCACAAAAAGTGCCTGATTGGGACATAGAAATGCAAGATTTACATTATTAATACTGACATTTAATATTACCAAAGTAAAGTACATGTTAACTTGTGGATAACTCACAGTATCTTTAAAGACACCAAAATAAATTAATATATGAATGAAGATGATAAATTAATAACATATATTTTTTTTTATCCCGTCCACTCACCATAAGAGAAATTGTTTAACACTGGTCACATTTCTGAATGCACACTAAATATCTGTAATTAAAAGATCTAATTTCAGCATAATTATAATAACTAAAACCACTGTAAATGACCTGCCATCATTTATAATTATTATGTCTACCCTGGTTGTAATTATATAATCAAAAGACAAGTTAAAAGGGGATGAGAGGAATCTGTATCTTTTCATTAACACAGAATATTTCACAGACTCTTTGATGAGCGCTGATATCCGTCTGCACAGTGGGGGAGGAAACAGAAGCATGGACCCCACTGACTGCTTTGAACTCATCTCTGCCATCATTAGTGCATGATGACAGTGATTAGCAAAGAGAAGGCTACAGTGCCAATTTTTATACTGAAAAACAGGACACGCAGAGCAGGACAACAGCACGGTCCATATTTAATGTAGCCCAAAGTGACAAATTTGAATTCCTTAGTCAGTGGACACTGACTAAACATACTGACATCACAGCATGTATGAGTAAAACGCAGCACAGTGTTAAGAAAGAGGAAACCGATAGGATATATTGTCCACATTTGTTATATCAAACCTTCCACTGTATTCTTGGGAGTTTTTTTTTTCAATTCCCCAAATTCAATTCAATTCCTGTAGTGCAGGTACATCAAAGGTAAAATACGGCTGATAATGTGTAAAAATGAGAGACTTTTACCTGCTCCTGTTCACGGCTGCTAATGTTTTGCACAAGCACTGCCATGTTTGCTAATATAAAGTATTCTGGTCAAACTGTTGTTGGGAGAAACAAGTTGGTGGACATCTGTATGCATCCGACTAACAATGCTGGTCAGAACTGGAGCAGAAATGATGTCTACGTGAACAATAGGTTTTGTCACAAGCAGTTCCTCACCACTGGGGCGAACTAAGTTTACTGTTAGGAGTCAAAGAGGCCACTCTCCAACAACATTCCACCTAACTTTGTCCTTCTCACTGAACAAACAGCCATGAAAAAAAAGATTACCTCTTTTTATTGGTATTTGCCAAAAAAAATGCAATGCTAGCAGCAATGTAATAGCCTATGTTGAGCAAAAATATTAAAGCAACCCAAGCCATTTAAAACTTTTAAATTAATAGCTAAAAAGCCTTTGTGTAATACAAGAACTTAGTTCATTTATGTCACACTGATTTTTAAGTTACGTTAAATTACGACTTAAAGAAGTATACATTTGATTATGCATTTAGTTAGCAGATAATACAGTGATACCACTTTACCTTAAGATAACCCTTATGAAGGCCTTATAAACACTTAATAAATATGTTAGGACACTTTATAAACCATTAATATAGAATTATAAGAAACATCTTGTAAAATGAGAAATAATCTATATTTAGCAAGGCACTGCTAAACTCCTCTCTCGCTCTCGACGTAATGCAGCATTTGCTCAATTTACTTTGCGATTAAGGGTGTCAGACTAGCTATAGTGCATTTTCCAATAATATAATAGTACATTTCAAGAGATATTGAGTTTAATTTATATTCACGAAAACCAATCTTAAAAGACACGTATCCTGCATAACACACAGAGTGAAACAGGGAGTTTAACATCTCAACCTGATCAGCTGCAATAAAAGGATCTCTAAAGAGCAGATGAACTTTTAATGTATTTTAAAACAAACCAAATAGATTATTTTTTTTAAATATAAAATTAAGTTATCCTGTAAAAAAATACATGGTAAACTAACATATGTCTCTAAATTATTTGTCGGTTATTAAGTATTTAGTGACAGCGTCACGTTTTTAAACTTGTCATGCTCCTCTGTTCTGCTATGACACTTACTGTGACCAGTCTCTGGCTGCAGAATCCTATTAAAGAGGACTATTTGTAGTTTTTCCTACATTACTTTATTTGCAACTTATTTCAAATTTTATTTCGCAAAATTGTAGCCTAGACATGCTTGCAGTAAATGTAAACTTTTAAAGTTTTGAAGTCCTACTCCTACTGCAGCCCTGTGCTCTGCAAAACAAAGTTACAGGACATGGCAGAAAGGCTCAAGCAGGAATCTTCTGAATCATCACCTTTGCGGCAACGGGGCTAATGATCTGACACAGAGCACTTCATAAAGTCAGTAATATACCATTTATTAGTCAGTTCTTGGCCTGTTTATGCAGATTGTAAACCGCTACAAGCATGACAATGCATAAAGATGAGCTCCAGGGAAGCAAAATGTACAATTGATCATAAGATCAAAAGTAAGGAAAAGGGTGACTAGGAGTGTTATCTATGTTTTCTTACAGGAGTGGGAGGATAATAGAGTACCACTCACATCCTCATGATCCTGTTGCTACACAACCACAAAAAGGAAAAACTCCTCGGAGAGTTTGTGCCTACCGTTACGATAGCTGTCCTCTAGTTTGGAATCTTAGTCTTCCCATTCATTTAAGGATCCAGACTTTTCTGTGACACTCCTAATTAGTCTTCTGTTAGTCACACTTTTATCAGTGATCCTTGAAATGCTTCTATAATTCGATTAGGAGTCCACAGATGCAATAAACAAACATGACATTTGAAGATTGCCTCTTTTAAAAAGAGAGAGAGAGAGAGAGAGAAAAGGTCTCCGGTGGATTCCTGGCTTTGCTGTGAGCTGAGTAAAGGATCTGAACACCTTCCCTGCCTGCCTGGCTGACCCTGTGGCTCTGCAGTAATGCATTTTACTCGGGATCAGAGGGGTTACATGTTTAGATCACACCAGGGCCGCTTTCTCCACCACTATATGTTGACTTTTGTACTTAACAGCAGATCAGCAATTTGACCTGATAACCCTAACCGTACCTTGTCTGTGAAGCGGCTAGGTGTGAAAAATTCTGATTTTTGTTTAATCTGAAAAAAATAAATAAATAATGAAAGCGCATTTACTGCCCTGTTTAAAACATGGGTATTTACCTGGTATTTCATTGAATACAAGAAGTTTTTATTAAAAACAATATAAAATATTGTATAAAATGTAAATAATTGTAAAAATCATGACATATCCCACACCCCAAGAGACGTAGTGTAGTGATGCATTTGTTAGGGGGGAGGGAATGGGTGCTCAGGCGGCAGCATGGAGCCGACTGGTTCCCACTCTGTTATGACCCTGCACACACTAGCGCAGGGGAGACCGCGGCTCTGGACCCCCTGTAGTTCCCTGGCAAGGCCAGAGAGGGGCCTCTGCCAAGGGGCCACCCCCAGGCAGGGGCAACCGGGAGAACTAAGACCAGTGGTGTGCAGTCAGCGCCCGGATAGCTGGCCAGGACTTCCCAGACCAGTCAGAACCAGCAGGCTCAGCAGGTCCACCAGCTCCTCAGCCAGTTCTTTAAACCCCAGCCAATATGGCCCCCACCTCAAGCCCCTCCCACACCGGCTAGGAGCAGCAGCAGGCCGAACTTGCGAGCCCAGCATTCCACGGCCCACCGCAAACTCAATCACCAGCGGCAATTTGTTAATAAACAAATTTACATTTGAGGGACAGCCTCAATAATAAGGAATAATCCGGCCAAGTGACAGAAAAGACCTGCTGCAGAGTGACCTCACCTGTTGTTCAGCTTCTTCTTCGTCACTGCTGATCTTCAGGTCGTCCTCCAGCATCCTGCAGAGACACACACAGGGTCAGACGGGTTACTGCAGCCATGACTTTCTGTCTCACCTCAGATGCGGCAACTTGTTACCTGTTGTTCCCTTCGAGGAGCCTTTCCCCTTCACTGATGGAATACACAGCTAAAATGGGGATGGGGATTCATGTTGGGGAAGATGGAAAAGGAAACGGACCTTCACCCACTCCAAAGTCCTACCAGATGTTAAGTTTTTAGAGCACAGAGGGACAGGGCAGATTGTTTTTTCACCTGGAAACTATGAGCCAGGCTGCCGACCTTCAGCCGAGCATTTCTGCGGACCAAGACAGACATGCTTTTGCACAGATTGGTCCCTCATGCTGATGTTCTATAGGGCCTCTAATGTGGGAGGGAGGGAGGCAACTGGTGGTCTCTCCATTTTCTTCTTATATTTGTGTGTGTTTTACTCTCTCAGCAAGGAAAGGGACACACTCAACCTTTCTATCAGCATCATCCGCTCCTTGATGCACAAATACTTTTGGTATTTATGTGCACCGGCAAGTTGCTGCAGTGTTTTATTGCCTCCCCCCAACACACACACACACACACGCAAACACACACCGCTTCCTTTTATTTTGAGCTGGCACTGCTATTGTTATGACAGGAGAATCCCCTTATGGGATTTTTACTGCCTGACGGAACCACTCTTGTCAGTGCCCACCCCCCCCTCCCCCCCACACCCCCCCGATGCCGAGGTTTCTCAGACGAATGGGTTCTGAAAGACTTGCAGCACAATGAGGGAAAAAGCCTGCGCATGTAAGGGGCAATGCTAGGTGTGTTTGAATGGATGAATAATGGATCCATATTTTATTTCATAAGGAGGGACAGATGGAGAGAGGGCGATGGTGAGTGAGATGGACATGATAATGATCAGGAAGTGAAGGGAAGCGAGTGGCAGGTGGGCCGGTAGGCGAGGACATGAATAAAATGAACAAGAGGGAATAAGCGCTGGTGGGGACACGGTTAGATTTAAAACTTTTCAGGACCAAAGCACAAATGTGACGCGGTGCCTTTCACTTCTGCAAGGTGCAAATGAGCAAAAATAGCTAAAAAAAGAAAAAAAAGAAGAAGAAAATAGTCTGTCTTGGTGAATGTTTTCTAAAACCACGTCAAAATGATGCTCAGGAATTAATTTATTCCTCGGCAGAAACTTTGAGTCGTAGATTTCGCCGAGAACAAAATGCAGGGACCGACTAGGCCTCAAGGACGGACGTGTGAAGCCGAACAAGCAGCTCACGCCTCTAATTTGGCTGCTTCAAACATGGAAGCCTCTGGTCGCTTTTCAGTTGCCAATTTTAACGCCTGGCATTTGAGGAATTGGGGGTGGGGGGCGTTGCGGAGTGGCACCCCAAAATAAAAGGCTCCTTTTTTAATTTTATTTTAAGGACATCTCAGTTATGGGCTAAAAAAGGTGAAAGAAAGACAAAATAAATATGTAACCACTTTTTCAAAATAGATCCTGGATAAATTATACAGAAAAACCAAATATCTAGTCAGTATTTCACACATGGAGACCGGCCAAATTTTTCATACCCCTAGAACCGTTTAACATTTTGCAAGGTTACAATCACCAAAATTTTGTGTTTCATTTAGAGTTTATGAGACAAACCAACAGAACAGGTGCATAATTACCTCCGCCAAGGAGGTTATGTTTTCTCCAGGGATTGTCAGTTAGTTAACAACATAACTCAAAAATTTATAGATGGATTTTGATGAAATGTTCAGGAAATGTCCACAGTGGGACCAGGACCAAGTGATACGATTTTGGGGGTGATCTGTATCACCGTCTGGGGGGTGGACTGAGCTGCACTGGCAGAGATGTGTGAGTGCTTTTATAATTGTGAAGTATAATGTAAATGATCAACATCTTTTACCATTAAGAATCTGAAAAGTGCTGTGAGCATTTGCTTTTCACTCCACTAAATAAAACCAAGTGCAACTATTTGCTGTCAGAATTTACTTATTTAGAAAATAGACATTACTTATGTATGATTACCTCATCAAACAATATTCCAAGCAGAAATGGAAGCAACCCTACAAAGACATGACTCTCCACCTAAACTGAAAGGCCGGAGAAGAAAAGCATTATTTAGAGAAGCTGCCATAATCCCATGGTAACTCTGGAGGAGCTGCAGAGACCCAGTCCTCAGGTGAATATTAGTAGTCTGACACATTACAATCCTGGGCCCTCATTTATTAAACATTTGCAGAAACTGTATTATATTTGATCCTTTTTAGAATGTTTGTACGAACAGTAAAAATCCAGATTTGTCAAATATGCGGCGGCCTGTCATACGCATGTTTCTCTGCAATCATCTGTTGGTAAATCCCACATGTGCGTACCCAGGTGCTTGTACAGATTCACAATCATTTGCACACAGAAACACCCTCAATTAACCACATTCGGTCACACCACATCCTCTGACACATGCATTAAATCCTTGTGTTCTTCCTGAACGTAATGGCCAAGAACAGACTCTTTGAAAATTGTCATAGTTAATGCAAATTCATTTTACCACTGATTGTTTTTTCCCTCTGTTATGTCTACCCCACGTGCTCAGAGCTCGGGTCAGATTTGATTTGATTTGTTTATTTGAGCAATTTCATTTAGATTTCATTTACAAATTCACATTCATTTATAGTAAAAAACCCTCAAATGGAGTAGGTCGAAGCAAGAAAGCTTATGTGCGCTGACCCCATATTCAATGTATTCGACATTCATCTATAGCGTCATCTCCTCTTTGTACAGTTTAACATTACATTGACATTGAGTATTTTACATTTTTCTTCCAAAAGTGGAAGATACAAATGGCGGCCAAATGTGAGGCCAATGACTAAAATCGCAGTTCCCCCCTCATCCAGTAGGGGCTGGCTCCAGAGAGGAGCAAGTTCCCATTGACTCCCATGTTAAAAATACCAACTTCACAGCAGAAATAAACACGTTTACAGCCTGGTTAAAAAAACATTTTAGGTTTAATAGGTCAGGTTTACTGTCATGACAACTCTGAGGGGGGGGGTAAAAATTTTTTTTATAACTCATTCATTTAGATGTAATTTAAGCTTGAAATTATGAATGATGAGGGGCGTGTCATTTTGATTGACAGGTCTCAGATGAACCGTCAGCGCTAGAGCTGGTTGCTTATTGAATCTGCCTAGATGGCACAGGAGTAGCAGAGTCGCTCAACTGCAGTTTTGTAGCTAAAAGCACCCGCCAACCTCCGTTAGCTCTGGTTAGCTCCGGGTTACCTCAGTTAGCTCGTAGCTACACCGCCTCAGAGTATAATGGGTGTCAATTATCCGCCCTCACCCTCACAGCCCCACTCTCAGCTCCACCTCTTTGCCCATTTTTTCTATTTTCCGGTTGTGAAGAGACGTGTGACGCGGCCAAGATGGCGGTGGTGGGAACCGCCCAATGGGCTTCAATTCAGCTCTTCCGAAACCTATGGGTGACATCACAGAGGCTCCGTCCATCGTATATATACAGTCTATGGTTATAACAAATAAAATTTATTTTAGAATTATTGACAAGTTGTAACTATAGTGTGGGTTGTTTAGTTTCATTTGTGTATTAATCAAAAACACTTCTCTTATAATGTCTTTTGAATTGCTGTAGGGCAGCTGCATCTTTTATATATTCATCTAGACTATTCCATAGATTCACGCCTCTCTTTAGGGTAGTATGAACACACTGTACTTTTTAAAGTTAGCCTTCCTCTTAGATTGTATCCTTCCTCTCTCGTGTCAAACAGTTGTTTGATATTTCAAAGGAGCTGGTTATTTCTCGCCTTATATATTACATCAAAGGTTTAAACGTCATCTTGTTTAGTGAGACCAAAACTGAAGGAAAAGGGACAAAGCGCAGCATCCAGAACACTGAAACATGGTGGTGGTAACATCATCCTGTGGGAATGCTACTTTGTAAAGAACAATTGGTAAAAAGTGAACTGCAGGCTGGTAGAGACAGATCTGAAAGACTCGCAGGTGCTTTCAGTTTACTATTATGCTCTAAAGTCTGTGTTGGTTTGCCACATAAAATCCCAATAGAAAACACTAAGGTCTGTGGTTGCAGCGTGGCTCAAGGAGAGTAAAGTTGTAAAGTGGTGAAAAAAGGAACATCCCAGTAAAGGCAAACTGCTCGCACATTTTGAAAATAAGGTTTTTATCTAGCTTCCTTATTAAACATTGAATTTATTTTTTAGCAACGTAACACAACAGGGGATACATAGGTTAACTCCTTTAACAAACTACAATGAAGTTTTCACTAATTATTCTTTTTAAAGAAACTAGCTGCAAATTCCATGAATAAGTTTGAACTGAGACAGACCTTCCCTGAAGTAGATCACCCTGTCTGTGTGCCAGCTGCTGAGCTGCTCAAAGTGGACCAAACCCCCGTGGAGACGGAGTCAAAGGGGCAACACCATAGCCCACTAGCAGGTAACATCCTGTTTCCTCCTGATCAGCAACCTGTCTCTCGGTGGCAAAATACTAAATAGCAATATTTTCACCTGAAACAGCGGTGAGAATTGAGCCTGTAACCCTGGCATTGTTAGTGCCTTGCTCCCGCTCACCGCAGGGCTTTGCCTCAGCAAATTGTTTCGACAGGTGGACCAACATGGAAGCCCAGTGGAGCACCGGAGCCCTTTTGGGCAGCTATAAAGCAAGACACGGAGTGATCCCTGGCTTTCTGAGGTGGCCACATTAAAGAGCTGACTGATTGCAGGAGAGGTTTTACTCCCTTTTCTTCTGCTCTGCTACACATATTCAGCCGTCTGAACATAATGTGATTGGATCATGGCTAAATGAAAGCCCCTGAGGCAGCGAGGAACTCTCTTAACCAATTGTTCTAATGAATGAAAATAATTCATCAGCAGAGGTTTGTCGTTTTGTTCCTTCTACCGCGGCACAGAATGCACAGAGTTTGTTGTGGAGTAGCAAAGGTTCAGAAAAGCATGGTAAAATGACGCATCTGATTAACATGAGGTAGGTCCATTTATTATAGTGAACATTTTATGCTTATAGGTATTTCAGAGAACAAACAGCCTAATGAGTGCAGTAAGTGAAGCATTGTGTTTACTATTGCCAGTTATTACAGACAAATTCAACAAGCAGCCTTCGATTTTTTTCAAAGCATATCAATTGATCAGTTTTTTTTTGTTTTTTTTGTGGTGATCATTAGTTGTAAATATCATCCCATTAGAAATATAGCCACCATTATATCTCTGACGAGAGCGAAACTGCAAACTGCTGTGAAATGCAGATCTGGAGCTTTTGAAATTACTGCTAAATCTATATCATATTTAATGTATCTAACCTTGTAGCAACAGCTTGAGCTCGTGGCTTCCAAAAATCTATTTGATCTCAGCTGTAGTGAGGAGCTGAGGATATCCACAAAGTGCTCATTTTTCTTTAGTTTCTGTGGAGTAACCTGGAAAACGTTCATCATGCTGCCTTGCTGCCTGAATTTATTTGCAAATATTAAATATATAAACAAATAAATCAACTGCATTGCCACTGTCAGGCAAATGGCAAACTAATTATTGACTGTTCGTTTAAATATAACAGAAGCAACAGATATATACATTTAAACTGTAAAAAAGGATTTGCAGACTAAACTTGACTCAGTCTAGTTTACCTGTTGTTTTGACTCAGTTAAGGTATACCAACTGCAAAACACTTAATCAAAGTAATTGTTACAACTTTAAGTAAGTTGACTTAACTGTCTTTAGCAACTATATTAAACTAAAACTGATCAGTTACGAGAAGTAAAAAAACAAAACTGTTGCCCCAACTTATTTTTTAAATGTTTTTACAATTCACATAAAGTTGACAACATATAATTTTACATTTTTAAAACAATGACAAAGTAAAACACTTAAGCTGGTTGGCTCAAAATGAAATTCTCACTTTTTAACTAATGCTTCTAAGTGACTAAAGTCAACTGAAACGTTTGCATGCAAATTTCTTACAACTTTAAAATGTTCTTTTTTATTTCTTACAAATTATGTTACAGTACAAAGTCTTAACAAGAAGCTACGTTTCAGGAACAACATTTTATGTGATTCTGGAAAATTTCTTGCAATCTGAAAGTTGTAGGTTTGACTCCAGCTTCCTCCTGCCACATCTGTGACTGCGATTGGGTGAATGTATCTCTACTGTGAAGCACTTTGATTGCTCAGACTAGAAAAGCATCATATAATTCAGTCCATTTACAATTTAGCAGTAATTAAACACATTCTAGAGTTTCAGGTAAATAGAATGTAGATTGTGGCTATTGCTGAACGAGCCTCTCCTTTCTTGGTTTGAAACGGTTCCTTTCCGATTATTCTATGTGTATGCAGCATTAAAGGTAACTGATTCCCATAAAAAAAGGTTTTAACCTGAATTTTAGGGAAGACATTCATAGTATTTTGTCATTATGTTATATTTTTTCCTTGACAGGGGACATGATTAGCTGCTGAGCAACACTTTATTTACAAAAATATGACGTCTGAATAAATGCTTGTGACATGAATAAGACATTTCTATTGTCCATTTGGATATCCTCTCCAAACAACAGTTTGAGTTTTAGAAATGGAGAGAAAAAACTGAGTCATAAATAACAAGTGAGCAGGGTTTCACAACTTTCATTTTAACTTTTCCAGTGGTCCAGTGATTTACTTTAATTTTTTTAGGAACATTTCTTGAACTTTCAGACTGTTTCATCATCATTTGACCGTTTTGCACCATTTCTATCCCGTCTTTGATTCCCCTCTTAAAATCATTTTGTGAATTATAACTAGAAATGGATGCCAATACTAAGTCTCAGGACTTAAAAGCAACACATGTGATCAAGGAGACCTCACACAAAGTCCCACTCCACTCTTTTCTCAACACTAAAGAAAAGCACCTGCTGTGGCATCCATTTTTTTTTTCATTTTTTTTTTCCATTTTAACAACAGTAATGCCCATATACTAACCTCACCCATCTTAGTTGTGCTGTAAACGTTTTCATTCTCAGCATAGTGATAAAAATGGCAACTTTATTGCAAAACTTTGTACAATGGATCCCCTGTGTTAGTAAGGGTTAGGGACCACAGCCACCTGTATATAACTAAAATCCAAAAACACTTAGACCCTTCTACATGCATATAAATCCTTAATTTAACTGTTGAAATATGAAATCTACCATAATATGCATGGATACGCACACTAGCTAAGACCAAAGGTCTTTCTTATCTCTGCTCTTGGAGGGAACAGCCAGTCACCACGAAACAAAATAAATGCCAGCCAATATCATGTCAAGTAGCATTAGATCAATAGTATATCAGATTCTCAAGCAGCAAATTCTTTTGAATATTTTAAATATGTTCTTTGAAAAACCCTGTAAATGGGCTACATTCCATGAATAATTTGGAGTTACGTTCCACAGAACAATCGACGAAAATTAACCCAAAAATAGGCGGGCGTCCACTTTAAATCTGAAAATGTTAATGTTCAAGGTTTTTGCCGTTTTTATGATTGAATAATTTAGCTTTTTATTTGGTTAAATACATGATAAGTGAGGATTACAGGGCAGCTTTATGAGGCAGGTTTTTCTTTTCTTTTTTCTGTTGCCTTTTTGGTCTCATCACGCTATGAATCCCGCTCTGTGAGTGATGTGGAGCGGACTGCAGCTAGGTGTTGCAATATGCTCCTGGCTCAGGTTAAATTAATGTAGCTGCACTTTCCTGCTCTGATCCACACAACCCCCCCCCCCCCTTTCTACCACCAGTGAATTCGATCCAAGAGTCAGGTTTAATTTTACCTTGAGGCATAAGAAACGGCAGCAGGTCAGACATTCTCAATTTCTGTGTGTGTCTGTGGTAGAAGAGAGGTACTCACGACTTCTGTGGTGCAGTCGATGGTTTAGCAGCGGGCTTGTTAGCTGGCACAGTACATCTCTCTGCAAAACAACAGGGAACACGACAGAGGACATTCAATCATTCTTGACACTGTTTTGCATGTGTCAAAGTTTGTCTGGCTCTGTTTGCTTTGTGCTTGACCAGAAACCACACTAACATCATTGGAGTCTTGTAAGCGTTGTTACACTAGAAAAGGACTCTGCTCTTGTGTTGTTTAACAGGTGTCGTTGTGTGTTTGCCTTGCTTAGCAATGCGGGTTTTCAGGAGCACAGCATTAATGTTCTTTGGCAGTAAACCTGAAAAGATTATTTATTTTCCTAGAAGCTTTTCAGACTTTTGGAACCAAGTCCTTTGAATGTATGTTACATTTTGCTCAGCTGTGTCACTTCTTTTTCCAACAGGTAAAGAAACAGCTAGGCAGGACATTTTCAGCTTCACATATGCCCAGCTAATGTCTCAAAAATATCTAAGCCTGGCTTTATTAAAAACCAACAGTCTCTGGAAACCACTTGAGGAAGAGCTTTTTTTTTTTAGAACCGGTGCACATATGCAGGTGTAGGCCTGGGGATGTTTTTGTATGTCATTGGAAAAAAAAAAAATACCAGCAGTTTTCACACAGTCTTTTTTGTTACAAATAGCACTAGTCTTTGAAAATCAGGAGCAATTTATATAAATAAACAAGATGGATTTTCTCTTAAATTCATGCATAAACTCCTTCAGGGCCCTATTTGTTGTGTAGCATGATTCTGAGAGAAGATCACATTTTTGGGTGAGAAATAAATGGCCAACTCTGCTTGCAGAATTTGCCTGTAATTGGGAATCCATCCTTGCTCTCCTGTCCAGTATCTTATCTGTACAATCTTAGGATCTTCATCCATATAGAGCCTACTTATAATAAATTGCCAAAAGTATTGCCTCACTTGCCTTTACACATACATGAACTTTAATTACATCCCATGCTTTATACAGAGGTTTTATGATATCGCTGGCCGACCCTTTGCAATTACAACAGCTTCAACTCTTCTTTGAAGTCTGTCTCCAATGTTTAGGAGAGTCTTTATTTTTTAATATTTTTTTCCAGAAGGGCATTTATGAGGTCAAGCACTGATGTGGGGCAAGAAGGTCTGGCTCACAGTCACCATTCTATTTTATCTAAATATGTGCTTTGGGTTGAGGACTATGTGCAGGCCACTCAAGTTCTTCCCCACCAAACCCGCTCATCCATGTCTTTATGGTAACTGGATTTATAGTTATGTGAATAGTTCTGTGCACGGTGCAATGCGATACTCCCAGCATATTTAGACCTGCTGTAAGAGTATAAGCCAGAGATTTATGGGGTGGCGTTTGTAAAGTTAGTTTAACAGCCATGATTTGGGTTATTTAGCCTGCCATGAGAGAAAGAAAATGGAGGTTCATATTTCTAAGTCATATTTTCACCATGTTATTTATTTATTTACTTAGAAATGTCAAAGTTTCAAACAAAATATTTAATTACCCAGCTAAACATTCAGTTTACAAATGAAGTGTTTAGCTCCGGACAAAGTATTTAGTTAGCGAGCTGAATATTTAGCGAGCAAGCTAAACTGGCTAATTAAATACTTAGCTTTGAACTACATATTTAGCTCAAAGCTAAATACTGAATGTTGTTGCTCATGTCACCTCTTAATCACCGTTTATTTTCTTCACGACATGTCCCACATTTTAGCCTAAAACGTAGGATGAGCTGTTTATAAACGTGAATGCAGACGTTTTCCAGTGGATTTACACCCACAGTGACTGTACCAGCAGTAGGAGTTTATAGAGGTTCGCAAAGACCAAGCTTTTATTTTGATAGTCCACTTCCGCTTATCTGCAAGTACATTTGTAAATCAGTTAAGTATTTAACTCTGAGCTAAATATTTAGTTAGCCAAAATTTAGCTAGCCAAAATAGCTTGTAAGCTAAATATTTAGCTTGCTAAGTAGCGATTTAGTTTGAAACTGTGACATTTAAAAATTAAATAACAACATGGTAAATGGCCTATACTTGTACAGCGTTTTATCCAGTCCTGAGGACACCTAAGTGCTTCACAATGCATTCAGTCATTCACACATTCACACACTGGTGATGATAAGTTTCATTGTTGCCACAGCTTTCCTTGTGAACAAGGAGAGAAAGAAAGCTGCCGAAGACTGGCACTGACCACTACCAGTAGGCATGGTGAACACATGACTTAGAAAGATGAACCTCCATTTTCTTTCTCTGACAGGCAAAATGAGTCAGATTATTGCTGTCAATCTTTGACTGTGTAACTCTGCCTTTGCTGTCTAACAGGACCAGATAATGTTTTTTTTATGCCTTCCTGAAAATATGGTTTATATTTGATATAATATACAGAAAAACTCTAAGATAATGCATGGCACCATAATAAAAATATCACACTTTATGATATAAATTCACACACCAGCAACTTTCAGATGAACTTTATAAGCATAGATTTAAAGGTAATTGTAACTATTTACACACAATCTAACTTTTGTGATCATCAGTGATTTCCAGTCCAAGCGGCTTTCTCACACATTTTCTGAATGCTGTTACCTTCATAGCCCCCTACAGTGTTAATTATAACCTCGGCATTTACATGAGCGTTTATACTCTGGGAAACTTACTCTGGGTGTTGAAGCCTGAGGTCACATGCTGGGTCTCCTGGTGAATGAAAGTTAAAGGAGAGAAAAAGCCAGAAAAATATTAGTTTTATAATTATAATAATAATAATAATAATAATAATAACAACAACAACAACAACAACAATAACAGTGATAAAATGATCATTACCGAGTTCCGATTTTCTCATCATGTAACACTGACACTCCACCTTAAGCTTTAAAACTAATTAGAAGGATTAGTGTGAAGGAAGAGTGTGCCTCTCTGTGTTTAAACACCACCATCTCTGATATATTTAGAAATGTTTTATAAAGGTATAGCATAGTCATGGTAAAAATGTGGCCTGGTGTTTCCTTTAGAATGTCTCGGGGAAATCTTTGAATTATTCACAGTAATGTAAAAAAAACTACCATTATAGGTGCCAATTATCATTTTTTAAATTGCCTTTTTTATTCTTTTTTTCACTTCACTTAAGTAGTATAATTTTTGCATAGACAATTATTTGTGTTTGCACTTTGGTACTTTGTTTTTCAGATTTTTATGTTGGTTATAATACATTAATAAGTAATTTGTTATTATATGATTGCATTTGATATTTTTTTACTTCTTATTCTTCAATATCTTCAATATTTCTTGTGGAGAAACCTGCTGTAAGCTTCTTCTTCTCTCCTTTTCTTGCCATACTTTGTACCTTTTTATTTGTATTTTCTTTACAAATAAAAGTAGATTGGGTAATATATATATATATATATATATATATATTATACTGTATGTAAACACTAGGATCTCATAGAATGAGCTGGAGAGTGTGGCAGATGGATGGATGAATGGATGGATCCTAAACCTGTCCAACAGAGTTCTTTCATGACGTGATTGTGAGTGTACATGGTAGTATCACCATGATGGGATGTGACTAGAATATACATTGGTTGTAATGGGAACACAGGAGAGTATCTATGCAATGCAAAAGACAGCAGAACCTTTTTTGCAAGTAAAAAAGAAAAAGGTAGCAGCACTGTTTGCCTTTACACTTAAGGAGCATTTTCATATTTGTTGTGATCTAAGAATGTTATATATATATATATATATATAATACTAGGAAATATCAGTCTTGGAGAACATAGAGAAATATTCATCCAGTCTTAGGTAAACGTATTTTTTGTGTTGCTGTCAATGCAAAATATGAAAATGTGATATTTTAAGGGAAAATTAAAAAAAATTCTTATAATTTCATCATTAGTTTCTGCCATCTTATCCTCTAAGTCAGGGGTCTGCAACTTGCGGCTCCGGAGCCAAAACTAGCTCTTTGGATCTTCCACAATGGCTCTTAGTACGTTTGACCGGAAATGATACAGAAACAACTATGTATAGATATTAGGTGGCGTGACACATGGCGTAGCAGTAGAGTGGGTGCCCCATATGCAAAGGCCACAATCCTCGACATGGCGGTCCCAGGTTCTGTTCCTGACCTCAGAACCTGTGCTGCATGTCTCCCCCCCTTCCATCTCCCATTCTTCCTGTCAATCAACTGTTGAATAAAGGCCACTAGTGCCAACAAAATCTTAAAAAAAGAAAGTATAGACATTAAGGGTATACTTTTAAAGTCACGGTTTGTTACATTTTCGGTACTCTTTAATAAAAAGAAAATACATACAAATGTGCATATGACTTAAAAAAAAACTTTGATCAGCATCTCATGGCCTCAGATAATGGACTTGTGTCTGTTCTGGTCTTGTTAGATAACAGTGCTGCTTTTGACACAGTTGGTCATAATATTCTCTTAGAAAGGCTTGAACATGTTGCAGGAATCAATGGAACAGGTTTTGGTTTAAGGGTTAGGGTTGTACGACAGATTCCAGTTTGTTCATGTAGATGATAAATCTTCTTAACACTCGAGGGTTACTTGTGGAGTACCACAGGGTTCTGTGCTTGGAATAATAATAATAATAAGAATTGGTAAAATCATTAGACAGCATGGGATAAATTTCCACAGCTATGCTGATGATACCCAACTATGTTTATCCATAAATCCTGATGAATCCAGTCAGTTAGGTAGATTACAGTCATGTCTGGAAGACATAAAAAGGTGGATCACTTCTTGCTTTTAAATTTTGACAAGACAGAAATTGCTGTCTTTGGACCAGAAGCTCTAAAAAAGAAACTGCTTTGAAGAAGTCAATCACTTCTTCTGGATGGTATTAAATTGCCCTCCAGTAATAACGTACAGAACCTCAGGGTTATTTTTGACCAAGACATGACATTCAAATCCCATAATAAACAGGTTTTTAAGATTTCCTTCTTTCACCTCAGAAATATTGCTAAAATTAGAAACATCCTGTCCAGGAGTGATGCTAAGAAACTAGTCCATGCATTTGTTACTTCTGTAATTATTTACTATCAGGTAGTCCACAAAATGCCATTAAAAGCCTTCAGTTGATCCAAAATGTGGCAGCAAGAGTTCTGATGAATATTAAAAAGAGAGATCACATTTCTCCTGTTTTAGCTTCCCTTCATTGGCTCCCTGTTAAATCCAGAATAGAATTTAAGATCCTTCTTCTTACATACAAAGCCCTTAATAATCAAGCTCCATCATACATCAGAGATCTAAATGTGCCATATGTTCCTAACAGAACACTTCGCTCTCAGACTGCAGGTTTACTTGTAGTTCCTAGGATTTCTAAAAGTAGAATGGGAGGCAGATCTTTTAGTTATCAGGCTCCTCTCCTGTGGAACCAGCTCCCAGCTTTAGTCCGTGAGGCAGACACTCTGTTTACTTTTAAGGCCAGGCTTAAAACTTTCCTTTTTGATAAAGCTTATAGTTAGAGTGGCTTAGGTCATCCTGAGCTATCTCTGTAGTTATGCTGCTATAGGCTTAGACTGCTGGAGGACAGACTTACCAATTTTCTTCAATCTGCTACTTCCTTTTCTCCTACGACTCTCCAGTTGCATTATCTGCTGTTAGTTTGACCGTTAACTTTGTTAGCTCCCAGTAACTTAACATCCCCCTTGTGCTGTTATCAACTTTTTACTTTCTTTAATATAGAAAGTACTCTTACATCCCATTCTTTAGTTCTTTCTGTGTCTCTGCTCTGTCTTCTCAAACCCCCAGACGGTCGTGGCAGATGGCCGCTCCTACTGAGCCAGGTGCTGTTGGAGGTTTCTTCCTGTTAAAGGGGAGTTTTTCCTCTTCACTGTCACTACATGCTTGCTCAGTTTGAGGAATTGTTGAGGGATTGCTGTGGTTGGAATCTGCATCAACGGGGCGGAACTGCCAGTCAATGACTTGATTCAATCTGCTGGGATTCCTTAAATAGGAAACTAACTAAAATTTTAAACTGGTTGGAATGTTTGTATGAATGCATATAACTTTTCTTGTAAAGTGTCTTAAGATGACATCTGTTGTGAATTGGCGCTATATAAATAAACTGAATTGAATTAAACACAGGATTTTTTTACTGAATTCCTGAAATTAATTTGATTTTGTTATGTTCTATAACTTGAAACAGTTGAAAGTATAGAACTTACTGGAGATTTGATTTGATTTAAAAAAATAAATTAAATAGTACAAGCAGACATAGCCAGAGTAGAAAACAATATAACCGCTTGAAAAGTCAGTGTTAATGTTGAGACATTTTTAAATAATATTTTTTCCATATTTGAGAATAAAAACATGCTTAAATATTCCTTTTGGAGTTGTTTTGATATTTCAACAACCTACTTTCCCAGCTGTACCTGAATCTTGCATGTGCAGCTATTTGGAAAATCCCTTCTCATCAACGGGAATTCTGCAGACTTGCATTTTCTACAAAATCAAGAGTTTGGGCTGATTGGATGCTACTGGTAGCCGTGTGGACGTCAGCTGGTTTT
The DNA here is from genome assembly GCA_963556495.2 of Valencia hispanica. Taxonomy (NCBI): domain Eukaryota; kingdom Metazoa; phylum Chordata; class Actinopteri; order Cyprinodontiformes; family Valenciidae; genus Valencia; species Valencia hispanica. The sequence goes on along the minus strand of OY747702.1, from coordinate 15,978,288 downwards.
TCTCTAGTATCACTGATGTTTACATTCAGTTTGACATTGTTTCAGGTGAGTCATTCAGTTCAGTACAGAGCGTGTTATGGACCTTATTGATGTTGAAAGATGCGTTCGCTGACAAAGTTCTGGTTCGGTCCATCTTTCTTTTTCTACTATAGCTGCATGAGAAACCATTAATGTTCCCTAAATAGCAGAGTTTAGTGATAGCTGGGAATCCTTTCGGTTTTGTTTCGGTGTCAATTTTTAAACCTGCGCTGTGGAAAGTTTCACTGTGATCTGAATTCCGCACAATGTATGTGTTCAGGTAGAATACAGTTCTATCCGTTTAGTACACATGTGTGCTGAACCAAGGGAGCCGTAGCAAAACATCTGAATATGAATACATGTACCGTTACACGCCAAATAGATATAATAATAATTGCAGGTTTTAGCAGTTTTTCCATTTTTTCATGGAATAATTGCACAGTGTGACACTAAACCCACCAGTAAAATGTTTTTAGATCTTCTTTTCTTGTCACTAGGTTGGAAATTATGTGCTTTTTCTCACATCATTATCCACAAATATCAACATACCATGAAAGAAAATGCATTCACTCTCTGTTTGCAATGGTGTCATGCTTTTCTTTATTTTAATTAATTTTTTAAAAATAGTGGTTCTTTAACAATGACAACAAATTTCCTTCAGTAGATATTTATCCACAATGGTAATTTGTCATTTTTTAAAAGGTCACATAACCTTCGTGGTTGTAAATGAGTTTTAATTAGGCAGACTTAGAGCAAAAGGGCTCTTTAGATTGTGAAGGTTGCAGACCCTTGCTCTAGGCATTGTAAAGTCATTAACTAGCTTTATTTTCTTTCCCTTTTTTTTCTTCTTTACCCTTGACTACAGTATATATCTCGAGAACATTTTTCTTCATCGCCTGGTCTTGGTGCTATTTGTGCTCGAAAGGATAAGTACGTTGAAAAGAGATCAGGTTGAAAGAAGCAATAGTAACTAAAAAGCAGTGGCAGTGATCAACAACAAACTGCTGCTTTACGAGCATGTTGTCAAGCAAGAAAGAAAATCGTTGTGTTGACTTTATAAAAAAACGATATCATTTGCAAATTACTTAAAGAGTCACTTAACACCTATAGCTATAAGTAATTTTAAAAAGTGATATACAGAGTAAGTCTGCATGTGTTGGACTGTATCAGTGCCTTTCTTTTGTCTCAGAGCGAGTAATAGTTTTTCCACTCGTGTGACATCGTTTCCCACCAGTCCTTGGCTTGTGTGTAAGTAAAAAGCAGGCGATGTAGTCAGAGCCAAAGAACATGAAAAAGGAATTTTTTTGTCTGCATGCATTACCAGACACGGGCAGATTCAGAGCTTTTATGGAGACCCACGGTGTGGTAGAGTGTGTACTCACCTTGTTTGGGATGGGGAACTTGGTCTGATCAGCTTTCCCTGGCGTGTGTATGGCTGTGAGTGGAGGAGGCCAGGAATGGGTCATCTCCTGAGCACAAACATACATCTTTATTACAATACTTTAAAAGGATTACTGACAAGCAGCAGAGCGTAGGAATTTCTGATCATTATCTTTGAATAAATGAAGGAAATAACTCAAATGTAAGTTACAGCCTACACTGCATGCATCTGGTGAGTGATGATAATGGCTAGACTTTAGCAAATATCGGCAGGAGAATTGCCTATGCAGCCTCTTTGGAGCAGAGGAGTGGAGTCAGCGTTCAATCAAGGTTGTGCTGCCCGATCCCCTTCAGAGTGGACCCTTATTATTGCTTATAGTATAAACGCAGGGTTGCACGGGGAGGTTGTGGTACACTAGGGATTGGTGTAGTGAGAGTCAGTTAAGTGCAGAGTTGGTAAATTCCAAAAATAAAGGCTGACTCCATCTGGCTGCATAACAACGACGCAGCACAGAAGCTGCAGCCTGCCCTTTCAAGTATTTTTTTTTACTGAAGAGACACATGCACAGTGCTTTGTAAAAGTATTCACACCCCTTAGGCTTTGTCAGATTTTGTCAAGGTTCAATCTAAAAACCTTAATGCATATTGTTGGAATCTGGTAAGAGACAAACATAAAGTGGTACATGATTATGCAGGAGGGTAATTCAGCAGCAGCACTCATTCAGCCACCTTTTGCTGCTTGTCCTTCGCCAGCTTTCCACACCTAGAGATTTCCCCCACCCCTTCTTCTTTGGAAAGTAGCTCTAAGTCTGTCAGATTGGATGGAGAGCCTCTTTGCATATCAATGTTAAAGTCTTGTCATATTTTATTAGCTGGATTTAATTTTAGACTTTGACTGGTCCATTCTTACACGCGAAAATGCTTTAATCTACTGCAGCTCTGGCTCTATGTTTAAAGTATTTTGCTGCCTGTAGCTGGTTTTCTTCCTGCACTGTCTTGTATTTACCTCTCTCTTGTGTCAACTCTGACCAGCATTCCTGTCTTTGCTGAAGAAAAGCATCCCCACAGCATGATGCTACCACCACCATGTTTTCCTGAAGGGACAGTGTGTTCAAGGAGAGATGCAGTCTCCTGTGACCAGAGCATCTTTTTCCACATACTTGCTGTGTCCCCAACAAGATTTTTGCAAACTCCATGCAGAATTTGTTTTGCCTTTTTTTAAACAATGGTTTTACTCTTTCTTCTATTTCATAAAACCCCATTTCAGAAATGCTCAACTAAAAGTTGTCCTGTCACCAGATTCGTCCACCTGAGCTGCAGCTCCTCCACATGTCGTGTTTTGGTGGGATTAGACAGGACAACTTTATTTATACTGAGATAAAAAAAACACAGACAGGTGCCACACTTTTAAGGTTTTTATTTGTAAAATTTCTTTAAAAAACAATGTTAATGTATTTCCACTTTACACTTATGTGCAACTGTATGTTGGTATATCGCATAAAATTCTAAGAAGACACACATGAGTGTGTTTGGCTATATCATCTTCTGGGTGTGCGTTACTATGTCATAACCAGAGACAAGCTCTCCATCAGTTTACTTTATCCTACTAAACCTGTTTGGGGGTCGTGACGCTATTGGACAAAAGGAGCCATAGACTCTCTTGTCAGTCCATCACAGGGCTAATACAGAAATGCACTACCATCCCCTCATGGCCAGTTAGAAGTCTCCTATTAAGTTAACATAAGATGCATCATTTCATTGTGGAGGACTTTGGAGTACTTATTGAAACCCCATGAAAACACCAGGAGAAAATTAAACACTACACAGTGCCAACCACTGCCACAAAGCAAGTTAAATTTTTTGTGTATGGCAGTCAATCCGCACATATTGTAGCACGCTGATGTACACTCACTCAACTTCCTTACAGCAGGTCATTAGGTCTAAAGGCCTGATTTCCTATCATACATCTATGCTCCCCTCTGGAGGGGGTGAGTCATATTCATCAGATGATGCATGTCTTCGATTGTGTGAGCAAGATGTGTTTGTGTGTGTGTGTGCGTGTGTACAGTTGTGGCCAAAAGTTTTGAGAATGACACAAATATTAGTTTTCACAAAGTTTGCTGCAAAACTACTTTCAGATATTTGTTTCAGTTGTTTCTGTGATGTACTGAAATTTAATTACAAGCACTTTATACGTTTCAAAGGCTTTTATTGACAATTACATGACATTTATGCAAAGAGTCAGTATTTGCAGTGTTGGCCCTTCTTTTTCAGGACCTCTGCAATTCGACTGGGCATGCTCTCAATCAACTTCTGGGCCAAATCCTGACTGATAGCAACCCATTCTTTAATAATCACTTCTTGGAGTTTGTCAGAATTAGTGGGTTTTTGTTTGTCCACCCGCCTCTTGAGGACTGACCACAGTTTCTCAATGGGATTAAGATCTGGGGAGTTTCTGGGAAGACATTTTGTCTCCCAGTCCTTCCCTCCCCATCCCCGAACACCTCTGTCTACCCGCTCCATCACTTTACCACTCATATAGGGTCTTGGGGCATGGGCACATCACTGGGGTGCGAGGAGGGGTTTCCCTCCTTCGGTATCCCGTGGCATCCTGGGTCCCAATTTTAATATACAACTTAGACACTCCCACTTATAACATTTTCATGCGACACACATGTAGGGACTTTGGGGTGGGCACACTTTTCAGCATCCAGAGGGGGAGCGGTTCAATTAGCTTCACCTCTGGTGCCGGTGCCCACTGTTAAACCACATATAGACACTGAGGGCTCGGAGTGGGGGTTGGGGGATGTGTGGCTGCCTTCCCCACATCCCACCCCTCTGTTTTAAATGCACATTATAACAACACGCATCAACACCATACTCGAGCAGGAGGATGGAGGCTAGGGCTCTTTTCACACCCCTGTTCGCTACGGACCATCAGGGGTTGGGGTCCAGAGGAGGAACAGGTGGTCTGGTCGGGGTCCTGGGCTGTCGGGCTGCTTCGCCACTGTGGGGCCCTTGGTTGTCTGCTTGTCTCCGTCCTAGAAGGTAGGGGGTCCATCTGCCGGGTCCGGGGGCAGGTGGCTCTACTGGGGCATCGGTACCTGGACCTGGGAGCATAAAGTGTGTATGGGGTGTGTGAGTGAGGGTACAGCGTCATTTCTTTGGTGTCTTGGTGAGTTAGTAAGAATGTATGTGTTTAAGAGGGAGGGAACGTATGACTTTGTCTGCCTGTCAGGTTGGGTCTTGGGCTGCCCTCTCGCCTGGCGCACCTCAGGCCTTACATTTAATGGGGGGCCTATTTCCCCTCCGTCACTCCCCGCCAGTGACGGATGCCCCTGCCTACTGGTGCGTCGGTGGTCAATCCAGTTCGGACCTGGTGCATGCCTGGGGGGGCCGGTGTGTCAGTCGGCCGATGCGCTGGGCCGATATCTTCCTTTGGTTGGTTGGGGCACCTCTTTTAGGGGTGCCAGGTTTGGGATTGTTGGTTGGTGCCTGCTCGGTGCCTCGGCGGGATACGGATCCAGCGTCTCTGCTCGTTTGATCACCTGTTCTGTGCGCACCGTGCGTGGTCGGTTCTTTGGCGGGTTGGACCGGCCCTGGCCTTTGTTGGATGCCTGGTGTCGGCGGTCTGCGTTGCGCGGGATCAGGACTCGGGAGCTGATACAACTTGGTGTCCAGGTGCTGGCTGAGCTCGGCCTTGGGATGGTCTCCATCCGCTGCGGCTATCGGTGGGGCGCCCCGACGTGGGGCAGGGGTGGGGCGCTGGGATGTTGGCGGTGGGGATTGGCCTAGGGTGGTGGTGGCACGTGGCGGCCGGCCGCGGCCCCTGCTGTGCCGGGGGCCCCTCGTCGGCCGGTCCCTTGTCGGGTCCCTGCTGGGGGGTGGGGCGCCCCTGGGCCCCAGCTCTCCCGGTCCATGGACCGGCCCGCCCTGGTGCGGCTGGTTGCCGGCGGGGCCCGTGGGCTCGTCACTGCTTCCCCCCGGGCCCCTGCATAGGAGCCGCTGGACGTTACCCTGGGGTTCTCCTTTGCTCCTCTCTTGGGGGATGCGGTCGGCCCCGGCAGGGTCCGCCTGGGACTCTGGGGGTCCTTTGGATGTCTTGGCTCCGATCTCCTTCATGTCTGCATCGATTCCGGGGAGACGGACTGATGCCTGCTCCCACCAGCTATTGAACACTCTTATGGAGAAACCTTATCTACACCAGCATGCTCACACACACACATAGATGTGGGGTCTCTGGTGTTTACAGATATATTCTTGGGCTGAGGTTATCATTACTAGAGCTTGATTAATCGGTACCATGAGTTTTTCTGTGACGTTGTTGTATTTTTATATCCATTTTTGTGTGATGTGGTTGTGTAGTTTTTAGTTCACGATGTTTGTTGTCTTTTGTCGATGTTCCTTTTTCGTGTTTTGTTTTTTCCCCTCTCTCTGCTGTCCTGTGGGTATGGAGGCAGACTTCAATGTTTCCCTGGTGATTTCTTTGTTCCCCTTCCTCTCTTGTATTTTCAACTCACCCTCTCTCTTGATTTTTTGTTTCCTACCTCTCTTCTTCATCTTCTTTCTTTCTTCCCCTTAATTTCGCGTCTCCGTGTCCATAACATCTAGAAATAAAAACCCCAGCAATTCATGATAAAGATTTTTCACACATATATCAAGTGGAGTACTATAGCAAAAGCTGCACTGCTCCGCTTGTGAAAGTAAATCTGTTGGGCTTCTACTTGGTACTCAGACACCAATTCTGAGCTCCACACTGCCAAACAGGACACGTAAAAAAAAAAAAAAGATCTGGGGAGTTTCCAGGCCATGGACCCAAAATTTCAACGTTTTGGTCCCCGAGCCACCGAGTTATCACTTTTGCCTTATGGCACGGTGCTCCATTTTGCTGGAAAATGCATTGTTCTTCACCAAACCGTTGTTGGATTGTTGGAAGAAGTTGCTGTTGGAGGGTGTTTTGGTACCATTCTTTATTCATGGCTGTGTTTTTGGGCAAAATTGTAAGTGAGCCCACTCCCTTGGATGAGAAGCAACCCCACACATGAATGGTCTCAGGATGCTTTACTGTTGGCATGACACAGGACTAATGGTAGCGCTCACCTTTTCTTCTCCGGACAAGCCTTTTTCCAGATGCCCCAAACAATCGGAAAGAGGCTTCATTGGAGAATATGACTTTGCCCCAGTCCTCAGCAGTCCATTCACCATACTTTCTGCAGAAGATCAATCTGTCCCTGATGTTTTTTTTGGAGAGAAGTGGCTTCTTTGCTGCTCTTCTTGACACCAGGCCATCTTCCAAAAGTCTTCGCCTTACTGTTCGTGCAGATGCGCTCACACCTGCCTGCTGCCATTCCTGAGCAAGCTCTGCACTGGTGGCACTCCGATCCCGCTGCTGAATCTTCTTTAGGAGACGATCCTGGCACATGCTGGACTTTCTTGGACGCCCTGAAGCCTTCTAACAAGAATTGAACCTCTTTCCTTGAAGTTCTTGATAATCCTATAAATTGTTGATTTAGGTGCAATTTTAGTAGCCACAATATCCTTGCCTGTGAAGCCATTTTTATGCAACGCAATGATGGCTGCACGCGTTTCTTTGCAGCTCACCATGGTTAACAATGGAAGAACAATGATTTCAAGCATCACCCTCCTTCTAACCCGATCAGCCTGACATAATGATCTCCAGCTCGTCAACATTCTCACCTGAGTTAACAAGACGATTACTGAAATGATCTCAGCAGGTCCTTTAATGACAGCAATGAAATGCAGTGGATATTTCATGGCAAAGAAGGACTATGCAATCCATCTGATCACTGTTCATAATATTCTGGAGTATATGCAAATTGGTATTATAAAAACTTAAGCAGCAACTTTTCCAATTTCCAATATTTATGTAGTTCTCAAAACTTTTGTCCACGACTGTAGTTCCTAGGCTTCATTAGATCCTCAAGAAAGCATTTGTAGAAGTGTACAAGCCTCGGGCAGCCCTGACTCAGCGCCCTGAGCCAGCAGATCTCCTCCATCATCACTGGAGGTAGAGGAGTAGAGGGAGGCTTTATGGAGCCCAGCGGCCACGAGTCGTATCAATTACAGTCGCTGGCTCAGGGCGCTGAGTCAGTGCTGCCCGAGGCCAGCGCTGCTGAGGCAGATGGAGATAGGATGGGTCCAGTCTCTGAGTGGTAATGTTAACATAGGCTAACGTTTAAAACAGTATGTTATCTATGCTAACTAAGTGCTAATGTGATAATAATGGTAACCTGAAAAACGCAATCCAACTCCAAACTCGCCACGGGGCCAGTATGTCTGATAGTTTTATACCCAAACCCACGGGGCGTGTCTGTGAGACCATACCTGTGTGAGACAGTTGATGCCTGTGATGTAAAGATGTACCGCTCTCCACCAATCACAAAATTCAAATGCAGTAGCCACCGTTCAACCCTAAGGGGGCAGCACTAAGACGTTTTTAGACCAAAAAGTGTAGAATTAAACAAGTTTACACCAAAATGTTAAAAAAAATACCAAAAACTGAAAGATTGCATTGGTAAAGACACATTTATACAGTTTAGAAGCAAAAAAAGTTGTTTTGGGGTTTAGTTGCTCTTTAAGGTCTTTTCATAACCGTTACGCTAGATTCCGTTAACTGTTAAACAGGAAGTAGTCCTTTCAAAATAAAAGCGTGAAAGCTCTAATCGGAAGATAACCGTAACTGATGGTAGAGAAACGCGATAAGCACTACATAAAAATAGATACAAGCAAATACAATAAAAATATACTAAGGGTTATTTACACTCCCATCAAAATTATGAGTGATGAGTGGGGGGCAGTGGTGCATTGGATTTCATGTGGAGCAGATGATTGTGCGTAAGCGGTTCTAAGCTGTCAGGGCTGTTCAAATAATCTACAGTCAGTGGTTTACTGTGGACTATAGCCATGGCTTCATAGAATAAAGTCCTTAATGAAGCATCATTGAGTCTGCCAAGAGGCAAAAACAGAGTGGTATTCAGCACGTTTCTGACAGTCTTTATCTAACGTTCCCACACTCCTCCTACATGACTAGAGTGGGGTGCATTCATCACAAAGTCAAATTGTTTTCCAGATAAGTAAATACTTAATGTGAGTGCCTAGCTCATTTCGAGCTGCTTAAAACTCATTTTGACCAGCTACAAAGTGGTCACATTGGACTTGTCGAACTGCACCTCTGATTGAAATGAAACATATTAATGCATTAATAAATGCATTGGTGCACAAGTGCATATCTAATAACTTGATGTGAACGGCACGAGTGAATAAGAGTCCGTACCGTTTGTGTTGTTTCTTTTCTTCTGTTGTCACAAAAGATCCAAAACATTCCATGCCGCAGTGTGTGAAGGGAGGAAAGGGCTCTAAATCACTGATGAGGTAAGTCACTCATTCTCTGACCTTCTGGAACTTTTTGGAGTATGCGACAGGTCACTGACGGATGAATGAAGCAACTGTTTTACTCATCCCAGGAATCCACTAGCCATGAGATTGGATTTCATTTATAGTGAATCCTTTTCCTTGGTATTTGATTTTACTATGGATATGAGATATTATGAGCCTCACTGCATAATGTTCCTTAGGGATGATGATTGAGTGTTTGAAAGTGTCACTTGTTGCATGTTGGAGTCTCCCTCCCAGCTTGAGGAGACTGTCTGTATCAATGGAAATGCCCAGTATAAACAGTTTGGTGTGATGTGGAAGCTGTTTTCCTTTTTTCCTGTTCACCAGTTTTATTTTCTGTTCATGTTTGTCCTCAAATGATCACAGGTTAATCATTTTCCTGTTCACTCACTGTAGCTGGTGCCATTGTCTTGATATGTTTACTCCTTCTTATGAGTTGTGCTACAGCTTTGATGGTCTAGGTCCAGGACGAGAACTTACTTAAACGTTCAGCAGGACTCGCAGTGTCTGTGACTTTAGTTAGCACTGTCTGTACCTTCCTGACTTCTGGATCTCCTATTGCCAGATCTAAACTCAGCAAAAAAAGAAACGTCCTCTGACTTTCAAGTGTTTTTACTTTCAGTAAACTTAATGTGTGTAAATATTTGTATGAACACTAAAAGAGTCAACACCATAAGACATAAACTAAAAATGTTTCACAGACATGTGACTAACAGAAATAGAATAATGTGTCCTTGAATGAAGGGAGGCTCAAAATCAAAAGTACCAGTCAGTATCTGGTGTGGCCACCAGCTGCTTGAAGTACTGCAGTGCATCTCCTCCTCATGGACTGGACCATATTTGTCAGTTTTTGCTGTGAGATGTTACCCCACTCTTCCACCAAGGCACTTGCAAGTTCCGGGACATTTCTGGGGAGAATGGCTCTAGCCCTCACCCTGCGATCCAACAGGTCCCAGACGTGCTCAATGGGATTGAGATCCGGGCTCTTCGCTGGCCATGGCAGAACACTGACATTGCTGTCTTGCAGAAACTCATGCACAGAACGAGCAGTATGGCTGGTGGCATTGTCCTGCTGGAGGATCATGTCCGGATGAGCATGCATAAAGGGTACCACATGAAGGAGGAGGATGTCTTCCCTGTACCGCAAGGCATTGAGATTGCCTGCAATGACAACAAGCTCAGTCCGATGATGATGTGATATATCGCCCCAGACCATGACGGACCCCCCACTTCTAAATCGATCCCGCTCCAGGGTACAGGCCTCGGTGTAACGCTCATTCCTTCCACGATAAACACGAATCCATCCATCACCCCTGGTGAGACAAAACCGTGACTCATCAGTGAAGAGCACTTTTTGCCACTCCTGTCTGGTCCAGCGAAGGTGGGTTTGTGCCCATAGGTGGCGTTGTTGCTGGTGATGTCTGGTAAGGACCTGCCTTACAACAGGCCTACAAGCCCTCAGTCCAGCCTCTCTCAGCCTATTGTGGACAGTCTGAGCACTGATGGAAGGATTGTGTGTTCCTGGTGTGACTCGGGCAGTTGTTGTGGCCATCCTGTACCTGTCACGCAGGTGTGATATTCGGATGTACCGATCCTGTGTAGGTGTTTTTACAGGTGGTCTTCTACTGCGAGGATGATCAGCTGTCCTTCCTGTCTTCCTGTAGCGCTGTCTTAGGCGTCTCACAGTGCGGACATGGCAATTTATTGCCCTAGCCACATCAGCAGTCCTCATGCCTCCCTGCAGCATGCCTAATGCACGTTCACGCAGATGAGCAGGAACCCTGGGCATCTTTCTTTGGGTGTTTTTCACAGTCGGTAGACAAGTCTCTTTAGTGTCCTGCGTTTTTAGAACTGTGACTTTAAATGCCTACTTTCTGTAAGCTGTTAAGGTCTTAACGACCATTCCACAGGTGCATGTCAATTAATTGATTATGGTTATTGAACATGCATGGAAAACATTTTTTAAACCCTTTACAATGAAGATCTGTAAAGTTATTTGGATTTTTACAACATTATTGTTGAAATACACAGTCCTGAAAAAGGGACGTTTCTTTTTTTGCTGAGTTTAGCTCAACAGTTTGTGGTGTGGGCAGTTCATTTTCCATAAAAAGGGAACCCCAGTGAACCAGCTAGACATAAGTAACTCACTGACAGTGACATCACTTCTGAGGTAAAACCATTGCTGAGGGCTTGTACCTTGCCTGATTCTTTGAACCCTGTTAACTACAAAAGTGTGGAAATGACATGCATCAATGTAGCCGAGGTACCACCTTTGAGTCAGTCCAGAAATATTCTTTCACATGGTAACACAATTCTTCCCGTAACATGTTGCTGACTGTGACTGAAACTAAAGCTGTTGTTGTTTCCAGTCTGTGGATTGTGGTCAGTTTAGTTGGAGAAATTCAAGGGTTTGCGCTGCAAATGGACCACAACACAACACATTACAAAAATGCGCTGCAAATAGACCACAACACAACACATTAGAAAAACGAGCTGCAAAGTCCAATACCATGCTGGCACATTTCTTGCAAGATTCTCTTTCTGTTTAGTTCATATGGCTATGCTCCTTCCACTGTTTTTGTGCTCGTGACTCCATCATTGACTAAGTACTTCAGTCTGTAGTTTGCACAACTTGGAGACGATGCCACATCGAAGAGATGTACCTTAATTCTGTAGGTTTGAGGCTGTGTGCTTGTATCACTGTTTTTTCACCAGAAGAAACATAGATCCCCCTAGATCTGTCTGGATTGCAAAGGGCTTGTTGTCATTTGCAAGTAGAACCTGTTTTGGGGCTAGAGTTCTGGGACTGTTAAGTCCAATGAGTAGTCCGACATCACAGCTCAGGAGAGGTGGCACCTTATCAACAATCTCTGGCAGATGGGGCCATTGCTTTGCAGTTTTGTTTGTGGGTATGTTATCTTAGTTAAATGGGATATTGTCCATTTTGTAGAAGGGTGGAAGGTCAATGTGAACATCTGAGTTAACACGCAATCCTGCTACTCTTTGACCTTTGACTGTCATGTGAACTCCCAGCATTGTGGTTAGTTTCAGTTTAACTAGATGGGCATCTGCTAGTAGCTGGTTAATGATCTTTTCACCGACGAATGTGCTGTCGCTTTGTGGGCAGTAGAATACATCTTTTACCTGTTCCATCTGAACATTTTTTCTTAACTTCTTCTCATTGCGGTTAAGCTAGATTGAAACAGGAAGTAGTCCTTTCAAAATAAAAGCATCAAAGCTCTTACTGAAAGTTCCCTGTAATTTATTTATGTAATTTAATAAAAGGCGATAAACACTAAATAAAAATAGATACAAGGAGATAAAAGTACTTACGGTTATTTAAAATCATCTATAATGTTGAACTACAGAATATGCTTATTTTTTCTCCATTGTTAAAAATGTATTCATTTTTTTACTTATTTTAGTTTTTCAAATTTTTCAAATTTATAACTACAAACGCTATTGTGATTTCATGTGACAGATAGGGCTGTATGATACTGCAAAATTTGGTATCGATCCAATACCAAGTAAATACAGGACCAGTTTTGCCGATACCGATACCGATACCAATACTTTTCACAACTACCATCTACTTTTGTGTAGGGGAGAGCAATGTATCATAATTTATTACGTGAATGCGTAATCAATACACACATATGTCTGAAAAGTTGAATTTTCATGATTATTTAATTATTTTGTAAGTTTTCTTTTAATTAATCATGTTTTTGATGATAATAAAACAATAAAATAATCAATTTAGTTTTATTTCAACTGGCTGAATATATTCCCTGTGTGACTGTCAGAATAGTCTATTAATCAGTCTGCTAAATTACTGTAATGACCAATTACACTGAAAAATAGCATTAGCCTATCTAATGCAGGAGATGACTAAATCTTACTTTCACTTCACTATAAGTTACCTGGATATTGTTGCCCATGCTGCAAGGGACCTCTGTCTCGGTGCTGGGGGTCGGCTTTCCTTCTTTACCTCCTTTGTTTGGCTCTGCAGCTCAGAATTCTGGTTGGGGTGTGTTTTAATGTGCTTATATAAGTTTGTGGTGTTGCCACAGTACCTAATTTCTTTCCTGCAAACATCGCAGGTTGCAGTGGCTTAATTTAAAACTGTAAAAAACTTCCAAACGGCGCTCCTCTTCTGGTCTGCCATCACGCAGCCACAACGGTGCGCTGCTCGCCTTGCAGTGAGCGTCAGTGAGTGTTGCAGTGGAGGGGCGAGGGGCTTATTGAGCATGAGTGAAGTGAGAGAAGAGCGTTGTTGTACCGCCAGTCGGTCGCTCTGTAAATGCCTGGCGTTGTACAGAGGAGAAACTGAAACTTAAAGTGCCTCTGGCATGAAATTCCCCGCAACGTTTGGGCCTTTTTTAGTCCCACTCTAAGTACCTTAATACTGTATCAAAGCATCGTTTGCCATAACTCAGCCTTGTTGTAGAATTGCAGCCCCTACAAGGTGGCCCTTCTGTTAACATTAGCACAGAACGAGCAAGTTTTGGTGGTCGGGGCCCAAGCCATGCTCCTCTGTTGTCAATTGAGTCTCTAACGTCCGTATCTGATGAAACATTGACAGACATGCATTTGCTCACCACAAATTGCCCAATTTCCAATATTATGTATGAAATGAAATTAGGTTTAGGCCTTATTATATTGTGTGTTGAACAATAATCTGTTTAAAAATTACAGGCCTAATCAAATATTTGATCATCCATCCACACATCCATCCGTCCTCATTACGTCTCTAGCTTCAACACGACAGTAATGGCTCAGTTATCGGCTACTATAACTATGTAATGGCGTTTCAACTTGATCTGGAATCTGATCCGAACAGTGAGGCACCTGAGGAGGAACCAGAGAGGTAGAGGACGTCTTCCACAGGTGATCCAGACAGACGTGCTGTGCATGGAGGGGGGAGGCTTTGTGTGTGTGTGTGTGTGTGTGTGCGTGTGTGTGCGAGAGAGACGTGAGTGACAGAGAGACGAAGAGAGCGCAGGGAATGAATACGCTGCGTGTTTTAAATAGCTTAAAAAAGAAAAACGAAACGCAATATGTGACGGTCGGAGTTGATTTTTTTTTTTTCGTCGGTGTTGAATCTGTGGTGGTCGGAGTTTAATTGTTAATTGTTAATTATAATTAATTAATTTGTTGTTTGCCTTTTACCGTAGCTCTCGTTGTTTAGGTAGTAGTACGCGCCGCGGGGGGAGGGACTTGGAGAGTGCAGCTCAGAGAAGGGGGTAATTGGCTGGAACTCAGTGAAGACATATGCCGAAACGTGAGGTCATATGCCGAAATGCAAAACAGCCCGTTTCTGAGTGCTAATGTCACTATGTAGGCCCTGAAAGGTCACAGCACACAACTTAAGAAAACACATGCCAAAAGACAAACACAAGCAAATTGAGAAAACATTTTCATCAATTTGACAACACATGTGCAGCATTTAGAAAAACGACACAACACATTATAAAAAATGCGCTGCAAATAGACCACAACACATTAGAAAGATGTGCTGCAAAGACCACAACACAACACATTACAAAAATGCGCTGCAAATAGACCACAACACAACACATTACAAATATGTGCTGCAAAGAGCACAACACAACACATTACAAAAATGCGCTGCAAATAGACCACAACACAACACATTAGAAAAATGTGCTGCAAAGACCACAACATAACACATTAGAAAGATGTGCTGCAAAGACCACAACACAACACATTAGAAAAATGTGCTGCAAAGACCACAACACAACACATTACAAAAATGCGCTGCAAAGACCACAAAACAACACATTAGAAAAATGTGCTGCAAAGACCACAACACAACACATTAGAAAAATGTGCTGCAAAGACCACAACACAACACATTAGAAAGATGTGCTGCAAAGACCACAACACAACACATTACAAAAATGTGCTGCAAAGACCACAAGACAACACATTAGAAAAATGCGCTGCAAAGACCACAACACAACACATTAGAAAGATGTGCTGCAAATAGACCACAACACAACACATTAGAAAAATGCGCTGCAAATAGACCACAAGACAACACATTAGAAAAATGTGCTGCAAAGACCACAACACAACACATTAGAAAGATGTGCTGCAAATAGACCACAACACAACACATTAGAAAAATGCGCTGCAAATAGACCACAAGACAACACATTAGAAAAATGTGCTGCAAAGACCACAACACAACACATTAGAAAGATGTGCTGCAAATAGACCACAACACAACACATTAGAAAAATGCGCTGCAAATAGACCACAAGACAACACATTAGAAAAATGTGCTGCAAAGACCACAACACAACACATTAGAAAAATGCGCTGCAAATAGACCACAACACAACACATTAGAAAAATGCGCTGCAAAGACCACAACACAACACATTAGAAAAATGTGCTGCAAAGACCACAACACAACACATTAGAAAAATGTGCTGCAAAGACCACAACACAACGGAAGTGAAGTGTTTCCAAGGGACACTTAAATGTGATGCTCACGGCTGGACATGCTTGTTGCTGACACGGATTTGGAGTCACAGCTCAGTGACCGTCTCTGTCCGTCAGTGGTGTTGGAAAACAAGATAAAAAGTAAGTGTTTTTTATTTATTTTAACATTGTGATCACATGATTCAGCCTATTGCAGTGATCTGCTGCTAAACTATCGTTAGCCTTTAGCCGTGTGCATCACATTTAAGTGTCCCCTGGAAACACTTCACTTCTGTTGTGTTGTGGTCTATTTGCAGTGCATTTTTGTAATGTGTTGTGTCGTTTTTCTAAATGCTGCACACGTGTTGTCAAATTGATGAAAATGTTTTCTCAATTTGCTTGTGTTTTGTCTTCTTGCATGTGTTTTCTTAAGTTGCGTGCTGTGACCTTTCAGTGCCACCGTATTAGGCAGCCTTTAGCAGCTTTTCTTTCAGGATTGCCTTGTATTTCAGCTCCATCCATCTTCATATCAACTCTGATCATTTATCCTGTCCCTGCTGAATAAAAGCACTGCGACATCATCATCCTGCCACCACCATGTTTTCACCATAGAGACAGTTTATCCCGAGCAATGTGCTATGGTAGATTTTCGCCACACGTTGGTTTTTGCATGTACAATTCAATAAACAATATTAAAGTTTGTAGTTCCAACATAACAAAATGTTAATATGGCTAATGTGATTAAGTCAAACATGCCTTCTAAAATAATTCTGCACTGTATACACCTGATATTGTCGCTTATGTTGACCATGCTATGAAACACAACTATATGAACACACTTGTGTACAATGTAGAAAAAACTTACAGATATGCACACATTGCCATTACTCTGGCACCAGCTTAATGAGTTAGTTTAATGTCTGAATGTACACTGATTATTTTTTAGTAAAAGTCATCTAAAATATCACAAGGACACAATGAACAATCATTAAAAATCAATTTCAAAATGACTCAGACAGGCCCAGTTGTTTAAGAGCGGGGTTTATGAGGTAATATTCCGATCTAATTTGTCAAATTAATTACAGTTCCATCTAAAGTGTGCTATTACAATGTCAAAGTATTAATGAATGCAACACTTCTGCAGTTCTTTGAGTTCACTGCATGCTCTGTCTGAAACTGACGAACTTATGTGAAGTACAAATGATTGGATGTTTGAATATGAATGCTTAAATATGGAATGAATTTGGTTTTTAACTACTCTTATCCACCACTATTGTCTATGTAAAACTGATGGTTAAAGGAAATCACTACTTTTCTATGTGAAAAAAAATCACAGTTTGTGAGATAAAAATATTGTTCACAGTAAAACAGTAAAATATTTAAAAACATAAAGATTGCAGATAAGTAGAGTGGAAGGAAATACATTATTCTGCATAGCAAGCACATCTCTATTAGCAACACAATGTAAGTATTTGTTCTAGATTCCTGTTTGGTCTTCTGCCAGCATGCAGACCTGTTTAAAAGTAAATCACAATTATCACCAAATCATAACTAAGCCCACTTTTGATAGCCTAAAAAAATTGTTTTTAGGCACCTTTTTTGCTCCAGACAAATTTTGTCCTACAATATGACAGACTTTTGTGTTATTTTTAAAAATTTGATAACTATCAGTGATGTATGAAAGAAGAACATACACATTCAGCTGCAGAAGAGGTAACTGGCTGACTGAGTGAGGATTCACGGAATATGGTGTGCTTGGAGATGCAAGAGCACTGCTTAGAGACAGCAACACCAATCCCCTTTTTCTGCTAATATACATTTCTTTTATAACACAGTTGATTATTTACAACTGTAAGTAAAACATGCAACATGTAAAGTAGCAACTACGGACTGCCATGTTTTTATTTTTGACCAGCTTCACAGCAACCACTCTGACTGTAATCAACACCTATTTGATCACTATTTGCATTCTTTTCCATCTTCACAATTTCTTCACCCCTCTCCATGAACTTCTGCACATTGGCCACAAAACTCTGTATCAGATGTAGGCATCAAGGGCAGCAAACAATCATGCAAATGGCGATATATACAACAGGTGTGCTTAGCATGAACTGCTGAAATACAAGGCAACTTACCAAATGTTAAATTAAAGCACTCTTTTTTTAAATCTGACATTTGACACATTGATCTTGTGATGCTGATTGCATTTTGATATAGTTTGCAGCTCTATTCTGTTGGAATCTTAGAGTCATGACCTTTAGTGTGAACTGAAGTGCTTTGTTGCCAAGTGTGAAGCAGCCAGGATGTGTCAGCGCCTCAAGTCGAGGTCAGTTTCTGCCTCACGTAGTGGAGTTCAGATGTCTCACTGTCTTGTTCAACATTAATGGTAAAAATGAAGCAGTAGTGACAGACGGATAGACAGATTATGTCCTCGTCTGCTAAAATGAAGTGGTACTGTGGTCTGTTGTGGTGAGCAATGAGCTGAGCAATGAAGTTCTCAATTTAATGGCTCATTTTATATTCTGACCCTCACCTCTGGTCATGAGATCTGGATGATGGCTGAAAGAGCAAGATCCTGCATACAAGCAACTTTAGATTAGCTCTGTGTAAATGGTGGCTGGAACCAAGCTAAGATATCACATTGAGATCATTTAGAGATGTAGATCTATTTAGAGATGTTCCAGGAATGTCACACTGGAAAGCAACCCTGGAGAAGAACACCCAGAAGAAGCTGGAGGAAGTATATATGAGTTCTACTCTAAGAAAGGCTTAGGATGTCCAATAATGAGATGGGGAGGAATTTCTATTATGGACCTATTACCCTGTGACCAGATCTCACAAAAGAAAGGAAGGCAACGATGGATGGATGACATTTCCTTGTGCTGTGTGCTGATTTCCTACACTTCAGTTCCAGACACTTGACTCCACTTTCTGGTCATTTCGTTTTTGCTTCTTTTGCTTTGCTTTTAAGATGATCAAATAATGTTCCATTAGCAGTTTGAAGTCCTGCAGTTTATTAGGTTGGTAAAAAAATAAAATATTCAGGACTTAAACTAAATAGTCTTTTGCTTCTTTTCTTATGGTGGCCCAAAAGGGTCTCCAAAAAAATGCAAAAGCCACAACATAACAGAAAAAAGCCACAACACAACAACATAAGCTCAACTGCAAAACCCCCAACAGAAGTTATGCTAAAACTGAAGTTTTGGTTGTAGGTTTATCATAACTTCCATTTTAGTGATCCATCCAGTGCTTCTGTTGTTGGGTTGTGGCTTTTTTTCGTTGAGTTGAGGCTTTTGATGTTGTATCGCGGCCTTTGTTGTTGCGTTGTGGCTTTTGCATTTTGTCGACCCTTCTGGACCGCCGTAGTTTCCTAACAAAGCAGACTGTTGATGCTCTAAGAACGGTGAAATTAGGGTTTTTGCCATTGGTTATTCAACCCCAGCGCACACAGTGTAGTATGAATAGTTACTACAACATGACACACAACCACTACAACTTGGGCTTTATTTTAATAGAATATCACTGTCAGTTTACCACACTGACAATGCCATCAGTCCTGACAGTCAGTAATGCCTATACTGCGCCATGTTTTGCTTCACATCTCTTTACCCCATCACTGTTAGACTCTGTTACCCTGTATCCGAAACAACCACGTTTTCCCTGACAGCTGACTTGTAGCTCTGCCGTCACAGAAAGGAGAGAAGATGGGCTGCGGCCCTCCGCTCCGATTCACCCCACCTCACATTTTGAACTCCTTGATCTTTCCACTTGACACAACTAAACATCACAGGCTGAATTCTATGGTGCACCAATATTATTGACAGAGGCTTCTCATGCAGCTCACAGCAGACGGTCTGTCACAAAGCCTGTTGACCGGCATATTGATTTGTGAAAGAGAGAGGGAGGTGAATGACAGAGGGCAGTGAAGAAGGAACAGAGGAAGACAGACAGAAAGAGGAAGAGACAGAGGAGAGGAGGGCATGTGACAGAGGTGGAGTAGCTAACTAAACCGTCCAACCAGGTCCTTGTCAAAGCGACTGTTGACAGAGGATGGAAGATTAGCAGGGAAAACATCTGTTTTGACATCACTCTGAAGGAGAGGAGAAACAGAGCAGAAAGACAGGAGACGGAACAGGGGAACTGTGGAAAAAATGAGTTGTTTTTGTGAAATTCTTTTAAACACACTGATGGGGAAAATAGGAGGAAAATTATGGAAGAGATTTCTGCATGACTTCATCCAATAAAACAATCTATAATCATGGACCTAAGCCAAACTATCTCTTTTCCGACCCTTTGTTTTCTAGCCCTTCTGTTTCTCATTCTCTCGCTTCTGTCATTTCTTCCTACAATCAAATTCTCTGGAAAAGAGCAAACGTCTTTCAGAGCAAACAAAAAACATCTGATAATCAGTGCAATTACCTTATGTGTATATGAGTGTGTGTGCGCGTGTGTGTGTGTGTGTGTGTGTGTCCAGGGAACATACCCGCAAAATCTCTTCAACGCAGCTGGAGTCATTTGGCAGACTGACCTGGAGGAAAACAAAGAAAGAAAGACCGACTTTAACAAATGTTAATGGCAGTTTTGCATTAAAAACAGCACGATCAAAGGAGAGAGTAACAACACAAGGATAAAGTTGATCCATCCACAACATATATATTTCAAATTTGAGCAAACGTCCATGACCATTCTGAGTTTATTGAGTCATGTCTCATGTAAAGTGCTGGGGCTGACTAGGAGTCTGGTGGAAAAAGCAGATGGTGGACATGAATGTAAAAAGCATTACTGGCTTATGCAGTTTTCAGGGTCCAGAAGCCATTATTAAGTCCAGCTCTCAAACTAAACTTTATACGTCAAAGTAAAACTAAAGCTTCACACATTAATGTGGTTTTCAGTCTATAACATCTCCACTAATGCTGATCCATACAGTGCCAAAAAAACAACAACAAAAAACGCATTCATAACCCCAGAACCTTTTCACATTACAGACATATTATTAGGATTTTTAATTGAGATCTGATGGGACAAAAAGTAGTGCATGATTGTGAAGTGCCATGATAGATGGTGTAGCAACATTTTTACAAATAAAATCAGAAAAGTGTTGTGTGCATATGTATTTAATCCCCCTGAATCAATACTTCACAGCTTTCTACCAGCTTTGCACCATTAGACGCTGACGTTTCTTCAATACGAAATAGCTCGAGCTCAGTCAGATTGGATTGCACATATTCTAAATTGGGTTTAGGTCTGGACTTTGACTAGGCCATTATGGGTCATACAATAATTCGGCTTGATCTAAACTATTCCATTTTAGCTCTGGCTGTATTTTTGTGCCTGCTGAAGAAATGCATCCCCAAAGTATGACGCTGCCATCACCATGTTTAACATGGGGACGTTGTGTCTAGGAAGATGTATTTCACCATGATGCATGTAAGCCAAAACGTTTTGTTTTGGTCTCATCCGCCTAAAGCACAATCTACATTTACTCTGTCCTCTATGTGGACTTACACTGAAAGTGTGAAAGCCTATGGGGTTCCTCTTGTCCATCATCCATAGAAGTTAGATGAATGGATTCCACAGCTAACAGTTGTCCTATCAACAGATTCTTCCACCTGAGGAAGGAATCTCTGCAGCTCATCCATAGCTAATGTTGGCCTCTTTGCTGCTGATTTTTCTTCTAACAAACCTCTGAGGCCTTCAAAGAACAGCTGGATTTACACTGAGAGTAGATTACACACGTGAGCATTCTATTTAGCAATACGGAGCATTTTGTGGGATATTTAATTTATTTAGGGATATCAGAGTAAAAAACACTGAACACAAAAATGTTTACTTGCGGAACATTTGGAAACCATTACCCTTCAACTTTACAATAATGCACTACTTTATATTCATCAAATAAAATTCTATTTAAATACATTTAAGTGTACTTTTGCAAGACTGCTACTTCTCTTCAGAGGAAAAGTAGAGCCTTCACATTTACCTCTGAGTGAAAGCTATTGTAGCTGTTTCCAGCTGAATTCTGCAGCTCTGAAATTTTCCAGAGATTTTCCAAGGGGACAAGTAGCATACGTAGAGGTAAATGTCTATGTTTCTTACAGAGAATTTCCACCCACCTCTTACATAAAGTCACTGAAAGACGTCCAGAGTCTGAACAAAGCAACATGTGGACACAGCTGCTAATCTTTTGAGGTAGTGAGGTCCATACATGCATGGAAAGACCACCTGAAAACCACTGAACCAACAAGCTCCCAATGGTCAGAAGTTCCTTTTTCGGGGAAAACTACAAAAATATTATGCAACTGGTTTCAAAGTTATAGTAACTGCTGTGTTTATTGACATTTTCTTACAGGGTTGCTGAAATGTGTTTTTTTTCCTTGAACGGTTTATAAAAACATGCATGCCATAAATAGTCTTCAAATTCCAAGAGGAGCTTTTATTACATCTTGTTTATCACTCCAACATGTGGAGAAATCCAAAAGCTCTGCCAGGCCAAGTTCGAGCTGCTCCACCCTCAGCGGTTCAGCTCAGGTCGAGACATTCATAAATTCCTTGCATGTTCATGTAAAACTGTCAGCTCACTCGCTGTTCTGCTGTAAAGTTATGACAACAAAGCGACACTCAAAACTCTTGGCTTTTAATGTTTATCTGATGCGATTCAACACTGGATCGCACTCGCTGTAACTATGTCTTTAAATGATAAACGCCGGCTTGTGCGTGTGGGTTAGTGAAGCAACATAAGGACATGTAAAATAAAAAAAAAAGAAAGAAAAAAAGGCACGTTTTAGTATTCAGATATAGAGGGGGGCCTTGAAATGACTGTGGTTTGGTCTGTGTCATGTGAACCGCAGGACGCTTTTAGCTCAACAACTTGAGGGACAGCCTGGAGTCTGATTGGAAGGCAGAGACAGAGTCTGTTTAAGTGGTCTGATTAACCAGTTCAGTGGCTGTTAATCTGTGTAAACATGTGCTCCTGTCCAAGGCGCTTGTCTGGTAACAAAAACATGACTACATACTTGGAAATAAATGAATACAAACAATGTCTGAGGGGGCAACGATCCAGTACAGTACATAATAATACTGCACTGTAAAAAAAAAAATCAGACTGTGAGAGTACCTTGCAAAAAGCACTGATGCGCCTGAAACTTTCACATTCTGTCATGTTACAACCAAAACATATTTAGCATTTTATTGGAATTTATTTAAACATTTAAAAACAACAACTGAAAAGTGTGGCATGCATTTGTTTTCAGACCCCTTTACTCCGATACCCCTAAAAACATACAGTGCAAACATTAGCATTCAGAAGTCACCCAATTATTAAAGAGAACCTTTATGCGTGTAATTTAATCTCAGTATAAATATACATGGGAAGGCCTCAGGGTGTTGTTAGAGGACATTAGTGAACAAACAGCATCAAACAGATCGAGGAACACAGCAGACAGGTGAGCCGATGAGATGTTTAAAATCGTCTCACAGAGCTCTGTTCAATCCATCAACAGAAAATGGAATAAGTATGGCACAACTGCAAAGCTAGCTGGGCAAGGCCATCCACCTAAACCGACAGGACAGGTAAGGACAGCTTTAATCAGAGGAGAAACCAAGAGGTCCATGGTAACTCTGGAGGAGCATCAAACATCCCCAGCTCAGGTGGAAGAATCTCTTGACAAGACAAGGTTTTAGTTGTAAACTCCACAAATAGGGCCTTTACAGAAGAGTGACACTAAGATATTCACTGTTGAAAGAAATTTCATTTGCAGTTTGCCACAAGCTGTGTAGGGTAAGCAGCAGACATGTGGATTAAAATGCGTCTACACCACTAAACATGCCATCCACACTATTAAACATGGTGGTGACAGCATCATGCAGAGGGGATACTTTTTGTTCAGCAAGGAAGCGGAGGTTAGTCAGAGTTGATGGGGAGATGGATAGAGCTGAACACAGTCCAATCCTGGAGGAACACCTTTTAGAGGCTGTGAGGCTTCAGAGTGGGGTGGATGTTCACTTTTCAGCAGTATAAACCTTAGCATACAACCAGCGCTAGAAATTAATAGTCATGATCAAAGCGTTATAATAATTTAGAAAATCCAGACCTGAATCCAACTGAGAATCTGTGAAAGGCCTTGAAAATCGATATCCACAGATGCTCTCTATTCAATCTGACTGAGCTCCAATAGAATACATCTGCTGACTGTAAGAAAATATGGAAAAGTTCAAATTGTGTTAATATTTTGTATAGCACTGTTCATATTCATGAACACACTGAAATGTTAACATTTCCCCAGCTGGAAGTGTTTGCTATCTCAGTTCAAAAACAGTTCATTCTGCCGCTCCAGCCGAGCCCAGTTGCTTTTCTGTTCAGTACAAACAAGCCATTACTGCAGCTGAGGGACTCATCATCTTGTGTGATAAAACGTAGAAAAAAAGAGAATCATCTCAATTGTAAAATGATCGATTCCAAAAGAGTAACTGCAAACACATGCGGCTCTCTGGGTCAGATCTGTGTCTCTGATCTGGGATCAGTTCGTTAAAGAAGAAAAACGGTGGAGCGGTGAGCGAATGGCGAGAAGTCTGAAACCCTCTCAGTCCACACCAACATAACCTCTGTTACACACCATTACTAATAGCACTGGCACAAACAGAGCAATTTAGCAGCCATGATGATGGAGGTGACATCATGTTCAGCCTTAAATCGCAGCCTGCTGAAACAACAAAAGACACTGCGGGCGGAGCTTGCGACTGCTTGAGCTCACAGAATGAAATTCCATCTGTATGTTTTCTGGACAGGGGCCGTATTTCCACACATTATTCTACTTCAGCAGATTAATCAGACACTGAGTCAACTTGAAATCACTGGAGGTGGATGGAGACATTCACTTTCCCTTTGAAAACCTCAATCAGCGAAGAGAATAGTCGGCTTCAAACAATAAATTTGGCTCTTACCAATTAGCAGTTGTTTTACTAGTTTCCTGTTTCGCTATGCAACAGACTTCAGTGATGCCTGACACAGTTGATCATAAAACACGGATTTATAGACTAGAGAATGATTCAAATCTTACTCGACAGTTATACAGTCAAGATGAGAGAACAGAGATCAAATATGGGTTCCTCAAGGGTCTATTCTCGGGCAACTTTTTATTCAAAATCTACACACTCCCCTGAGCTCAGGTTGAAGAGTATTACAGAATGTTTTTATTTTTTTTACCATACCCATGCTTAAGACACACACGTTTATAATTCTGAGTCATCACAGGACAACAATCTGACAGTGCTCAGTAAGTGGCTCTTTAATTTTATTGAGTGGATAGACTAAAAAGGCAGGAAAATAAGTCATTGTCTTTAAATCCAAAAATGCAAGTTTAATTCAAGTAGCATGCCAGAAACCTAAGTGTAGTTATAAACTGATTTCTATACCCTAACCTTAACCTAAACCTAGTTGACACCATACCTCTAAACCTAACTAGTAGAGGTTAATAGCTTGTTAAACATTGTGTGGACCAGGCAAAATGTACTCACAACTACAGATGTCCACACAAGGCTGGTGGGCTGTCAAAGGTTGGTCCACACAAGTATAGCTATACATGTACACACACACACACGCACACACATCGTTTCTTGCTTTCTGTTTCAATCAAATTTGCCATAAAATTTTAATTGAAAAATAAAATCAAAAACCAGTTTCTGACAACAACAAAAAAGAACAAACTCCACCCACACTTACTAACAGTAAAAGGGTTAAATTGTTGCAATTTATTAAAGTTAAAGTCCAGAGTTACACTTTTCTCTGGCTATACGGAGCCTAGGTTAAATCAACTCCTCCACATGGTGCTGTGCACTAGCAGTGTACTCGCTGAAAGCAGTCGCCATCAAAAACAATATTTAGGCCCGAGCAGCTATCAAATCCTGATGGTCAAATGCTGACATAATTTAAGCAATTTAAACAAGTTAGGGTAACTATGTGTCTTGTACTGAGAGGCTACGAAAGAGGGTGGGGGTGTGGCAGCATTGTGAAGTGTGGCGTCTCGCCGTAGCCATACGTTTCGCTCTAGCTTCCAGA
Organism: Valencia hispanica; assembly: GCA_963556495.2. Taxonomy (NCBI): domain Eukaryota; kingdom Metazoa; phylum Chordata; class Actinopteri; order Cyprinodontiformes; family Valenciidae; genus Valencia; species Valencia hispanica. The sequence continues at coordinate 15,952,970 of OY747702.1, read as the reverse complement.
AAAATCAACTGATCTGGACCAGATTCACCATGATGAATAGTAGTCCAACCCCAGAGAGACCTATATGGTAAAATATGGTGGGCGTGGCTTGATTACTCCACAGCGCCCCCTAGAAACATTAAAACAGCCAGCCCCAAAGCCATATTTTATTCGAGGATTATGAAATCCAGGATACCACTGGAGTGTCTCAGGACCTACAAAAAAGTCTCTTGGAGCCATGGTCCAAACCCTACAGGAAGTCGGCCATGTTGAATCCAACCCACCATTATGTCCCATTTGTATACGTTGTATTTGAACGAACTCCTCCTAGAGCTTTTCACTTTCAGACTTCAAAACGCTTGAGGAGAGACGGAAGGCATTGGGGATCAAAATTTATCAAAATAATTTTGCTGCGTCAAAGCATGTGGGCGTGGCTAAGCCTCAAACTAGGGCTTCTCGCCACACCCTGAAATCACTAAAATAGCCAGCCCCCAGCCATATTTCATCAGAGGATTATGAAATCCGGGAAACAAATGGAATGTCTCAGGACCTAAAAAAAGCCTCTTGGAGCTATGGTCCAAACCCCACGGGAAGTCGGCCATTTTGAATCCAGGCCAAGCTTATTGCTAAATGTATATACGTCGTATTTAAACAAACTCCTCCTAGAGCTTTTCATTTACAGACTTCAAAACGAGCGAGCACAGACTTAATACATTGGGGATCAAAAATAATCAAAAGAATTTTGCTGCATCAAAGCATGTGGGCGTGGCTAAGCCTAAAAGTAAGGTTTCTCGACATAGGAGGATATGGTGTGTTAACTTCAACATACAAGGTCACAACTGTACCAAATCTCTTGTTTCTCATGATATACCACCCACTCAACACATTCATAGGCTCATTTGCTCATGTCACTTAAGCCCCGCCCCCTGAGAACAGGAAGTTCAATGTTTTACATAGAAAAATCTGTATTTTCCTCCTTTTACCTAATCAACATTTGGCAGTGGTCGGTGACTAATAAGTTGGGGTCACTTCTTGTCCAGTGCTGAGGGTGTTCGAAAGTGGGTGTGGCTCTGGCTGCATGACATTACGCCATGGAAATACGTTTGCTTCTAATTATATATCACATATATCATCTGATCTGCACCAAATTCAACAACCTAGATATTCGTCCAACCCCTAACCCGTATGTATGCAAATATTGGGTGGGTGTGGCCTACATCCTCCACAGCACCCCCTAGAATCATTAAAATAATCAGTAATAAGCACTGCTTTCAACTTGGATTGTGAAATTTACTGAGTGTTTATAGTTTATGAAGATGTATTAAACTATTTTGAAGCCAGGGCCCATACCCTACAGGAAGTCGGCCATTTTGTTTGAAAGCTTCCCTTTTTTGTCTTTTCAACACTTTTTCATGCAGATTTGATCAGCAGGCTCAGTGGAAGCATTGAAGGGGCGGTGCGTGGCTCAGGCGTTCTCGACGTAGGCCGAAGCGGCGCTTTGCTGCGAGGGCCGTTCGAGGCTGCTTGTTAGGCCCGAGCAGCTAAGGACTGCGAAGGCCTTTTGTATCTGTACTGTTTCTTATTATTCTTCCCAAAAATTAATTGGCTATTTGGAGGTTTTATCATATTCAAAAACTCACCATATTTGGCGGTGGCGTCAGGTGTGTGTGAAATTTACGTATTTTAAAGGAATTTAAAATGGGTGTGGCTAAATGGCTCGACAGCGCTCCATATAGATTACCTATTCCCTATGGTTTAACGTGGAGGTATATGCTTTGGTACACTGTTAGAACTCTCCAAGACGAACAAAAAAATATATCAATGTCCTGAACAAAAATGTACAGGAAGGGCGGCCATTTTGGGTCAAAGGGTCAATTTTTGCATTTCACACATGTCAAACTTTGGTGAACTCCTCCTTAAATTTTTGACAAATCAGCTTGAAAAGTGGTCAGAATTGGCCTTCAGGCATGGGGGATTAAAAGTTATCAAAAAAACTGACTTTTCATATATGTTGAGGGGGGGGGGCAGCCCTCAAAGTTTGACTAAAAACCAAAAATATTAAAGTTGTTATATATCCTATTCAGAAACTCACAGATGGATGAAAACTGCTGTGGTGGATGGTCATAAGGTCCCTGACGAATCCCAATGGTCAAATGCCGACATAATTTAAGCTCCGCCCCCTCAGAACAGGAAGTGTAATGTTTTGCTGTGAAAGGTCCCAATTTTACACCCTTGACTTAATCAACATGAAACGGCGCACAGTGACTGTTAACAAGTTGGGGTAACTATGTGTCTTGTACTGAGAGGCTACGAAAGAGGGTGGGGGTGTGGCAGCATGGCAAAGTGCGGCGTCATGCCGTAGCCATACGTTTGGCTCTAGCTTCCAGAAAGATCAACTGATCTGGACCAGATTCACCATGATGAATAGTAGTCCAGAGAGAACTATATGGTAAAATGGTGGGCGTGGCTTAATTACTCCACAGCGCCCCCTAGAAACATTTAAAACAGCCAGCCCCAAGCCATATTTTATCACAGGATTGTGAAATCTGGAATACCAATGGAGTGTCTCGGGACCTACTAAAAAGTCCCTTGGAGGCATGTTCCAAACCCTACAGGAAGTCGGCCATGTTGAATCCAACCCACCATTTTGTCTAATTTGTATACGTCGTATTTGAACGAACTCCTCCTAGAGCTTTTCACTTACAGACTTGAAACCACATGAGGAGAGACTGAAGGAGATCAAAAGTTATCAAAAGAATTTTGCTGCATGAAAGTGGGTGGGCGTGGCTTAGCCTCAAAATAAGGCTTCGCGATCCCCCTAGAATCACTAAAACAGCCAGCCCCCAGCCGTATTTCATCATAGGATTATGAAATCCGGGATACCAATAGAGTGTCTCAGGACCTACAAAACAGTCTCTTGGAGCCATGGTCCAAACCTCACAGGAAGTCGGCCATTTTGAATCCAGCCCAATCATATTGTTCCATGCCTATAAGTCGTATTTCAACGAACTCCTCCTAGAGCTTTTCACTTACAGACTTCAAAACGAGCAAGGATGGTCTTAAGGTCTTGGGGATCAAAAGATATCGAAATAATTTTGCTGCTTAAAAGCATGTGGGCGTGGCTAAGCTCCAAAGTATGCCTTCTCGCCATATATGTACAATGTGTATTAATTTCAACATCCAAGATCACAGCTGTACCAAACTTCCTGGTACTCATCACATACCACCACTTAACACATTCATAGGATCTTTTGCTCATGTTACCTAAGGCCCGCCCCCTGAGAACGGGAAGAGCAATGTTTTACATAGAAAAATCTGTATTTGCCTCCTTTTACCTAATCAACATTTGGCAGTGGTCGGTGACTAAAAACAAGTTGGGGTCACTTCTTGTCCTGTGCTGAGGGTGTTCAAAAGAGGGTGTGGCTCCGGCTTCATGACGTCACGCCATGGAAATACGTTTGCTTCTAATTTCCACATACATTATCCGATCTTGTTTGTTTTTCTCTACCAATTGGCTGTTCAGCCCAAATCTCTCTGAATAGACACTATGTTAACATCAAATGTTTTGTGTGCTTAAAGATGATAAAAAAGACTTATCTTTCCTTAATCATTTCTTTATTTATAAAGCTCAAACATGGAAGAGTATTGGACAAACATAAAGTTGCTGAGTAGTACTTTCTGCTTCTCTATCTTATAGCATTGTGTGTGTTTTACATATATTTTATGAGTAAATAAGAATATCCTATTACTGTTAAGCCATGCAACTATGAATATAGAAATAGGCCAAACCATCTGTCCTGAATCTTGGCTAAATGTTTGGTGTTTGCAGACAAAACAAACGCGTGACGATCAGTTTAGTATTTAGCGAGTTATGATTTAATAAATGCGCTGACACTTCATTGCGTCTACCAAACACATACAAAGTGGAGAGGGGGAATCCGGTCCAAGATGGCGGCCCCACGGCTCAGCAGCACCAATCATAAGTATTGGTCGATGCGGCGTCTACTCTTTATATATGTCTATGGCTACCACAACTAAAACAAGGTAGATGCAGAAGGCTAACGAGGCGAGTTTTTTTATTTTTAAAGAACTTCCTTCTAGATGTTTCTTCAGGTTGGAGGTGGAGTCTTTCGACGCTGAGAGCAGCTTGGTTGCTGGCAAACATAGTTTGCATTGCACGGACACATTTCGACTATCCCTTTCTTCTTTAAATATGAAGGGCTGTCTAAATTTCCAAGAAATGAATGCATTCCTGCCCAGCCACTGCTGTTCTCTGTTCTGCTGGCTCCGGGTCCATTGTGGGACACAACGCCACCAACATTAACGGACTTCTTCTCCTTCCATACACACGTTGAGACGTCACGTCTCGCTCCCAAGCTCCCGCACCCAGCTTCGGACTGGGGGGCAAAAAGACTGCACACCCAAGCTGACTACAATTGTTATTAGCTGTTATCAGCCTCTGTAACGCCATGTAATCCATTCATTTAAACAAAGTAACTGTAATGCTACTTCCTTTTCTCCTACGACTCTCCAGTTGTATTACAGTACATTCAGCTATTTCTCTTACAGTACATTCAGCTATTTCTCTCAGTGTTTTTCTCTCCATAGAAGATATACCTGGTCTGGTATCCTGCTTGGCTGCAATGCCCTGTTGGACGGGGGGCATCGACTGGGATGATCCTCCCAGTAACTGAACATCCACTGTGTCCTGTTATCAACTTTTTACTTTCTGTAACATAGAAAGTTCTCTTATATCAGATCTTCTGTTCCTTCTGTGTTTCTGCTCTGTCTTCTCAAACCCCCAGACGGTCGTGGCAGATGGCCGCTCCTACTAAGCCTGGTTCTGTTGGAGGTTTCTTCCTGTTAAAGGGGAGTTTTTCCTCTCCACCGTCGCTACATGCTTGCTCAGTATGAGGGATTGCTGAAGGATTGCTGTGGTTGGAAAGTTTGCCCAACCTCACGCCAATGACTGACGCAATCTGCTGGGATTCCTTAAATAGGAAACTTTTTCACTGGTTGGAATGTTTGTATAAATGTATTGAAAGGACTTCTTGTTAAGTGCCTTGAGATGACATCTGTTGTGAATTGGCGCTATATAAATAAACTGAATTGAATTGAATTAATCAAATGACCACATATTTAAACTGTAACAGAATGCAGTTATGCATAATTTGGATTCTAAATACGTAATGGCGGTACATCTGTTCAGTAAGGCTTTCGACAGAGTTCGAGTTGCTCTTTTGCTGTTTATTTGTGCTATTTTTTGTGCTTTAGCTACTGTTCCTGCTTTATACTGTTGTTTGCTTTAACTCTCTTTTTATTTGGCTCATATTGTACAGAACTTTGGTAAAACCTTTGTTTATTTTATTTTTTTTCTCTATTATGAATTGTTGGGGTTTTTATTTCCTGATGTTATGGACATGGAGACGGAAAATTAAGGAGAAGAAAGAAGGAAGATGAAGAAGAGAGGTAGGAAACAAAAAGTCAAGAGAGAGGGTGAGTTGAAAATACAAGAGAGGAAGGGGATCAAAGAAAACACAGGAAGACATTGAAGTCTGCCTCCATACCCACAGGACGGCAGAGAGAAGGGGAAAAACAAAACAAAACACGAAAAAGGAACATCGACAAAACAAACCAAACATTGTGAACTAAGAATTACACAACCACATCACACAAAAATAGATATAAAAATACAACAACAATGTCACACAAAAACTCATGGTACCGATTAATCAAGCTCTAGTAATGATAACCTCAGAGTATATCCTTAAATACCAGAGACCCCACATCTATGTGTGTGTGTTAGCATGCTCGTGCATATAAGGTTTCTCCATAAGAGTGTTCGATAGCTGGTGTGAGCAGGCATCAATCCGTCTCCCAGGAATCTATGCAGACATGAAGGAGATCGGAGCAAAGACGTCCAAAGGACCCCCAGAGCCCCAGGCGGACCCGGTGGGGCCGACCGCATCCCCCAAGAGTGGAGCAAAGGAGAACCTCAGGGGAACGTCCAGCGGCTACTATGCAGGGGCCCGGGGTCAGCAGTGACGAGCCCACGGGGCCCGCCGGCAACCGGCCGCGCCAGGGCGGGCCGGTCAACGGACCGGGAGAGTTGGGGCCCAGGTGCGCCCCACCCCCCAGCAGGGACCCGACAAGGGACCGGCCAATGAGGGGCCCCCGGCACCGCAGGGGCCGCGGCCGGCCGCCACGCACCGCCACCACCCTAGGCCAATCCCCACCGCCAGCCAGCATCTGGACACCAAGTTGTACCAGCTACCAGCTACTGTTGTTTGCTTTAACTCTCTTTTTATTTGGCTCATATTGTACAGAGCTTTGGTTAAACCTTTGTTTATTCTAAAAGTGCTCCGTACATAAATTGAACTTGTCTACCTTGTCTACCCTCTACCTTATGGTGTTAAATTTGATGAAAGCAAGTTACAGTATGGTGGAAAAATGGAACAAAATGAGTTCAGGGTTGCTGCTTTATTTTTGTTCTACATGTATTATTTTGTTCACCCTTCTCTTCAACCATCAGTGTCCATCACTGCTGTCCTATGCTTCACTGGAGTGCAATGCTTACACGTAGTGTTCTGGTTCTGAGTGTATTAATACAAACTATGCAATCAGTCCTTTGAAAGAACCCCGAGCTCAGTGAATGCTAACCAGCTTTTAATGGACCAAATGGACAGGTGACTTTCACATGACAATAGGTGTGTGTGTGTGTGTGTGTGTGTGTGTGGGGGGGGGGGGGTTTCCTTAATTGATGTTACCGTGAGATCGCAGTTAATTTCAAGGACTATAAGATAGGGAGAGTATAAAAGAGAAATGAGAGCTGGCCGAGAGCTGCGGAGTGAGTCTGGGGGAGGAAAAAAGACAAATTTCTGAGAGAAAATAGATACCAAAGAAAAATGAGTAAGGGGGAGAGAGATTCAGGGGGAAAATATAGCAGAGGCAATTACTGAGGAAGAAATCCTTTCTCTCTGAAATAGCAGCTCAGATAGAAAAGATGTCCACACATGCAACATGTGCACACACACACACACCCAGACACACACGCTAGCCGAAAGGCACTCACTCAGTCCCAGCGATACATGTTGTTATACAAAAACAGGCCCCGACACTTACATCTGCACAGTCCCATTCTGGCAACTGTTTTGAATAAATAGGTCGGAAATAGTTGGAAAAACGACTACATTTGTAGAGCCTCAAGAAATGTTATCACATTGTTAAGCTCATCCAAATCTAGGACATATAAGCGCATTTAAGAAGTTTTAAAGTTCATACCAAGCAAGGATCCAGCCAACAGACAACTGAAAGGGCTAACCTACCACCCTTTCAGCAGATTTGTTCAGAAATTAATGTAACATTTAGATAAAAGAAAATAAAGTCAAAAAAACGTTTTCCTTGGACTAGAATTTACTCAGGATTTACTCTGAAGTCACTATCATGCCTCTGTTTCAGTTCAAAAGGGTTAGTTGGATCCAGATGTGATCCAGATGGTTTGTGCCAAAGAACAGCCTGAGAAGTTGTTTTTTGGAGGCTGCTTGTGAAAAACACCTAAAAACCGACCTGGCAGGTTTATTGAACGCCATATGTCTGCTATGGGCTGGCTACAGTTAATAGAAGCAACAGAGAGAAGTACAACCTAACTTGTCATAACAAATTTTCCATCTAAGAAAAGCTGTCTTTCATTAAAAAGTGGAAACCTTTTCTGGTTTAAACATAGCTAGAGATGCATCGATCGGCCTTTTAGCGTCTGATTCCAACTTTTGATTTTCTTAGAATCTTTTTCAGAAGGAACTCATGTGGACTGGGATGAGTTTCCTCCATAGGATGTCTGGGCTCTACCTTTGAGATAGGGTGAGAAGCTCAGAGTAGAGCCCCTGCTCCTCCACACCAAGAGGAGCCAGTTGAGGAGGCTCAGGCCTCTGGTTAGGATGCCTCTTGGACGCCACCCTGGTGAGGGCTTCCGGCCATGCCCCACCGGGGAAGAGAAAGACCCAGCACACACTGGAGGGACTATGTTTCTCAGCTGGCCTAGGAACGCCTCAGGATTCCCTTGGATGAGCTGGCCCAAGTGGATGGAGAGAATGGAAATCTGGGTCTCTCTGCTTAGGCTGCTGCCTGCTCCCAGATTAAACGCAATAGATGGAACTTTTTCCTTTATTTTCCCAAAGTAAAAAACAACAATCCTTTCATGTCCCTCAATTTGTTTTGTGCATGTCAACAACAGGATCTAAAGCCGTGTGGTGTATGTCAATTACGTTTTAGACTCGCTGAGACGTTCACCCAATCACAAATCATGAAATTCCACCACAAAAGTTCAGGATGAATACCAGTAGTGCCACCTCTCTACCAGGGTCTTTGTCTTGGCTATATTTCTATCTGGGTGATGTGATTCAGGCCTAGTTCCTGCAGTGGAAACAACAGAGTTAAAAGAATCACCCCAAAGAACTAACCTGGCGTCTGAAAAAGGTTCCTGCAGTCGAAAGGCAACATGTGCAGTTTTCTTCAATTTGTTCACCATGTATTAGACCAAAATGGTAAATGGTCAGATCTTTTTTTCTTTTCTTTTTTTGCCAGCCCTCCAGTCCAACCACATCTCCAGTAAATCTAAAAGATAATTTGCTTTGTAATGACTGTATCATTAATATCATCAGAGCGTGACCACAGTGGACTGAACGCAGTTATAATTGTCAGTATCTAAAAGAAACGGCTCGTTTTCTTCCTAAATATCCCCTGTGATTATGAGCTGACGCTGGATTCGGATTTACTGAATGGGCTCTGTTTATTACATTAATTTGTCACATCAGCGAGGGGCCTGTTTACACGCTACAAGCAGTCACCTATAAAATTACATAACAAACACATTTAATGTGATTCCTCTTGAATGCTTTTTTCTTTTCTCTGCCTCTTCCTTTTCATGTTTCAAATGCACCAGAGTGTCTTGTTTCCTTTGTGTGGGAATTAAATATCATTAGGAGGTAATTACACTAATGTGTTTAAGACTAAAGAAACAGTCTCCCCCTGATCTCTGTTTTTGAACGTGTAAGAGAGGGAGATGAATGCCTCAGCAAATGCATGTGGGTTAACAAAATATGAAAAATTGAAAACATCCCAAAACACATGCCATCCATTCATATTTACAATATCTGGGAGATAATTATGTTTCACGAGGAGATTGGCAGCAATGAAGAGATAAAAGAGGGCAGAAAGGAGGATAATGTTCAGAGGAAGAGAAAGACGGAGTCAAACAGAATAAAATCTGAGAGCTAGATTAATGCAAACATGTTCCAAGGGTTATTAACATATCTGCTTATATTTCTGCTTTACTTTACAGCTATTTTTTGTGGGATATTTTCACTGTATAATAATTTTCACTGTCAGAATTAAACAAAGTATCTAACTTCATCTTTGAATCCAGCTCTCTGAGCCCCCCCCCCCCAAAATAAAAAATACCAAAGAGGGAAAAGAAAAAGCCTGCTATGCTGGCATGAAAAAACCCCAAAGTCAAATGAAGACTGCCAATCATCCAGACTGCCTGATTGAAGTTTGGAGTCCTATACGGTTCAGAGCGGAGTCCAACAGGGTTTGGAAAATCTTCAAGGATTTTCTTTTTCTTTTTCATAGGCTCCTCGTTTATTCGGTTTCATCTGCTTCTTTTAACATCCATATTTCAGCTGTTTACAGAGCTGAAGTGACCGCCGTCACTGGGATTACCAGCATGCTTGATAGATTACAAGCATCGCCTCAGAGGAGAATGTGTGTGTGCATGTTAGTGTTTGGTGTGTGTGTATGTGCAACATGTTTATGTGTGAGTCAGCCCGCCTGATAATCTAAAGATTGTTGAGTCCATGGAAGTCAGTTTCGCACACATGGGCCTCTCCAGATATTATGATCTCCTCACCAGGCCTGAGAATCTCTAGTGCACTCATCTTCTTCCAATAAATGTGGCATTGTTCTTCACTGATCAAATGGCTTCAGCTAAAGCTGAATGGCTTTCCCTGTCATGATTTTAAATCCATTATAACCCAATACAATGCTATAAGCACCCTTCAAGCTTAAAGAGAAGCTTTCTGTAGCCCATGGCTTAGTGGCAACATAACTACAGAGGGCACATATAGGAGAGAGTGCTTACCAAAACACAGGACTAGGGAGAAGGTTGTTAAATCACGTGATTGTAACTGTGGCTCTTCGGCTCTTCCTGCCCCTCCCGCACCAGGGTGTGTGTGGGAGGGGCAGGAGGACTTTCTTTTGTCTTTATTCAAGGTGAACATGACTCGGTGCTCAAACGAATCAACAGGCTGTCGGCTCAAGCCAGGAGAAGTAGTCAATACATTCATTTAACAAACAAAATTGAATACACAATTAAACGCTGTCGCTGTAGTGTTTTGGCGGCTGCAGCTCCTAGGGATGGGTATCGTTAAGGATTTATCGATAGTACTACTCTTAACGATACTCCTTATCGATCCGGTACTTTATCGGTATCCTTATCGGTACTTTTTTTTTGAAAGACTAAAACAAATGGGGAAAAACACAAATAATGAACTGTAGTTTAAGAAAAAAAAAGTTTACTTAGATAAGACTGAAGCTGTTGTTCAAAAATATCCAGCATTTATTAATTGTAAGAATAAAATAGCAGGTTAACTGTAGTTTAAGAAATGTTTTTTTTTTTACTTAGATAAGGAAGATGCATGTTGTTCAAAATATCCAGCATTTATTAATTGTAAGAATGAAATGGCAAACTTATGTCCACGTGTTTGCTTTGCATACAAACATACATACCAGTTGTATCTGATTCAGAGGTTGTTGTTGCTGCAGCACTCAGGCGGTCAAACACCGTGCATCTTTCCGTTTGTAGTTGGTGTATTCTGGCAAGGTGTTTGGTCAAATTACTTGTGTTCCCGCCTTTGCAAGCAAAGCTTTTATTACATATGTGACAGCTTGCATTATCGGCATCTATTTTGATAAAATGAAGCCAAATTTTGCGTTTTTTCGTTCGCTCTGCCATCGTATCTGTAAGCCGAACACACACGTGAGCGCACAGCAGTCGCCACTCGGTCCCCGCAGCGTGTGTGCTTGTTAAGGAGGAGTAGGCTGCAATACAGTGTTTGGCTTGTGTTTATATCTCCCGCAAAACATGGATATGACCTTAATTTTACCGTTAAGAGGACCGATAAGCAAGGCCGGATTATCCAATGGGCATTATGGGCACAGGCCCAAGGGCCCACGCCCACTGGGGGGCCCACATGAGCAGAAAAAAAATAGTCTTCATATTTCAAATGGCAGAGATCGGTGCTGGCGAAGATCACCAATAAGATCCACCCCATTTTTTTTTTTACCCTAATAAAGTTACATAGTCCCTAAGGCGCAGTTGTGGAAACCATGGTAACATGCCACGCTCCTGCCCCAGCAAGTAGCGCTCCGCTGACCGTCACCGGACAGTAGGAGTGGTCCTAAGAGAATCTAAAATGAGCGAAAAAAGGCGGTTTCAATAAATGAAAGAGAGAAAGATGAGAAGAAGACGTCTTTATTAGGAAGTCTTTCATCTACTGACACGTTCTGTGTAAAACCTAAGGAGGAAAATCAGGAAAAAGAAGACATGGTGGATGATGGTGAGCCAATGAACCTGTTCGGAGGGTCTGCGCTAGCTACACAACACAACATGAGGCTAGATGTAGCAGCGGCAGCTCAGACTGGGTTTATCCGGAGTGGGGCGCAGCATTGTGGGGGACAGTTAACGTAAATCCTTACGCTGTTGTTATCGATGGTGGAGCTGCTGCTTTTAATAATCGGGCGACAAGATATCCAGCTTCATCCCGTGATTGAGGTTTGGGCGGTAAAGTGAGCCAAACCTAATGATCTGCTGTCACTTCCCAAGTGGAGAAAAAGTTTCTTCTGACTGGATCACATGTTAGCCGACCACAGGTAGGCTAATATCTTTTGTTTCCCCTGCATCTTATTTGGAGCAAATAAAACCAGTACATTAGTGGTTTCTCTGACTGGAAACACTCGGAATGCGTGTGTGACCATGAGGAAAGCTCTGATCATTGCATCAGTGTGCTGCTAGCATCAGCCACTAGTAGCAGGACAGAAAGCTAAACTGGACCAGCTGGAGGGAGATACGAGGTACTGGCGGCAATTTCTGCTCAGGTGGGTCGTTGCTGTCAGTCAGTTTTTAGTAGTGATGGTGATATGAAGCCCCCTGAGGCATTGAACCACTTGAGCCAATCAGTTCAAGAAAGGGTTCTGCTCACGGGGCTTCATGTGAACACAAACCCCCCTACTGGCCAGGAACATAATCACAGGCAGCTGTAGCTCTTAGCCATTTAATGTGTGATGCATTAAAGTTGTAAGTCTGCTATTGTTATTGGGAATGATTATGAGTTCCCAAAATATTAGTTTTCTACATAAAATAGTACAAATGTGTATAATAAAAATATTTTTTGAATGTATTCTGTCTGTAAATTATCCTAAAACAGTAGTATTATATGTTATGGCAGGTTGTGTAATAATGTTTTTCTGTCACTTGAGGCAAAAGGCATGGGCTTAAGCAGGCAGAGGAAAGTGAAAATGCTTGTGGAACTAGGAAGAGGGCACTGAAAATGATTGTGTAACTTGGCCAATGATGTACAAAACAGGGGAAATACATTTTTATTCAAAATTAGCCGTTTCTCAACAGTTTTAGGTTTTAAGCGATTCCTTTTTCTTGACACCACCTCACCAGCCTTCCAAAACACTCTTTCACAAGGCACAGAAGATGCCGGCGAACACAAAAACACAAGTGCTAGACTAAATAAATTGGGGTACAGTAATTTCTGCTTTTCCCAAGACTCCAGTGGGGTTTCCAGCCTGCTAATATTTGGCTCCCACACAGGGGAAATCCTCCTCTTCCTAGCTGGCTCCATCCTCTCACTTATCTCTCTCTCCTCACTCTCCTAAATTAGGGAGACCATATTTTGATTTCTAAAAAAGAGGACACTTGGCACAGTCCTGAAACACTGTCATGACTGTGACCAAACTTTTGATTTTAACATATTTAAAACATGCATTCTCCATGTGGTTAGAATGAACAGTTTAATAACAAACTTAAGATAGGCTTTCACAAGTGCAAAAATGACTTTAAAATCTCTAGAAATTAATTAATAATAGAAATAATTACTCTTACGGATTAGAAAATGTACCAGAAACAGTAATAGTTCGCTTTACTGGACAGAAATTAAACAAAAATCTGAAATAACATTCTGAAAAAACAGGTGGGCTATTATTTTCTTTTAGATTTTATCTTCATCCTCCTCAGTCACTTTATAGATGAATTATTATTTTAGATTTCATTTCCATATGGACCTACTAGATCTTTGCCACTTTTGTCACACAAAGAAACACATATGCCAGCTCTGTTTGTCTGTAAAGCTACACTTGCGCTTTAATATCTTGTAAACAGTCGCAGCACGGTGAAGGGCAAAGTGGTGCAGCGCATCAAAGCTCACTCTCACGTCTATGAAACGGTTCAGAACCATCCACAAAAGCATCTAAAGGATAGATGAGAGGAAATGTGTCCCCCCGGACGCCCTAGACATCACGTAAAAAGTGGACATACATTTATATTGCTGTCAAACCACTCTGCAAACTCTGAACCACTTCCTGAAGCAGTTGTGTGGTACAGCCGGGCAGCGGGGCTTCAGACGTCATCGTTTCCGGCTCCTCCCCTAAATGAAGAAGGTCTCGATACACGCTTTGTGGAAGCGTCCCCTCCACTGCTCGACACACGCTTCGTAGCCTTGGCACACATCGTAACATTACTAGTTTTTAGGTGAAAGAGGTTTCTGTGGTGATGATGAATTACTTGGATCAGTACATAGTGTTAACTTTGTTGGCATTTTGGCATTTATCTGTTAGTTTGGTCATTTTCTTCGTGAACTCATAAAGAGGTAGACAGAAAGGCTGGGGCAGCACATCATGGAGGACAGAGTCAAAAGTAGGGATGCACCGATCAAAACATTTGATATTATTGCTCTTATGGCCAATAACTATTATTTACAATGTTACAAATATTACATTACTCTCTTACAAAGATTGAAATAAATAGTGATTTTTAATATTGGCTCAGTTTTATTTATTGGACCGATACAATATGTTAAAAAATGACTAACATCAGCAGATACCGGTGGTTTCAATACATTGTGCATTCCTAGACAAGACCCCTATTCTCATGGTTTTACTTATGAAAAACAGGAGAGGAGGAGGAAAGATACAGTAGAGGAGGATGGAGAAACAGGAGTTTAGAGATACAGATAAAGGTTTATTAAACACATTGTTATATAAAAGGAAAAGCATTTGTTTTTACTTTGCATTCATTTACCATTTATGATCAAATGCTTTAAAGTATGAGTCAAGTTTACTTAAAGAGATACTTCATACACCCAGCCTCTGGAGTCACTTTATTAGACCGGATCTCTTTTTTGGATTACTTTCTGAAGGACTGTGGATTACCAAAATGGCGTTTTGCACAGCTGAGGACTTTGAGAAACTGCTTCAGAGAATTAAAACAATCGAGAGGAAGCTACACCATCTTCCGATTAATTTTGATCTAAACACTGGATATGGAAATGAGACAACTTTACCAATGAGTACACGCAGGGAACAAGAACCTGGCAGCCCCGTGTTATCTCGGTCCAACAGTCTCGCACAGAAGCCACAGAACAACGCTACTCCTCCAGCCAAAAGTCGTTTAACGGGCAGAACACCCCACCCAGAATTCGACAAAGACTGGCCGGCTTTAAAGCGCACTGAATCTACACCTGCTTTCTCTGCTACCAGGAAGAAGAAACGAAAGAACCCACAACCTAAAGCAGAGGATATCTCTCCCCCTGGAATTCCGCTGAGAAACACATTCGCAGCCCTCAGTTCCCTGAAAGACGACACAGCCCCTGGGACCAGCCAAGGCCACCAGGAGAAATCCATCCACATGAAGCTGACACAAAACAAAGTAAGAACCCCCCAGCAAAAGTTCTCATCATACATGACGGATCAATGAGTGGTGTTGAAGATTTTTGTAGCCAGAACACTAGCGTTATCAGCTGCCCCAAGAGTACAGTGAGAGAAATATCAGAAAAAATCCAGACGATTTTGGAACAACATCCCAACCTGGAAAAGCTTGTAATTCACGCAGGTGTGAATGATGTAGCCAAAAAGCAATCTGAAGTTCTCAAAGCAGACTTCTCTGATCTGCTACAGAGACTTGGTGGACTTAACATAAACATCTTTATCAGCGGACCAATCCCTGAAGGTAATGATGAAAGATACAGTAGACTTCGCACGCTCCACAAATGGTTGAAGAGAAATTCTGTTGAAATATCCATCCCATTTATTAATAACTTTAAAACATTTGAATGTGCCAATCACAAACCGCCAGACGGTCGTGGCAGATGGCCGCTCCTACTGAGCCTGGTTCTGTTGGAGGTTTCTTCCTGTTAAAGGGGAGTTTTTCCTCTCCACCGTCGCTACATGCTTGCTCAGTATGAGGGATTGCTGAAGGATTGCTGTGGTTGGAAAGTCTGTCCAACCTCACGCCAATGACTGACGCAATCTGCTGGGATTCCTTAAATAGGAAACTTTTTAACGGATTGGAATGTTTGTATAAATGTATTGAAATGACTTCTTGTTAAGTGCCTTGAGATGACATCTGTTGTGAATTGGTGCTATATAAATAAACTGAATTGAATTGAATTGTTCAAGCCAAATGGACATTATCTTAATAGAACTGGATTGAGACTGTTGACCTCAAACATTTTTTGTAATCTGAATAAACACTTGATAAGGCTCGCAAAAGTCGACCTTGTGGCTCAGCCTGTTGACACTACCAGAGAACCAAAACAAAAACTCAAGATCACGCCACTCTCTCAGACACCTGCAAGGACTGACACAAAACAAAATTTTCCAGCAGCGAGTAAAGATGAAGAACACTTTGCAGTTCAATGTACAAGTATCACAATGTCTGCAGACTCATCGACACCTAGTGTCTCTCCGTTTAGAGATTTCTCAGACAGACTGAAAGCACAAATTAGAATTGGATCACAACTAACACCGAAACTTGGACTACATCAGGCCTCTGGGACTAACACTGGATGTACTCTGCCAATGCCAGAACTAGTAATCACGGACATTTGATGGACAAGGGAACCGGACAGGAATCCTACTCCCACCGTCTCCCAGAAGTTGTCCGGCGACCCCGAAAAAATTATTCAAGTCATTATTAGCAAAAGAAAACAAGGAATTAAAGCCAAACACACTTAAAACAAATCTCAAATTGATCACCTGTCAGAAAGCTCAGCTAACAATTATAAAATCACTTAAGTTAGCTTTATTAAATATTAGGTCCCTTTAAGGAAAGTCACTCCTAATTAATGAACTCTGAACACTGAACATACAATACATGCCCTTTTTTTATCAGAAACATGGCTAGATATAAATAATGAAACACCTGTATTGATAGAATCTATTCCTCCAAACTACAATTTCTTAATAGAGAGCAGGAATCACAGACGAGGTGTAGGTGTAGCCACAATTTTTCACAATTCAATGAACTTTAAAAAGGTATCCTTGAGCAAATTTGACTCTTTTGAATACCTAGACACCCAGATAAATAAGCCTAAAAAAGCTCTATTCCTGAGTTTATATAACTCTCCTAAATATAACTCTAACTTCTTTAATGATTTCGGTGACCTTCTCTCCGTAATATGTGTCGATTATGACCAATTAATCATTGTAGGGGACTTCAACATTCATACTGACAACCCCCAGGATAGACTAGCTAAAACATTAAGTGACACTCTTCACAACTTCGGCCTGACCCAGCATGTCAAACAGCCAACACACAATAGAGGACACACTCTGGACTTAATTATCTGCAAAGGTTTAGCTATATCTGACATCTCAGTTATTGATACTGCATTATCTGACCATTTCTGTATTTTCTTTGAAAGTACCATCTCTGCTAAAAGATCTAGCCACAGTGAGATAACTGTAAAAAAGCGTTTTCTAGGGGACAGTTCTGTTGAAACCTTTAAAAGTATTTACCCTTCCACCACATCCTCCTCATCTCCCAACTCCAGCTCAGTAAACAAGCTGGTAGATAATTTCCTCGTTAAAATCTCAAACATCATTGATTCCATTGCTCCGATTAAAGTGAAAGTAGTCTCAGGTAGAAAGATGTCTCTGTGGACGAATTATCCACTGGTACGTAGCGAAAAAAGGGAGTGTCGACGAGCCGAGAGAAAATGGTGGAAAACTCGACTCCAGGTTCACTATGAGATCTACAAAGAGGGACTGAACAGATATCAGTTAACTTTGAAAGAAGCTAGGGAATCTTTCTTTTCTGAAATCATTAGCAGAAACATTAATAATGCACAGACTCTGTTTGCAACAGTGGAAAGACTAACTAATCCTCCAGTGACAGTAGCCCCTGAACTAAATTCTACCAGGGCCTGCAATGAATTTGCCATCTTTTTCACTAAAAAGATTTTAACAATAAGAAGGTCTGTATGTACCGCAGCACCAAACCGACCACCAATGTTATACCCAGCTAACACAAATGTAGAAAAACTGTCAGAATTCCATGAATTAAACCAAAAAAAGCCTAGAATAAATTATTAACCAATTAAGCTCATCCTCTTGCTGTCTTGACAGCCTACCCACAGCTTTCCTTAAGAAAGTTTCCCCTATCATTGGGTCTGATCTGATTAAAATAGTTAACTCATCCCTTCTGTCAGGTGTCTTTCCCCAGGCTTTAAAAACAGCAGTTATTAAACCACTGCTAAAAAAAGAATAATCTGGATAACACGTTATTGCAGAACTTCATGCCGATCTCTAATCTTCCATTCATCAGTAAAATTATTCAAAAAGATGTGTTTAAGCAGTTAAATAGCTTCATAGCAATGACCAACCGCTTTGATGTTTTTTAGTCTGGTTTCCGTGCTCACCACAGCACTGAGACTGCCCTCGTCAAAGTTTTCAATGACATCCGCATAAATACAGACTGTCGTAGAACCACAGTGCTGGTTCTGTTGGACCCCAGTGCAGCATTTGACACTGTTGATCATCATATATAATTAGAACGACTGGAGAGGTGGGTTGGACTCTCCAGTACAGCACTTGGCTGGTTCGAGTCTTACCTAAATAACAGGGACTTCTTTGTTTCAATAGGAAAATTTTCATCAGAACGAACAGAAATCACATGTGGGGTGCCCCAGGGCTCCATCTTAGGGCCCCTCCTATTTAATATCTACATGCTCCCACTAGCCCAGATTATAACAACTAACACGATTAGCTACCATAATTATGCAGATGATACTCAGCTTTACATTACGATGTCACCAGGTGACTTTGAACCAATTCAAACCCTAAGTAAATGCATCGAGCAAATCAATGAATGGATGTGCCATAACTTTCTCCAGCTGAATAGAAACAAAACAGAAGTAATTACTTTTGGACCTAAAGAGGAACGATCAAGAGTCAGCACACAGCTTCAGTTAATACAGCTAGGAACTACTGATCAGGCCCGAAATCTATGTGTAGTAATGGACTCAGACCTCAACCTCCAGGGTCACATAAAGGCAATAACAAGGTCAGCCTTCTATCACCTGAAGAACATCTAGGAACAAAGGTATGATGTCGCAACAGGACCTCAAAAAACTCATCCACGCGTTTATCTTTAGTCGGATTGACTACTGCAACAGCGTCTTCGCAGGTCTGCCTAAGAAGTCAATAAGACAGCTGCAGCTGATCCAGAACGCTGCTGCTCGCGTCCTTACTAGAGCCAGGAAAGTAGAGCACATCACCCCAGTTCTAAAGTCATTACACTTGCTCCCTGTAGCTCAGAGAATAGACTTCTAAATACTCCTACTGGTTTATAAATCATTACATGGCTTAGCACCAAAATATGTTGAAGACCTGTTGTCACCGTACCACCCACCAAGACCACTCAGGTCCTTCAACTCTAGCCTACTGAACATCCCTAGACTCAGAACCGAACATGGAGAAGCAGCTTTCAGTTTCTATGCTCCCCTTATCTGGAACAAACTTCCTGGTGCAGAGCTGCTGAAACACTGAGTTCTTTTAAATCATAACTAAAAACATATCTGTTTAGAGCTGCATTTGAGTAATGCTTTGTTGTATCATGTTTTGTTTATGTTTCTTGCTGTTTAATGCCTTGAAGTATCTGTGTGTGCTTCTTCCTTTATTGCTGTTTTTACTTTATATGCTTTGTGTTTTAATGCTGTTTTTATTTTACCTCTAATCATGTAAAGCACCTTGAATCACCTTGTTGTTGAAAGTGTGCTACAGTGGCTTGCAAAAGTATTCGGCCCCCTTGAACTTTTCCACATTTTGTCACATTACAGCCACAAACATGAATCAATTTTATTGGAATTCCACGTGAAAGACCAAAACAAAGTGGTGTACACGTGAGAAGTGGAACGAAAATCATACATGATTCCAAACATTTTTTACAAATAAATAACTGAAAAGTGGGGTGTGCGTAATTATTCAGCCCCCTGAGTCAATACTTTGTAGAACCACCTTTTGCTGCAATCACAGCTGCCAGTCTTTTAGGGCATGTCTCTACCAGCTTTGTACATCTAGAGACTGAAATTCTTGCCCATTCTTCTTTGCAAAACAGCTCCAGCTCAGTCAGATTAGATGGACAGCGTTTGTGAACAGCAATTTTCAGATCTTGCCACAGATTCTTGATTGGATTTAGATCTGGACTTTGACTGGGCCATTCTAACACATGGATATGTTTTGTTTTAAACCATTCCATTGTTGCCCTGGCTTTATGTTTAGGGTCGTTGTCCTGCTGGAAGGCGAACCTCCGCCCCAGTCTCAAGTCTTTTGCAGACTCCAAGACGTTTTCTTCCAAGATTGCCCTGTATTTGGTTCCATCCATCTTCCCATCAACTCTGACCAGCTTCCCTGTCCCTGCTGAAGAGAAGCACCCCCAGAGCATGATGCTGCCACCACCATATTTGACAGTGGGGATGGTGTGTTCAGAGTGATGTGCAGTGTTAGTTTTCCGCCACACATAGCGTTTTGCATTTTGGCCAAAAAGTTCCATTTTGGTCTCATCTGACCAGAGCACCTTCTTCCACATGTTTGCTGTGTCCCCCACATGGCTTTTGGCAAACTGCAAACGGGACTTTTTATGGTTTTCTTTTAACAATGGCTTTCTTCTTGCCACTCTTCCATAAAGGCCAACTTTGTGCAGTGCACCACTAATAGTTGTCCTATGGACAGATTCCCCCACCTGAGCTGTAGATCTCTGCAGCTCGTCCAGAGTCACCATGGGCCTCTTGGCTGCATTTCTGATCAGCGCTCTCCTTGTCCGGCCTGTGAGTTTAGGTGGACGGCCTTGTCTTGGTAGGTTTACAGTTGTGCCATATTCCTTCCATTTCTGAATGATCGCTTGAACAGCGCTCCGTGGGATGTTCAAGGCTTGGGAAATCTTTTTGTAGCCTAAGCCTGCTTTAATTTTCTCAATAACTTTATCCCTGACCTGTCTGGTGTGTTCTTTGGACTTCATGGTGTTGTTGCTCCCAACATTCTCTTAGACAACCTCTGAGGCCGTCACAGGGCAGCTGTATTTGTACTGACATTAGATTTAGTCATTAGCACTCATCAGGCAATGTCTATGGGCAACTGACTGCACTCAGACCAAAGGGGGCTGAATAATTACGCACACCCCACTTTTCAGTAATTCATTTGTAAAAAATGTTTGGAATCATGTATGATTTTCGTTCCACTTCTCACGTGTACACCACTTTGTATTGGTCTTTCACGCGGAATTCCAATAAAATTGATTCATGTTTGTGGCTGTAATGTGACAAAATGTGGAAAAGTTCAAGGGGGCCGGATAGTTTTGCAAGCCACTGTATATGAATAAAATTGCCTTGCCTTGCCTAAACTGATCGCACTATTTTTTTATCAATAAAAGAGAAAGAAAAATGTGGGGAAGGCTGACAGAGACACAGAGGGGCAGCATTGGAGAGCTGAGAAGCAAAAGAACTGAAGGAGCGCTTTGAGAGAGGAGAGGAGAGACAGGAAAGAAAAATTAACGAGTATGAGTGAGTTTTTGTGATTAAGTTATGGAACAATCTGAATTGATAGTCCTGGCCTTGTGGAGGTGAGATCAAGCAGGATGTGTTTACATAGGCAAGGGAGTTACAACACTGTGTTCTGTCTTGATATTGTTGCCCTCAGATGAGCAATGTAGTTTTTTACAAGACTGTGGTGAAAATACTATTTAAATTATATTATTTTTTAGGCGGCGAGGGGGCCCTTTGAACATTTTGTGCCCAGGGGCCTCTGCTGACATAATCCGGCCCTGCCGATAAGGCTGAAGTTTATCGGTCCGGGTAGACCGTCAGAATCAGCCCCGGGGCCAATTTAATACCGGGTTTCGGTACACATCCCTAGCAGCTCCTGAACCTGTTGTTGCCTGGTTAGGTGGGGGTTGGGTGGGCCCTCCTCGCCACACAGATATAATAAACCAGCCAGACATGGTGAAAAACTCACTGAAACATCAACGTCCTTCAAACAAACAAACAAACAAACAAACAAAAAGACAACAACTCGAAGCTAAGCGCAAGGGTCAGGGCTCGTACTAATCCAGGTTCTCGTTCTGCTGGAGGTTTCTTCCTATTAAAGGGTTTTTTTCCTCTCCACTGTCCCTACATGCTTGATCAGCATGAGGGTTTGCTGTGAAGTCAATGACACAACTCAGGCGACTGTCTACTGTCGCTGTATAGTCCAGGAGGAGTGAATGCTGCAAGTCAAAGACTTGATGCAATCCGCTGGGATTTCTTAAATAGAAAACTTTTAAACTGATTGAAACAATGAAGTGAACGAATAATGTATGTGGAATGTATGTACAATTGAATTGAAATTACTTTTCTTGTAAAGGGCCTTGAGATGACGTGTTGTTATTTGGCACTATATAAATAGACTGAATTGAGTTGAACTCAAACTGCCTTATTTGACTTTGCAGATCAGTCCTAGATAACTGTGTTCTGTCACTGTTTCATCACCTTCTCTTTCACTGCTTGATGATTACTCCTGCTGCTACTACTACTTTTCCTACTTACTTACTCCTACTTACTCCTGCTACGGGCAAGTTTACCGGGGCACAGATCTCGGCCTGCTGCTGCCTATGGTGGTGTGTGTGTTCCAATATCAGTAATGGCCTCAGTGAACTCTAGTCTCACATCGCTATTTGCGTTCAATATCGTTTGATTTACAAATTAAGCACTGTGCAAAAGAGAATACAATTCTGCTGTTTAGAAATATTTCCAGTTACAGAAACCATGGTTAGTGATGGTGTGAAAATTAAAGGAGGGCCATCCATCACGCTAATCGAGGTAGTGTTGTTTTAAAACTACAGCTAGCAAGCCAAGAGCAGCATCTTTGCTAAACTACTTGATGGCTACTTAAGGAACTAATTAAACATCTTAATTTAATTGTGCTACTCAATAAAAAGCAGAACAACAGCTAAAAACAACTATATATTTTCCATATTTTTGCTAAAATCTATTTTACAAAATAAAAAAATACATTTTATAGAGATTATACATATAATCAACCTTTTTAAATATTTAAGCAACAGTTGGTATAATTGTTGCACTTCTGTTTTAAATAAAAGCAACTAGATCGTGTTGAATGTTTTTTTGGTTAATATCTTTGTTAATATCGTGATACTGTGAAACTGTGGTATTTTTCTTCAAGGCTATCAGACAGTGAAGATTTCATGCTGCCCCATGCCTGTAGGCAAAAAAAGGCTTTTGATTGTTTTTGTGGAGAATTTCCAAGGACATCATTAAAAAATGATCATTCAAAATGATGCACTACAATACATTCCAATGTTTCACAACATTATGATGCCAGACATCATAATTAGAAACTTTTAACGAAGGAAACAAGTTTGTAATACATTTGGCACAACTGAAGAAAAATCTTATACTAAGCATATGGTGAAAATCCAATAATTATTAATTCAGTGTAGCTTTAGTTTTAATCACATTTGTGCTACATGACCATTATGAAGTCCCTTAGCCCTTTTGGTTTACAGGCCTGGCTATCTTGCACGGATGCAGTACACGCAGTTTTACCTCTTCCACTCGACATGAGTCTCTCATCTCTTCTTATTTGTTTTTTTTTCTCTCCCTCTTCCTCTTGTTTCCAGTTTTCCTCTCCTGTCCCTCTCTCTCTTTCTCTCTCCATGCTCTGTGTTTCCCTCTCTCTAACCAAGCTGTGGAGAGGCTGATAACGAGTTGATTTACCATCCAATTAAATATTGTCATTGAAACATTGCTTCAAATAAACCCAGCGTTTTCACCCTGTGCTAATTGGCCTTCCACTTGCATGTGTATGTGCAGGAGCTCAGAGCATTTTGTGTTTTTCGTCTTTTTTTTGTGAGAATACGCTTGAAGAGTGAAAAATAAGATTCTGGTCTCTTCTCAGTTAAAATAGAAGGTCAGTTTAAGTTCAGACATTTTCGTGAGGCTGAATTTTATTTATTTTTTCTCTGCTGGCCTCTTTAAAAAAAAAACTAACTAACTCTGAATTACTAAGGCTGGCACATGAATAAAGTGAGTAATAAAATAAAAGTAATAAAAACTAACAAAAAATTCAGAATTAATGCAAAAACTACAGCACTTTCAGATTATTATCTCTTTTCCCCCCATTTTAGCCATTTTTTTGTCACACTGCACACACAGACTATTATGAATCTGTTCCGATTTTACATAAACCTTGATAGAAGATGCTATCAGATGTTTTCAGCTAAAGATTTCATATTTTAGCTAGGACTTGTCATGGTAGCTACCTTGGTAGGTTTTACTAACTTTATCACAGGATTTAAAACATTTTAAATAAACCCAATTCCAGAGAAGAGTCAAGTTAGCAAACACTGAGAAAAGAGACTGTAGGTCAAACAGGTAGAGGAGCCTACTGGTCCACAAAGGTCTCCTAACTAATGTCTTGGACATTTCATCTGACTTCATCTTCTCTAATTAGACAAGTCGGCAAAAAATATCTTCATTATATAAACTCAGATTAGAGCTGGAATCTTCACTATTACTGCCTCCATGTTAGGTTACCACTGTGTTACAGTGGCTTGCAAAAGTATTCGGCCCCCTTGAACTTTTCCACATTTTGTCCCGTTACAGCCACAAACATGAATCAATTTTATTGGAATTCCACGTGAAAGACCAAAACAAAGTGGTGTACACGTGAGAAGTGGAACGGAAATCATACATGATTCCAAACATTTTTTACAAATAAATAAGTGAAAAGTGGGGTGTGCGTAATTATTCAGCCCCCTGAGTCAATACTTTGTAGAACCACCTTTTGCTGCAATTCCAGCTGCCAGTCTTTTAGGGTATGTCTCTACCAGCTTTGCACATCTAGAGACTGAAATTCTTGCCCATTCTTCTGTGCAAAACAGCTCCAGCTCAGTCAGATTAGATGGACAGCGTTTGTGAACAGCAGCTTTCAGATCTTGCCAGATTCTCGATTGGATTTAGATCTGGACTTTGACTGGGCCATTCTAACACATGGATATGTTTTGTTTTAAACCATTCCATTGTTGCCCTGGCTTTATGTTTAGGGTCGTTGTCCTGCTGGAAGGTGAACCTCCTCCCCAGTCTCAAGTCTTTTGCAGAATCCAAGAGGTTTTCTTCCAAGATTGCCCTGTATTTGGCTCTATCCATCTTCCCATCAACTCTGACCAGCTTCCCTGTCCCTGCTAAAGAGAAGCACCCCCAGAGCATGATGCTGCCACCACCATATTTGACAGTGGGGATGGTGTGTTCAGAGTGATGTGCAGTGTTAGTTTTCCGCCACACATAGCGTTTTGCATTTTGGCCAAAAAGTTCCATTTTGGTCTCATCTGACCAGAGCACCTTCTTCCACATGTTTGCTGTGTCCCCCACATGGCTTGTGGCAAACTGCAAACGGGACTTTTTATAGTTTTCTTTTAACAATGGCTTTCTTCTTGCCACTCTTCCATAAAGGCCAACTTTGTGCAGTGCACCACTAATAGTTGTCCTATGGACAGATTCCCCCACCTGAGCTGTAGATCTCTGCAGCTCATCCAGAGTCACCATGGGCCTCTTGGCTGCATTTCTGATCAGCGCTCTCCTTGTTCGGCCTGTGAGTTTAGGTGGACGGCCTTGTCTTGGTAGGTTTACAGTTGTGCTATACTCCTTCCATTTCTGAATGATCGCTTGAACAGTGCTCCGTGGGATGTTCAAGGCTTGGGAAATCTTTTTGTAGCCTAAGCCTGCTTTAAATTTCTCAATATCATTATCCCTGACCTGTCTGGTGTGTTCTTTAGACTTCATGGTGTTGTTGCTCCCAACATTCTCTTAGACAACCTCTGAGGCCGTCACAGGGCAGCTGTATTTGTACTGACATTAGATTTAGTCATTAGCACTCATCAGGCAATGTCTATGGGCAACTGACTGCACTCAGACCACAGGGGGCTGAATAATTACGCACACCCCACTTTTCACTTATTTATTTGTATAAAATATTTGGAATCATGTATGATTTTCGTTCCACTTCTCACGTGTACACCACTTTGTATTGGTCTTTCACCTGGAATTCCAATAAAATTGATTCATGTTTGTGGCTGTAATGTGACAAAATGTGGAAAAGTTCAAGGGGGCCGAATACTTTTGCAAGCCACTGTATACTAGTGCCAAGTTAATACCATACTTTGGTATTCTATATCTAACGGTATCACTTTCTCCAACTGAGGTGCCAGAAAACTTCAATCAGTTTATTTTTTCAAAACATATTTATTGACTTAAAATGGACCTTAAGAACAATACAGGGAGCTACAAGCCTAAATACTACCAAATTTTTTTTAAAGCATTAAATATGCCCTTTAATCTTGTTTCAACTCTTTTTGGCTCAAGTCCCCTGTATTTTATCACTGAAAAGCTTATAGACAAATTATGAACAAATAAATAATAAATGTATTATTTCTTTGTTACTAATATACATTAAATCCTTTTATTTCTGTTTCCCTGGTACTGATTTCAATATTTTGCCAGGATCTTCTGCAGATCCAGTGAATCCAGTGGTCTTTGCTCTTGGTGTATTTAGATGTGTGGAGTTTCTGTAGATGTAAGCCAGTGTATCCTTTAGCCACCAAAACTTTTTGTCACTGTTCATTGTTATATGTTTTTTTTTCTCAATCAGCTTGAATGAGTCAACACAGCTATGACATTTTCTAACTTTTATGATAAAATTGTCGAAATGATTGTCATGCCTGTTTTATACGTTGCTATTGATTGCATAGAGACAAATCAACAAATGAACCAAGCTTTTTCAACTTGTTGCCCCTGATTTGATATTTTTCCAGCTGTGTGGTGGGGTGGAGCACATAATGTTTAATTCTGTATGCTGTGTCTGCTTATTGTTCTCATTGTAAAGAATTGGGTTCCCAGGGAATATATGTTTTAATAAAGGGGAGAAATGCTTAAATACTTATATTCTCTTGTTTTATTTGTTAAGGTCCATGAACAGACAGTCAGTTTAAAATGTTACTTTAGGCCATTAAAAAGGATTTTGTGTGTTATAACTACTCTAAATGTGCAAACATATAGAGAGTCTATGTTCTAGTAGAGTGTTGCGCTTGGGGTTCCCATAGCTTTCTCTGTCTTATTGTAAGGTTCTTGTCCCACTAGTGACCTTTATTTGCAGTATTCAGGACAGAAAAAAGGGCATAGAGAGAAAGGAAGGGAAGGGGAAGACATGCAGCAAAACTCTGAAGCCTGCTTTTCGCCGGACGCGTAAGCGGTGAGTAACGTCTGCGTAATACGCAGCTGATAGCTGCCGTTATAGTCAGTTGGTCTGTTTCCACTGGGAGCGAATTGGACGCGTCTCAGAAGCGTTGTGTCGCGAACCTCTCTTAAAGTTACGTGGTTGTTCTATTTTTTACGCACTACACTTCCAAAACGCGTCAATCTCAGCAGTTTAGATCGGGCAGACAGGACAATTTCTAAATAAAAGACACATGCAGATTTCCGATTGCTTAACTATGAAAAAACAAAACAAAAAAACTCATTATCTGTGACGCCAGGGATGAAATCAGTGGGTCTGTGGATCTAAATAGTTGGTTTTCATCATGGACAACAAGAAGTTAATCCTTGATGTGGATAATCACCCAATTAATCTGACACCAGTGAGTACAAGGCATGGAGAAAAATATCTGCAGGTTTGGGAGTGTATGGTGAGTTTATGATAATTATTAACATAGAATTAAATTTTTTTTCCCCCTGTATACTACCCTTTAAGTTATGCAATTGCAATTCTCATGTGATTTCGTAATCTCCCGGGACCAGCTGCAATGAACGCTTTTTTGCAACCGATGTTCGTCTGAAACGCTCCCGGTGGGAAGGGACGGGCTGCTGAGCTCTCGAGGAAAACATGTCTATTACGTTAGCGTCCGGTGGAAAACAGGGGTCAGGGACGGGAATAAAACCTTGGACAGCTGCTTTGAGTACTAATGGAGAACCACTCTACCGCTACAGCATGCTCCGCCCCATCTCCAAAATCTCTTCTAAGGAACTGACCACCAGCCAATAGGTCAGTAGGAATAAGCTTAATTTAGTTAAACTGAGACCTAATTTTCATATTCATTGAAAAGCAACTTTTTTTTAAATGAGCATCTTTTGGGACTGGGTATCTTGGATTCAAGGTTCATAGCTACCTGTAATTTAGAACTTAAGTGGTACTTCTGGTTTGGTATAGTTAGCTGGCTTCAGTTGTTTATGTCTGTGGTCACAATGTTTCCTGGTTTCTCTGGCTCAAAGTGTAAACTCTGCTAATTCCTGCTAAGCCAGTTTGTAATGAAACTATTTGATTCTCAAACACACACACCATGCAATTGTAAACCTTCTTTCCCTCCCTAACTCTCAAACACACACACACACACACACACACACGTCTTGCTATACATGTGTTGACATTGTATTGACTTCCATTGATTTTACTATGCTTAACCCAGACACTTTCCCTAAACCTAACCATTACTGATACATGCCTAACCCTAACCTTAACCTAAACCTAAACTTAATTCACACCATACCTCTAAACCTAACTAGTAGAGTTTAATAGCTAGTTAAACATTGTGGGGACCAGGCAAAATGTCCTCACAACTACAAATGTCCACACAAGGGTGGTGGGCTGTCAAAGGTTGGTCCTCACAAGTATAGCTATACATGTACACACACACACACACACACACACACACCATGTAATTGTAAACCTTCTTTCCCTCCCTAACTCTCAAACACACACACAGACAGATTTTCTTTTAAATAAAATTTTATTAATTCCATGGGCAATGGTCTCAAAACTCATTTATCAAACACTTAACACCGTCTTAGCTATTAAAGGGGGCATGGGAGGAAGAGAGGAGGAAAAAATTGAAGAAGAGGAGCTATGATCAATGCCAGTGGACCATATAATTGCACCAGGAGTGGGCTAGCTGAAAACATTAGCCTTGTTTTCTGATGGATCACATCCTGGAGCCAGCAAGCCAAGCTAAACGCTTCAATCTGTATTAGTGAGACCCAGAGTCATCCGTCTGAAGGAGCAGCGCAGCTAAAATTAAAGTTTCCTGAGAGATAACATACAACGCTGCCATCTTAAAAGAGAGGGAAAAAAAAAACTCCACTGGTTGTTATTACCTTCTCTTTGTGCTTACATTGTATTAGCAGAATTCACTTTATTCAATGAATGAAATTCCCACCTTGACACATAGTTTGATCAAGTCTTTGCATTTTCAGAGGATGTTTCCTTCCCCTGGAAAGATTCCACACTTGAGTGTACAGAGTAATGATTATTTTTCTTTCATTCTCACTGTCTCTGCAGCAGCATATACAGCTGCATTTGAAAAGGACTATCACCTGCAGATTAATATGGATCTGACCTTGCAATCATTTTTTCTCCCCAATGAGAAGCACTACACTGAAATTATTCCGATCACTTTCACCCCATTCCAACAGCTTTCCAAGCAGCTCTGCTCTGTGAGTGAACCTCTGCCGACGCGTAACAAGAGAGATGACTTTAAAAGGTTTTTTTGGAAAGATGGTCACTACTGGATCAATCCTGAAATTCCAATACTAATTGTGAGATCAAATAATATTTCAGTAATAATGTTGAAGCTCAATAATTTCATCTAAGGCAAGATTAAAGACTTGATTCAATCATGTTACATCTTCCTTGTTTTCCTTCATGACACAGAGCAGGTTTTTAAGCGTATTCCATACATTTTCATTAGTGTTGAGGTCAGTGCCGGTTTAGAAGCTTAATTTTCGTCTGCTTTATTCATTTCCAAATCAGTTTCAATGCATATTTTGGATCAGCGTTCTGTTGGAACACCCAACTTTAGGTGTAGAACTATGAGACAGTCATCCTTCTTTATTGGGTGTAGTGATGGACTCAGACCTGAACCTTCACAGACACAACTAAAACTGCAAAGTCAGCCTTCTATCCTAAAAATCATTTCCAGAGTAAAAGGACTGATGTCCCAACAAGATCTAGAGAAACTCATCCATGAGTTTATTTTCATTTGGATTGATTACTGCAACAGTGTCTTCACAGGTCTGCCTAAAAAGTCAGACAGCTGCAGCTGATCCAGAACACTGCTGCTTGCATCCTCACTAGAACCAGGAAAGTAGAGCACATCACCCCAGTTCTAAAGTCCTTACACTGGCTCCCTGTAGCTCAGAGAATAGACTTCTAAATAACTTTACTAGATTATAAATCACTGAATGGCTTAGCAGCAAAATACATTAAAGATCTGTTGTTTTAGAAGCACATCAGTCTGTTGTTGTTGTATCAACCCTCTGAGCCACTCAGGTCTTCTAATTCAAGTCTACTCTGCGGCGTTATTTTTGACCGAGACTTGACATTTAAATCCCATATTAAACAGGTTTCTAGGATTTCTTTCTTTCACCTCCGGAAAATTGCTAAAATTAGAAACATCCTGTCCAGGAGTGATGCTGAGAAACTAGTCCATGCATTTGTTACCTCAAGGCTGGACTACTGTAATTCTTTACTAACAGGTTGTCCACAAAATGCCATTAAAAGCCTTCAGTTGATCCAAAATGCGGCAGCAAGAGTTCTGATGAATATTAAAAAGAGAGATCACGTTTCTCCTGTTTTAGCTTCCCTTCATTGACTCCCTGTTAAATCCAGAATAGAATTTAGGATCCTTCTTCTTACATACAAAGCCCTTAATAATCAAGCTCCATCATACATCAGAGATCTAATTGTTCCATATGTTCCTAACAGAGCCCTTCGCTCTCAGACTGCAGGTTTACTTGTAGTTCCTAGGATTTCTAAAAGTAGAATGGGAGGCAGATCTTTTAGTAATCAGGCTCCTCTCCTGTGGAACCAGCTCCCAGCTTTAGTCCGTGAGGCAGACACTCTGTTTACTTTTAAGGCCAGGCTTAAAACTTTCCTTTTTGATAAAGCTTATAGTTAGAGTGGCTTAGGTCATCCTGAGCTATCTGTGTAGTTATGCTGCTATAGGCTTAGACTGCTGGAGGACAGACTTACCAATTTTCTTCACTCTGCTACTTCCTTTTCTCCTACTACTCTCCAGTTGTATTACAGTACATTCTGTTATTTCGACTGTTAACTTTGTGTTCTCTCAGTGTTTTTCTCTCCATAGAAGATATACCTGGTCTGGTATCCTGCTGGGCTGCAATGCCCTGTTGGACGGGGGGCATCGACTGGGATGATCCTCCCAGTAACTGAACATCCACTGTGTCCTGTTATTAACTTTTTACTTTCTGTAACATAGAAAGTTCTCTTATATCAGATCTTCTGTTCCTTCTGTGTTTCTGCTCTGTCTTCTCAAACCCCCAGACGGTCGTGGCAGATGGCCGCTCCTACTGAGCCTGGTTCTGTTGGAGGTTTCTTCCTGTTAAAGGGGAGTTTTTCCTCTCCACTGTCGCTACATGCTTGCTCAGTATGAGGGATTGCTGAAGGATTGCTGTGGTTGGAAAGTCTGCATCAACGGGGCCCAACCTCACGCCAATGACTGACGCAATCTGCTGGGATTCCTTAAATAGGAAACTTTTTAACTGATTGGAATGTTTGTATAAATGTATTGAAATGACTTCTTGTTAAGTGCCTTGAGATGTCATCTGTTGTGATTTGGCGCTATATAAATAAACTGAATTGAATTGAATCCCCAGAGTCAGAACCAAACATGGAGGACCAGCATTCAGTTTCATGCTCCTTTAAACTGAAACAAACGTCCAGAAAACTTCCAAACTGCTGAAACACTGAGTTCCTTTAAATCAAGGCTAAAAACACAAAGCTGCCTTTGATTGATAATCACTGGAACATCGATTAATTCTAGTCTGGATCACAACTTTCTATTACTTCTCTTTATTTTGCCACTGTAATGTTATCTTTAGCTTCTTGTGTGTTTATTGTGTTGTTGAGAGAGCATGGTGTTATTTGGTTTGACACTGCTTCCTAATCAGATAAGATATCAGGAAGAGAATTGTGGACCTTCACCATTCTGATTCATCATTGGGAATATTTTCCACATGTGGAAAAGGGCCACCGTTTTCTGTTTAAACAAATATATGCAGGTTTAAACAGGATTGGAATGTCCAGCTATCACACCGTTCAGGAAGGTGACGGATTCTGTGTCCCACAGATGGACCTGGTAAAGACGCCAGCTGAAGCTGGTCAGGTAGTACTGTACTACGCTGAGTCCTGTACTGAAACGGGCTGAGAAGCCATTCAACAAGGAAGAAGCCATTTCTCCAAAAGCAACATAAAAATCAAAATTACAGCTTGCAAATGCATACAGTGACAAAGGCCTTAACCTTTGGAGACATGTCCTTTAGTTTGGTAAAATGAAAACTGAAGTGTTTGGCTACATTTGAAAGGGAAAAAGGTCAAGCTTGCAAAATTGAAAGCACTATCTCAACAGTAAAATAATTGTGGTTATCCTAACTGATCTAAAACAAGAAACATTTATTCTAATTTACTGTCAGAAAGTGAGAACAAATAATTATGTTTCTTAATCCAGTGTAATAATATCTGGTGTTAGCTGTGGATTTGAGTCTGTGTGTGTATATTTTCCCCTGTATGGACTAGAGAAAACCCGCAATGAACTCAAGCTACTTCATCATTACTTTCAATCTTGGTAATCTACTTATTTTTTGTTGTATCATCAATCCATTCAGTGAAAAAAACAGAAAATGTTAAATATGGCCTAAAAAGCTCAAAATGAATGACATTAATGGCCTTGATGAATCTCAAAGGCTGCCGTGGCATAAAGACACTGAATACCACCAGAAAAGCTAAACTAAATGTTGCTTCTTCTCCCTCTGCTTGTCATAATCATATGTGAATTATAGCTCTATAAATATGTGAGCCAGTACGGCCTGAATACAGAGATAAAGTGAACCGCTGCTGAGGTTAGACACACTTTAATCCCCAGGTCTGTCAGCAGCAGTCTTAAAATACTGGAATTTCCGTTTTATTAACGATGATTATGTCCCATTAAGGTCTTTTCTGTACACGAGGACTTTTAAAAATGCCTTCATACACAGGAAGTACACGTTTTCCAATATTTGTAGTTTGCCAGCCACAGAGAGGATGATGTGGGGATAGTATCCAGCTTTCTACTTGGTATCTAATATGAATGGAAATCAATGAAATCGGCCCCTACATGTGTTGTTCCTACTGCTGTGATATTTCAAACTAGCTGTTCCAGACCAATGTCTTATTAGCCTATTGTGCTACATTGTTAAAGATGTGTCCTCTGTGGTAAGGCTCTGAATTGATTGCACTTATTTTGCAGAGCAAGTTTAAAAGCCCTGCACACCCACATAGGTTTCTTTAAATAAAGTCACTGATTAAATATATAAATATGTATAAATATGTTTTACTAATCTGTTGTCTGGGCCATAACAACATACGTTTGGAGTGTCTGCTTAAAAAGAGGAGAGGGATAAATAAAGGAAAAAAGAAGTGTAAGGCCTGGAAAACTATCAGTTGCAAATGTACAGTATCTGAAAGGCATGTATTGAAGAAACAGGCAAAGGAACAGAGAGATGCATTTTCATTTAATTGTGTATTGTATGTCCAGTTTTCAGCTAATAACTCTTAGGGGCTCATGTTTTTGGTGTTAAAATCCTCCTATATTAAAGTGTTATGATTGGTACACTGTAAAGAGTTTTTTTTGGTACATTTTACCATGGTACTACTGTAATTTTATTCACACATTAAAGATCACTACTGTTTTTCACATGAAAATATATTTTCATATAGCCCGCAAAATATATGAAAAGCAAGTGTGTCCTTGGGGCAGACTGCTAGTACCCACAGAAGATTTCAAATGAGTTCCTTAAAAGTTTGCCTGGTATGTCCTCAGAACACTGGTTCATCTGTTGATCTTAATACCCTACTACTAATAAATAGGTCAAATTTCTGTGCCCTAAAAAACAAATAAAGTAAGTACTATCTCCAGCAATCATTGCTAGGGTTTGCCTTCACTTGTGATTCAGAAATACTTTATTTATCCCAAAAGGAAAATAAATGTTGTCGTAACTAATATCATCCAAGTATCTACAAAGACTCGTGGATGGTGACGGTGTGGGCAGATAGAATATCCAGGAGCAGTCAGTCTTACAACAGCTCTGCAGAAGCGTTTGTCTAAATACACTGATGCTTTCATGACTTGCTAACAGCTCAATTTCTAGGCGATAATCCACAGTAACATGTCCTGAATGATGCCATCAATTTTTAGAAAGCACTGCTAATCCACCTAATTTGCTTTTGCTGCTCCTCTTTAAATCTCTGTCTGATCATATGGTTAGAAAGCCGGCAGAGAGACGTTGGAGTCCTTGCCCATTATGATCTGTGGAAGAGATGGTTTGAAATTCCTGGTCCTGCTCTGCTTACATGGAGCCTCATTTTCAACTCTTCTGGGATTTGGGGTCATAGTTCAGGTACTATTTGAGCTTTTGAGATGCTAGTCAGCTGCTCCCAGCTGTAAAAAACAATACCTTGTTGCCACAGTGACACATCATAACAGTTGTTTGAAAGTTACACAGATTAGAAATGTAAGTAAGTACATTTAATGTCTCATGCCACGAAGCTGCAGAGACAGGCGATGTGTATAAATATGATGTAAGACTGCACGTGAGATCTTCCAGAGGATTTAACGTAATGCTAGGTAAGATATTCACAACGCCTTAATTTGTTATGCAGATGCTGCAATTTTTAGTTAGTGCTGCGGATGAAATCTAAATTAAACAAAAAGGGGACTTAGATTCACTGCTATGATTAATTGTGAACAGAACACCTTCTTCTGCTGCCTGTCTCGCACACACACTCACACCGTGGTAAAGTATCCCTCTTGTATGAATAAGCTAAGCACAAGCACACATTCAGCAGCATTAATGGAAATAAAGGAGCTTTGTACGGACACACAGAACCTCGGTTTTAATTAGTAGCGCAAAGAAAACAGACGCACACACTTTTACTGGCAGTGTGTGGAGCAGACAAGAGGATGACTGGCAGGTCGGTGTGTGTGTTTGTGTGTGTGAGGATGCAGAGGCAAAATTCAAGCAGCGTCGGTTTGATTTGTTCTGTTGACAGGATCTGTTTGAGTGTGTGTTTGTGCTCGCTGTGTGTGTGGTCTGGCTGTGTGGGCTTCTCAGCATGATGTCCCCGTACTAACTCAAAAGGTGCCTCTTAAGAAGGGAGTAAGAGGGTTGGACACCAGGGCTATCAACCAATAGAGCATTGAATGTGTGTGTGGGTGTATCCCTGTACATGCATATTTCTCGAAGGACCAAATAAAGCCCCTCAGCAACTGGCTGATGACCCTAACTTTACACCAAAACAGAGAAAACCTTATCGTTAAGGCAAGGCAAGGCAATTTTATTTGTATAGCACACTATCAACAACAGGGTAATTGAAGGTGCTTTACATGATTTGGTGATTAAAAAACAAAACAAACAAATATAGAATATATCATTGGAAATTTAAAAGTAAAAGTAGCAAATTAGCATGAAACACACATTACACATGATACACAATAAAGCAAGAGAAAGATCAATAAAGCAAGACAGCATGAACACATTTGATACATATGACATCAATCATTTACTCGAAGGCAATTCTAAACAGATGGGTTTTTAGTCTCGATTTAAAGCAGTTCAGAGTTTCAGCAGCTCTAAACTCGTCAGGAAGTCTGTTCCAGATAAGGGGAGCATAAAAAGTGAAAGCTGCTTCTCCAAGTTTGGTTCTGAGTCTAGGGATGTTTAGTAGGCTAGAGTTGGAGGTCTTCAACATACTTTTTGATAAGCCATTCAATGATTTAAAAAACTAGTAAAAGTATTTTGAAGTCTATTCTCTGAGCTACAGGGAGCCAGTGTAAGGACTTTAGAACTGGGGTGATGTGCTCTACTTTCCGGGTTCTAGTAAGGACACGAGCAGCAGCGTTCTGGATCAGCTGCAGCTGTCTGATTGACTTTTTAGGTAGACCTGTGAGGACATTGTTGCAGTAATTAATCTGACTAAAGATAAATGCATGGATGAGTTTTCCAGGTGCTGTTGCAACATCAGTCCTTTAATCCTAGAAATGTTCTTCAGGTGATAGAAGGCTGACCTTGTTATTGCCTTTATGTGACCCTGGAGGTCCAGGTCTGAGTCCATAACTACACCTAGGTTTTGTGCCTGATCAGTAGTTCCTAGCTGTATTAACTGAAGCTATGTACTGACTCTTGATCGTTCCTCTTTGGGTCCAAAAATAATTACTTCAGTTTTGTTTCTATTCAGCTGGAGAAAGTTATGGCACATCCATCCATTTATGTGGTTGATGCATTCATTTAGGGTTTGAATGGCTTTAGAGTCACCTGGTGACATTGTAATGTAAAGCTGAGTATCATCCGCATAGTTATGGTAGCTAATCTTATTGGTTGCTATAATTTTGCCTAGTGGGAGCATGTAGATATTAAATAAGAGGGGCCCTAAAATGGTTCTGTGTGATCACTTCTTGCAATACTGTTTTCTGACCACAAGATGAACATTTAGCTTTTTTGCTGTCCTTCTTTTTGTTCAAGGCTAAACATCTCAGATAAATACTCTCTTTTGTGAGGAAATACGATCAGTTGTTACCTTTTGAAAGCCTGGGATTTGTTTTTGAAAATAGAATGGGAGTTCAACTTTTTCTGCAGATCACAAAATGGATTTGGGGCTGTTGACTCACTAGTGCACTGACTCGCCTTTTTCACA
Organism: Valencia hispanica; assembly: GCA_963556495.2. Lineage (NCBI taxonomy): Eukaryota > Metazoa > Chordata > Actinopteri > Cyprinodontiformes > Valenciidae > Valencia > Valencia hispanica. The sequence goes on along the minus strand of OY747702.1, from coordinate 15,916,649 downwards.
GACTCATTATAGCTGAAATATTTAGAGGGCTTTAATCAATGAGCGTGGATTCACATTGGCATTCGTTTTTTTGCCACTGACATGGAACATGGCGAGAAGAGTTTTTGAGAGTGATTACTTATTGAGAATTTAACCACACATGAGTGCTCTGGAGCAAGAAAAAACAACTCCTGCTTTACAATAGGTGCTTATAGTTGCTGAAAATCAGTTAACCTTCTGACTTCATGTGGCTTCAGGTGATTTACAGTTCATAGGAAGCCTGGATTCTGGATTTTAGGTCTCTTGACTCCACATTGAAAGATGTACCCTCTTGCTCCCCTGTATTATTCTCTGTCTGCTCCCTATGTGATACACAATATAAAGTGTGCTAACGGATAAAATATATCTGTGGCAGTCAACTAAACAGCCTCACTGGTGTCGGTGTTGGCCCTCGGCCTGGACGCCGACAACAACGGAGCTGTAAAGTGAGGTGAGACCTGTGTGACTTCACAGGTACGCTGAGCAGGTTTGCACTGCAGCCAGAAACGCCACGGCTGTATTTCCCGCCAGACACACTCACAAGATGACACACAGACACAGAACAGACCATCCCTCTCCTCGGGTCCTCTCTGCCAATCAGCAGAAAATGACTGGTTGATATTTCCTGAACCAATGTTAGCTTTTTAACTCCTACCAGTTTGTTCTGCCACTTTTATAAATTTTAAACCAACATTTGATCACTTTAACACCCGTTCTGTTGACTTGCCCTTTCACCTCTGCCTGCCCATTTCCCTCTCTTCCTCGACCTCCCTCCCTCCACTCGTTCTCCCTTGCATCTCTATGCGGTTTAAATCAGGGGATTTGAGGGTGTTAAGTGCTAAGGTGTAAAACACCCGCTAGCTCTGTAAGCTTCTAAGAAGGGAAAATAATCCAGCACAAAGTCTTTTTCTCAACAGCAGCTCTCCTCCCCTCTAATCACCCTATTAGTCTCCTTCACTCTCCTCTCCTCTTCTGTCCCCTGCGCTCCTGACTCCAGCTGTTTTCATTGTTGTTCTTTATGTGCATTAATAAGGTTCTTCCACTTAATAAAAAAAGCTTTAATGCTGACTTGAAGTGGTTTCGCCTCTAGGTTCAGATGTAAAGACAGTTTTGAAGGACTTTTTGCTTCACCTTGTGTGAAAGATATTGTGACTGATCAGCTGTTTTCTTGTCTTGCTCATATTGACCGACATGTTATCCTTACTTGTGTAAGTGGAAAAATCCCTCATCTGAAGCATATCACATGTTGTTGCAATGCAGATTGGCAAACTGGGTCTACAATGGAGCAATCTGGGTTTTTTTCTTGCCGTTTGTCTGGGCTTTTTATGGTCTTACTGCAAAGTGAACTTGCTGGAATGTCCACTCCTGTGGAGACTGGCGGTGGCTTTTACTGCTTTCCACCTTTGAATCATTATTTTCAAGATAGAATAATTGATTTCAAATAGTTAGTAAATGGCCTCGTAACTCTTTGCAGACTTTGCAGACTTAGCAACAACTCCTCGTCTAAGAGCATTGTTCATGTTTTTTCTCCTTTGAATTGTGCTTCAGTCCAGCAATTTGCCAAAATTCTGCCTTCTTACAGATAATCACACTGACGACGATCAGCTCTTAAAGAGCATTTGCACCTAGCTGGTACTAGTCCTTCTAAATCCATTGGTACTTAGTTTCCCCCATGACTCCACTGACAGCAACAGAAACCCTCTTTTCCCCATGACTGTATTAGCTAATACTGGTTCATTGAATGGGTCTTCCCTGTTGGAGAATTTTGACATGTATGTTTTAAAGTGTTGTTGTGTTGCAACCACACTAAGTGTTAAAAAACTGATAAGAAAGTTCAACAAAAATCAGTCTGTGCCCTGCGTGGTTGTAATTAAAGCGTTTGGAAAAGTTGATGATGATGTACAGTAGAACGAGCTTGACTATATTTTAAGGGATTTCTATCTAGTTTATGCAACTGTGGGTTGCAAGGTCAAGAATCAAACCTTTGATGACTAATAGTCTCTGTATATAAGGCGCACGCTCTACTTCTACACCACATGCCACCCCCTCCTGATGTTTTTAAGGTGTGGAGTGGTCAGAACCTACACTCAGCAAAAAAAGAAACATCCCTTTTTTAGGACTGTGTTTTTTAACAATAATGTTGTAAAAATCCAAATAACTTTACAGATCTTCATTGTAAAGGGTTTAAACAATGTTTTCCATGCATGTTCAACTAACCATAATCAATTAATTAACATGCACCTGTGGAATGGTCGTTAAGACCTTAACAGCTTACAGAAAGTAGGCATTTAAGGTCACAGTTCTATAAACGCAGGACACTAAAGAGACTTGTCTACCGACTGTGAAAAACACCCAAAGAAAGATGCCCAGGGTCCCTGCTCATCTGCGTGAACGTGCATTAGGCATGCTGCAGGGAGGCATGAGGACTGCTGATGTGGCTAGGGCAATAAATTGCCATGTCCGCACTGTGAGACGCCTAAGACAGCGCTACAGGGAGACAGGAAGGACAGCTGATCATCCTCGCAGTGGAAGACCATGTGTAACAACACCTGCACAGGATCGGTACATCCGAATATCACACCTGCGTAACAGGTACAGGATGGCCACAACAACTGCCCGAGTCACACCAGGAACACACAATCCCTCCATCAGTGCTCAGACTGTCCGCAATAGGCTGAGAGAGGCTGGAGTGAGGGCTTGTAGGCCTGTTGTAAGGCAGGTCCTTACCAGACATCACCAGCAACAACGCCACCTATGGGCACAAACCCACCTTCGCTGGACCAGACAGGAGTGGCAAAAAGTGCTCTTCACTGATGAGTCACGGTTTTGTCTCACCAGGGGTGATGGATGGATTCGTGTTTATCATCGAAGGAATGAGCGTTACACCGAGGCCTGTACCCTGGAGCGGGATTGATTTGGAGGTGGGGGGTCCGTCATGGTCTGGGGCGGTATATCACATCACCATCGGACTGAGCTTATTGTCATTGCAGGCAATCTCAATGCCTTGCGGTACAGGGAAGACATCCTCCTCCCTCATGTGGTACCCTTTATGCATGCTCAGCCGGACATGATCCTCCAGCAGGACAATGCCACCAGCCATACTGCTCGTTCTGTGTGTGAGTTTCTGCAAGACAGCAATGTCAGTGTTCTGCCATGGCCAGCGAAGAGCCCGGATCTCAATCCCATTGAGCACGACTGGGACCTGTAGGATCGCAGGGTGAGGGCTAGGGCCATTCCCCTCAGAAATGTCCAGGAACTTGCAAGTGCCTTGGTGGAAGAGTGGGGTAACATCTCACAGGAAGAACTGACAAATCTGGTCCAGTCCATGAGGAGGAGATGCACTGCAGTACTTCAAGCAGCTGGTGGCCACACCAGATACTGACTGGTACTTTTGATTTTGAGCCTCCCTTCATTCAAGGACACATTATTCTATTTCTGTTAGTCACATGTCTGTGAAACATTTTTAGTTTATATCTTATGGTGTTGACTCTTTTAGTGTTCATACAAATATTTACACACATTAAGTTTACTGAAAGTAAAAACAGTTGAAAGTCAGACAACGTTTCTTTTTTTGCTGAGTTTATAAAAAAATTCAATTAAGTAAGAGACCTGAACCAACGCCATGGTCAGGGAAAAGAATGGCTTACCTACGGAAGACATGGCACCATGATGTACAATGGAAAGAAGATGAGCCAGTAAGAACATTGTGATGGGCAAAGTTCTGCTGGAAATATTGAGAACTGCCATTTAACCCAACTTTGACTTCTGCTCATAAGATCAACTCCTCTGATAAACCAACATTTGCTGAAGAGATTTGTTCAGGAGAAGAACCACTGAAAGAATGGTGTGCAATAAGATTTTAGAGGTAACTTGCAATCCGAACTGTCCTATCTTTGGGATGTGCTGGACTAACAAGGTAAACCAATGAGGCCCCAGTTAAAACATGGTTACTATGTCCCCACACTTCAAACTTTTGGCTTTCAAAGGAGCACACACTTTAATTCATGCTCATTTTTGGTGGGTTTAAGCTACAGAATTCGTCATAGTAATGAACCGTTTTCACCACTCTCAACTAGTGGCAATAAAAGAGCTGATTTGTCAAGAACAATAAAGACAAAAAACCATCATATGATCTCATCAGCATGCCATCGAGTTTGGCAAAGACCTGGTAATGAGCTATTCATTTGATTCAGCTGTGTTGGAGCAGGGATGCATCTAAAACCTGCAGGACAGTAGATCTCGAGGACCAGGGTTGGAGACTGCTACGCTAGAAGACTGGTATACATATCCAACCTTATTGTTTCTGTTTTACAAAAAGAACGTCAGTTTGAATCATACGCTCCACAGACAACAGAGAAAATCTATGTAATCTGATTAGGTTTTGTTTCCATCAGCCAATCACACAACAAGCATTTTCCAAGATTTCTGCAGAAATGCTCTCAGATGTGAAATCTGAGTCACATCTCGCTGACAGATTTCTTAAAATACAAGGTAACATGCAAAGCAACAATAAAAAAGAACAACAAATAACAGAGATGAACGAGGGAGCCCTTTAATTGGCCATCTTCCGCATAATCTCTCTGATGCATTCTCCTGCGCACTCTTTCCTTGAACTAAACAATAAACTGTTGCGTACATAAAAAGAACAGGAACCACTATTTTCCCCCCTCACATATCTTCTCTCCCCCTCCCTCCTTCTGCCGTCTCTCTGTCTCTGCTGCTCTCTCACCCATCTCTCTCATCTTTCTCCACTCACATCCCCCCACCCCACCCCCCACCCCTTCTCTCTTCTTTATATTCATAGGATTTTAAAATGTCTGTAATGGCCCTGGTAGATCAAAACACTCCTTCTCCCACTGTGTGTGTGTGCATGAGTGTGTGTGTGTGTGTGCATTACTCTCTTCGTGTGTGTTTACGTCTGAGTGTGTTTGCGTGTGTGATTAGCATATCGTGGCTATGCTCTGATTGGCAAACTGGCAACACAGAGCCCAGCGGGGCATATTTTATTAAAAGACCACACCACACACACCCACACACACCTACACACACCAACACACACACACACACACACACACACACACACACAGAGTTAGAAACAGTCACTGGTCTGTGTCAGAACCTAATGAATAATACTAAAGAGCGAGCACTAGGGGTTCTCCATGTATTGTTCTGTAATGCCAAGAGCAATAAAGATTTTTATTACCATATTTTTATGGGCACCAGACATAAGCTGTTATGGAATAGTTGGATATTTAAAAGTCGTTCAGAGCTGTTTTTTACAGTCCAGAAGAAAAGTTGCCTTGTAATTTATTAAGTCTGACTACCCAAGGCTCATAAGTAGAAAATGTTTTATTATCCAGATTTTAATATTACTGCATAACAATGAGGCGGCGTGCTATCCGGTCACATATTAACTATATGCTTGAGACGACATCAAACAAAATCTTAATTCAGGACCGTTTTTGATGCCGATTACCAGACCTTCTGTTCTGTGATGTTTTATGTAATGTAAAATGATACACAGACCAACAAGAACAGGAGAAAATAGCTTTTCTTCTGTGAGGCAACACTCGATTTGGCAACACCACGAGAGCACATAAAAGAATCAGTTTACTTCCAGAACCGGCGGCTCCTGCTTGGGCATAGGAAATATTACCTTGAGAAATAATGAGGGAAAAAAAGTGCCAGGAGTAAACTGCTTAAAGTGTAAAATTTTAACTCTGTATTATCGCCGTGAGACATAGGAGACAGTCGTCTTTGGATGCAATTAAACATCTCACTTCTGCTGCAGGCTCAGCAGGGAGTACAGCCTAAGCATTCAAACAGCTTTTTCTACTCAAAATCTGTGTTATTCATACATTTCCAAGACAACAATGTATCTGTTCTATTGTTGTCATTTGCATCTAGGGAAGAGCCGTGTTAAATTCAAACGCAGTAAAGATTTATCTGGTGATACACATAAAAACACAAGTACTTAAAGTGGGAACACAAACACTGGCTTATAAACTGGCTAGACGAGCTTATAGATGAGTAGAAGTCATACAAAGGAAAAAATCTGATGGAGTTTGATACAACATCATAATGTGAATTGTAACGCATCCAGAACCTGTGGAAAAAAGCCCCAGTGATTTTCTTTAGCCCTCAGTAGTAAAAGCACCATAGAAAGTAGTGGAACAGATGCCACCTTGTAATACTGGTTCTCATCAACACAATGAGCAAGATTTGGACAAATGTTTTAGATCCTTACTCTGCCAAAACACCTATAGTCAAATCATTTTCTGTTTTCTGGCACAATCCACTGGACTTTTATACTAAGAGTTGACGTTGACAAGACCCACAGCATTCCCCGTCCTCCACTATACTCAACACTAGACAAGGGGAGGTTTTATTCCATATATTTTTCTTTGTGTAACAAAAGACCGACCTGAGGCAAAAAGGCTGAATTCAAGTCTCATCTTATCAAAACACACAGTTCCAATTCAATTCAATTTAAAAAATACTTGACTGATCCCAGAGGGAAGTTGAACATTGTTGTAACTTGTTTTATCCAAGTTTCCTTAAAGAGTTGTAGATGATGGCTGTGGACAGGAAGGATCCCCTGAAGTGGTCTGTATTACAGCGGCTCTGAAGAAGCCTCTGACTGAAGATACTCTGTTGGTGTAAAGTTTAGTTTAGTCATATTAAAGCATAGTCATATTTGTGAAAAACATCAATATGCCCTGGCACATGTAGGCCAGCATCATCCATGGTGCGCCTGTAATACCATTTCAGGGGAGGAAAGAAAAACCTTCTTTCTAGCCTTCTACTTGTTTAAAAAATGCTTTGATTGTTGATACAGGTAATTCCATAATTATTCATACCCCCGACATTTCAAATTCACCAACATGCTTCTTCTGACTGTGTACGGTAGTGTCAGAGTCCCATACTGAATCAGAGAGAGAATCTGTGGAGGGAGCTAAAGATTAGGGTGATAGCAAAGAGACATTCCAATGCCTCACAGACTTGGAGCTCATTGGATGAAATTAATAGTCATAATTGTCTGTGATTCCAATAAAGACTTTTTCTGTTGGTTATAGAAAAGAGCATAAAAGATTTTTGACATGCCGATTTTGGAAATGAAGATAAAAATAGAAAAGTTATTTCTTCAAAATACTTGCTCCTTCAGTTTTCAACCTTTTGGGAGCTGAATGTCCTTTCTTATCAGAAACTGATAGGATTCACAATTCATACTTCCAAGGGCAGGAATCATTTTGGACTTCGCTGTATAGGCAAGCTTAGACAAATAGCTATTTTCTTGCAGCAATTTCATGGAGACGAACACATATCTGCCTTACTCTACTCCTGTTCTCCTTTTCTCTGGATAACAGAAATGGGCCTCTGTTTTACGATATATTTATAATCAAAACAGGAAGCCATGAATTATTTAGATCAACTGCACAGATATTCGTTAAAGGTAATTATTTCTTAATATGGGATTTTTGCCCCCATGAAGAATTAATGTCCTCAGATAATTTTTTTCAGCTTCTGCAATAAAAGAAGAATGATATTTTATGGCTTTTAATCATATCTTTACCAAGGATTGCAATAATTGTCGAGGTTGCTGTACACGCATGCAAATTTCATTTAAGTAAGCCTGAAGGGTGTAATTCCACACAAAAAAACAAAAAATTATTTCAAATGGGAAATTTTTCTTCATAATGTTCGTGCTAAAATGTGAGAATGTGAACACCTTTCTCATACCGCCTCCTGCAGTAGTTCTATTGCCCTGCTGCCCATCCTGGCTTTAAACTATGGAGTAACGTCTGGACTGTGTTAACCCCTGACATCAGCAACATGGCATTGCTGGCACGCTAAAACCTCCAAAATCACTCCAGCAGAAACGGTCGAAGCACCCGTGAAAGTTCAGCGTTTGACCGCTGTGACCCCACAGAGAGACGACGTGCGCCGAGCGCTCTGCCCTGCTCCACTTTGAACCGCCAGCCTCAGATTCACCGTAAATTATCCTGAATTAAAACAAAAAAATCTCCATAGGGAAACTGTTAAAAACGGTCATGCTGGAATGGTTGAAGGAGAGGATTTGTTTAAGGCTGGAATCACGGCTCTCTAAGGGGCTATAATGCACGCTGTGGGCCCGTTACAGTGACAGCAGAGATCAATGCTGATCATTGCAGCTAATACGGTAAACACAGCCATAGTGTTAATCTCCGGGGTAAACAGCTCATTTTCCTGCCTGCTATAAACCGGGTCTTGAAATAACGAACAGCTCCACGGCCCGCCGTAATTGTACAACAGCCACGCTGGTTCTCCAGGAACAAAGCAGTGTGTGAAATGTAACGAGCAATGCAGCAGCAGATTTTTTTAACTCTATCCGCAGTGTGTCACCGGAGACTGCTGCTGTCTTTGTGCAGCACAAAGATGATCTCGGCTGGTAAAATATTGCCCCAAAGTTCAATTTAGCCTGCGCACATCAGACCTCTGTGATCTCTCACAGAGCAGCTTATGCCGCCATAAAACCTGACTGTGCCAGGCCTTGTCTTTAAGTATATTTCTCCCTAAGCACCATCTCCTCAGTCTTACTGCAGCTACTCAACAGTAGCTTGATTCATGGGCCTGGACTCTTTTGTTCTTAAAGATGATTTTATGAGCGTTTGATCATCAGCGTAAAAGCTAAATCATTCCGTTGCCCTCTCCACCGAAGCAATTAGTTGGATTTCTTTGAAAATCAAAAGTTTTAAAAAGCTTTTCATTAATAATCAACAGAGGAGGCTTGAATTTGCTTGACTGATAAAAGTGTCACTGCATTCCAAAGGATGCACAAACACGGAGGCTGTAAATGTACGGGGCCTGATAAAGTGAAAGGTGGCGTCACGCGTGTATTTATCGGTGCGTGTCGTGGTCGTGATTTGACAGGCAGCCGGAGGGAAAGAGGGGCCTGATGGGTATTATGCAAATGAGGACAGCTGTTTGCTGCATTGGCACACTGCTCATAACTGTCTTCTAGTTGTGCTGGAAGTAAGAAAATGTTTTATTTCCCTCGTCAACACTTCCCCGAAACCCCTGCTTTATTTCCTCAGAGAAGGCATTTCTGTTTATCCTGTAACTTTATGTATATTTCTGGCACCATTCTACTCTTATACCTCTACATATAGTGCTGTGAAAAAAGTATTTGCCTCCTTTTTTTAATGCTCTATGCTATAGTCTGTTTCCTGCTTTTGGAATGGTCCCGGTCTGCTTGCCATTCACATATGCAACTGAACCGTGGACCAGAGTTCGCTTTTTTGGTCTGCATCAGAGTTCGATGGCACATTCGGACCTCCCCAAACGAACAGTACTTTCGTGGCAAACGAACTAGAGTTTGATTAAAGCGGACTAAACAGGGCTGGTGTGAATGCATCCTAAAAAACCTCTGAAGGCCATTATGCCTCAAGCTATGGGAATTCAAAAATGGCCAACAAAGTCACTTACACCAATAGAAAGAGTCAGTCAGAAAGCCATTTCTAAGGCTTTGGGACTCCACTAGACCACAGTAAAAGCTATTATCCTTGGAACAAGGAATAGTGGGGAACTTTCCCAGAAGTGGTCTACCAAAGTTACTCGAAGAGCTCGCCGAGAGCTCAGAAGGGGTCTAAAAGGAACCCTGCAATAAAATGCAAATTAATTATTTAAAAATCATACAATATGATTTTTTTAACATGGTTAATTGAGGGCACTTCTGAATGAAAATGACTGGGAACGGGCATTAGCACCTGCGTACACACATGTGGGATTTATCATCAGATGAACATGCATACGAGTGGCCACCGCACATTTCATAAATCTGACTTTTGACTCTTCGTACGAATATTCTAAATTTCATTCGTAGGATAGAATATAGGACAGTTTCTAAGAACGTTTGATAAATGAGGGCCCTGGTCACCTGGCCGAAAGAAGGTCTAAACTTTTTCCTCTCTTACAAAAAGACAAATTTGGTTGTTCAAAAACACATCGGATCATGGAACACCTTGGACCATCATGGTGAGGAAACTGTAGGAGCTCTACCCATCTTACTTTTTTGTGGCTCTACCTAAATTGATAGCTTCACTAATTAACCAGCAAATATCAACTTGGTACACTTGTGTTACTCTACAAAGAATAGGAAGACTAAATGGCACAATGTGTTCAAGAAGCACTTAAAAACCTAAACTAAATTTAGTGTGTGTTTCTTCAGATTTTTTGCTGAAATGTATGTGTATCAGTATGATGTAATATTGTTGGAGTAAATACTATGAAACCGGGAAAATAGGGTAACTTTGCTCAAGCTTATCATAGCATGGGAATCGCATCCCCACATTTGTGTCATTATACAGTTTGCTCGATCAAAAAGGCAAATGTGAAAAAGGCTATAGCACGTGGGCAAAAGAGCAATTCCTTGTAAGATGTGTTAGCGTATTAGTGAAGAGGCAGCCGTAGGAACAGCTGACTTTAAACATAGACAATGAGACAGTTTATCAATTAATTCTTGCGTGCAAGGAGAGGCAGGTCAAGCCTTTCGTCCTGGTCTGACAAAATCAATTACACAGCTATGTTTTATACACAGTTAGATCACACCCCAGATCTCACAGTGGATTCCTTTATTTTCCACTAACCCAAACTGTAGTGTAGGAAAACAGGTCCAGGAGGTATTTATTACCCTTACACCCAAGCTGGGCCACACCTAAACCAGCATCCTTATCTGTCCCACTATCTTTAGACCATAACTGCCCCTCTCCTCTTGATAGAATCTGCAGTTGTGTTTTCCCCACTAACAAAGCATAACGTTTCACACAGATAAACAACATGCTAAAAGTGAAACAAGCCTATGATTACTTAATTTCCTTTACAATTAGCAACCTGATCATGCCCATAAAGTAGGCAAGGTAACTTTGTTCCTCTGAAGTTTCGGGCAGTGCATTGTGGTGGAATTACTGAACCCAGATGTGTGGTATCTGAATTGATGAAGACCATGATGGTAAGAAAGTACTGTGGCTCAAAAACTTTGCCTCAATTTAGCAAGGTGGCAAATGACCGCTTAGGTAGGCAGAAAAGTTAGCTGCATGCTAAAATGCGTAGCCTTCAGGCTAATGGTTGTCATAACTGCCTGTTTTTAACCACAGCAGAAGGATTTAAGTGAAGTGACTTGACAAGTACTTGCCAATAAATTGGCACAGCTGCTGCTGAAATAAACAAGCTGAGCGGCATCGGAGACACTTAATGCACCATATAAATCTGCAAGCGCGCAAATTGCATCATTTGACACCTATAGGTAATCTAATTTGTGGCAAGCTCATCGATGCTATTAGTTTTACTAGTTATCTTAGGAGCCTAAACTAAAACACAACTCCAAAAACATAATTTCCCCCATTTTGTGTATTTAGAAAAATGATGTTCTGTAACACTGGCTTCTCGTCCTGTAATGCAGGACCCCCCACAGTCCTTGATATTTTATATGTTGCACCCAACCTGAAGGGCTCCCACAGAGGAAACACTGGAAGGAAGATTAAAATAGCAAATAAAAAAAAATGAACAGTGGGCAAATATGATAAGACTAAGTACTAAAATACTGATAAAATGTATTAAGTACAAAATGCAAAGCAATCAAACAGACTATAATAAATAATAATCAGCCAAAAACTAGGCTAAAAAGGTGAGTCTTGAGCCTGCTCTTAAAAACATGAATGTTCTCTGTGTTCTTGAGGTTCTCTGGCAGCCTGTTCCAGAGGGGAGGGCCATAAAACTAGAAAGACGCCTCACCATGAGTGTGTGGCCTAACTTTTGGGTAGACAAGGTAGCTGCTGCCAGAGGAGCGCAGAGACCGCAAAGATTCTTATGGTAAAAGCAGTTCAGACAGATAAGAAGGCCCAAGACCATTAAGACCCAATAGAAAGTTTTCTGCCATCCAGGATTTGATGTCTAAAATGCAGTTAAAAAGTGCATCCATTGGCCGTGTGTTATCGGGAGACACCGAGATGTACAACTGTGTATCATCAGCATAACTGTGAAACTTAACTCCATGTCTTCTGTAGACAATGCCAAGAGTGTGTATGACCATAATGATCATTGAAACATTTTGAGGAGAAAGGACAAAGCTTACAAGCCTGAGAACACACTCTGAAAAACAGCAGCGGCAGCATCATCAAAAAGAACATTATTTTGAAATATGGAATAAGCATCTCAGGACTTCAGCCAGGAAGTTAAATCTTGGAATACGTAGAGATCTTACACCCTGATGTGACCCAAACGACGCCCTTAGGCGAGTTACAAAACAACTTAAGGAGAACAAAGCCAATGTTTTGGCGTGGCCATCCCATAGCCCTAACCTCATCCTAGTCTCATTGAATACCAAGTTAATGCTGGTAAACTCTTGAAATTGCTAAAATAAGCAGGTTCTCTCAAACATCCTCTCTTGAATCATTGTGCAAATAGAAATATTTTTGATAATCCTAACTGGACCCAAAACATGAAAGGTTTAGTCAGATTTAAAGTCTAACAATAAGGACAAAATCACTAGTGTCTATTCATACTAGGGCTGGACGATAATTCGATAGCAATATATATCGATCAATAGACGTGTGGTGTGATAGAAAAAAAGGGGTCGATAAAAAAGTTCGATAGAAAAAAAAAGTTTTCCCTGGTTTTTTCAGGTAGCTTAATACAACAATTATTACTTACTCCAAACAAATCATTGCCTCTGATAGGCAGCTCTGTCACCCACCCCTCTCTCCTTTCAAACCACATTAAGGATAAAATGATTTGAGCTGAAACAATTTTTTGTTAGTCCCTAAGCGAACCATCGCCGAAACTTCACGTCGGTCAGATGTCACAGCAAGGGAGCAGCGGAGGAAGTTGTTCCGGATAAATGTTTCAGTGACTCAGGTAAAGGTTGCACCCCGTTTTGAACCGATCCTCGACGCACTAAAACACTAAACATAACAATAATAAACCAAATAAAATACTACGATCAGTTGTCTTAGCAGGACTCCCCTCTCCCAGCTCGATTTAAAAAACACAACAGGGTTGGATAGGCCAGCGGCTGAAATGAATTAGAATAAGGCCCCGTTTACACGAAGGAAAGACGCAGATATTTGCCTGCGGTTTGGCCTCTCATTTACACAAAAACCCTGTTTTTATCACAGAAAACTATTATTTCTAAAAACTCCGGCCAAAGCGGAGATTTGCGTTTTCTTTGTTTTAAGTGTTTGCATGTGGACAGAAAGTTTTCAGCGCCGCAACGTCACTTTCCGGCACAAAAATGCTCCGACATCACTTGTGCTATCTGTGTTTACGCTCAGAAACAGAATTTATGCCCTCAGAGATGAACATCATCGATTGTCCAAGCGCTTTTTGCTTGCTAGCTTTTTCAAGCTCATGTAGAAGTTAGAGGTTAGAACATAGAAAGTTACTCTGAGTGGATGGGATTTGGGGGAACTACTGCCCTCTACAGGTTTAGCATGTATATGAATGTGCTTAACAACACACTTTATGCGGTTAGGTGTGGACGGAGATTTTTTTTTAAACGAGGTGGTGAAAATATTTGTTTAAAAAAAAAAACCCCAGCTATGTGTGCAAATAGCCTAAGCTTTATTGTCAAACTAAACCAAAGGTTTCAGCCATTAATATTATAACGTGTCATAAAATGTTTAAAAGATTAAAATGCATCAAGATTTGTGATATTTATCGATAATTATCGATATCGATCAATATGACCATTTCCTTTATTGATATCCTATTTTTCTATATCGTCCAGCCCTAATTTATACAGTGTAAATTTCTGGTTTAAACTCTAAATAACTATGATATAAAAATTTGTCAAGGTAAAGAAGCAGAAATATCCTGGGAAGTTCATCTTCCACTCTGCCATCTTCACACCCTGACATCTGGTGTTATTAATGTGTATATTACTGCTTTCCCTTTCATCCAGCCAGTGCGTTATATAAAGGCTGAATATTTTCATTCAAAAAGGCATACATGAATGCTTTCTCTGAGAGCAGAGATGATTTGGTTAGCGTTACCCTCCCAGTGATTACTGACTGAAGGTCTTAGTCTAGCCGGCATCTTATTTACCGCTACATTAGTGGGGAGGCACCGCTTGTTCCCGCACACGCGGCTTACGGAAAACACCACAGCACGCCTTCAAATCAGTGTGAAATTACACCAGCCCCCATACTTTGAACTACATGTAAATGAAACTTGTCACGGCACTGTTGGAAATGTCACCTGTCACCTCCATGTTTACCTTATTGCTAGATTGCTGGCAGGCTTTAACAAATATACATGCATATCCGTTTGACTTGAGCGTTGTTTACCTGAATGTGAACGCAATGAATAGTGTAAGCAACTGAAAGCCTGGTTGAGAGCTACTATAGAGTGAATTTAATTTTTCACTGGGATTTTTTTAATGTTTTCCCCACTTTGAGATGAAAAGAGTATCTTTTTTACTTTGGTTTTACATATTTTGATTTCCGGACTATTTATCAAACTTATTTTCTTAGAAACCTTTACACATAGTATTTTAGAGACAATGCAGTTCATGTTTCTCTTGTCTAAACAGTCACATTGTCAACAGAACACAATTATCAATGTCACAAAGCTCGTTTTAGCCTTGCAAAAATGTTTGTGACTCAACGTCGAGTCCAGTCTGTTATCACCAATCAGATGAGTTAAAACCGTCTGCTAAACCTACAGGAAAATCCTCAATAAGCATCAACCAATAGGTTAACCATTGAAGTTATTGACTTAACTAACAGTCCTAAACACACTATAACAATCTGATAAACCAATTTATAGCTGACTCAACCGTGCAGCAAACATTGTGATAGGCTTTCTTCTCTTCATCCTTACCTTAATCCATTATTTATGGATATTTATTTATTATTTACATATTAGTCCTTTTCTTCTCATGTTTACTCATCATCACCCTTAAGGACCCCCTCCTTGCAGGCATTCTCCTTATTCCTCCTTAAAACACATTTCATCCCACTCTTTCTTTCTGACCCCTTCTTGACATCATTTTCCTCAGATCTCTTTACACCTCTTTTATGCTAATAATTTTTATAATTCCCTTTTAATCCTAATCCTCCTCTTCATCTGTTTTGAAACCCCCTTTCAGTCCACTCAGACTCCACAAGCCTCTTTACAAACCCTTTTATATCCCACTCATCCTCCTTATCCCTTCCTCAAACCCATCCTCCTCATCCGTATTTATCGTATTTACATCCCATAATAATTTTCCTAATCTTGCCACCTATCCTCCTTACACCTCTTCACCGCCTCCATTTCAAACTCATCTCTCTTATTTGTTTTTACTTCTTTTTTTAAATTCATATCCCTCTTTGCAACATAGTTTTACCCCCCTCATTCTATGAATCCTTCCTAATGGCCTGTTTTAATCCCACTTATTCTTCTAAATCCTGTTCACAACCCAATTTTATCCTAATCCTCACCATCTTAATCTCTCTCTTCATCGATCTTTGCAGGATCATGTCATCCCACTCATACTCCACTTTCCCTTTTACAGCCTCTTTATATCCCACTCATCTTCCTCACCCTTTAATCCCAGTCATCCTCTAATCCCCCTTTTGACCTTTTCTATCTTTTCCATCCATCTTTACACTAATTTAAAATCTTATATTACATTTTATATTACATTCAGTCAGTATGATTCAGCTAGGATGTAAAAGCACCCAATGTTTCCAGCTGAAGTTGGTCTAAAAGCGGAGGGGTTACAGTGTTTTCGGTCACTCGTGTACGTTCTGAAGCCACAGCGGACATACCTACACATTTCTAGCTAGAGCAAAAATCCTTCACTCAACATACATGCATGTTTGAGTTTGCGTGCGTGTGTATGCCAGTTGTGCGTTTGCATTCTCACTGAAGAGAATTCAAGGCTACTGTAACCGTTAAGAAACAATCAATAGTGTTATCAGTCTGCTTTCCGCTCTCGCTCTATCACATACACACACCCCCATACACTCAGGAATAAAGGTCCCCAATCAATAATTTCTATGGTGCTAAGAGAAAGCTTCCACAGCAGTTTAAAGCCTTATTGCACACGCTTGGTCACACAGAAACACTGACGGCACCAACAGCAGAACTCCAAGGCACATACAGGGTACTTCAAACCCAACCTGACTCAATTAGAAAACTCATGTATTAGAACTACTAGAGGTACAGGTGAGTCCCTAACGTAATCCTTACATCTCTAGCGAGATACAATGAATTTTTTTTTTTTTCTCTATTTCAGTTATTTTTTGTCACACTAAAATATTTTTGATCACCAAATAAAGCTTATTATAAGACAGTAAATAACCTGGGTAAATACAAAAAAGCCTTATTCAAATTATCAAGTAAAAAAAAGCTATCCAAACCATCCAGGAACTATGTGAACAAGTATTTGCCCCCTGAACCTAATAACTGGTTGTGCCATCTTTACCAGCAACAAAGGACATCAAGAGTTGTTTTTCAAATAACTGGCAACAAGTCTGAACCTCACTGTACCTAAATGATGTCCCATTACTCAGCGTTATAATTGTTTTCATTTTATTTAGACCCATTGTCAGATTCTTGAGCGTGAAGAGCTCGTTTAAAAGTCACACCACAGCATCTAATTTGGATTCAGACTTGGACTAGGCCACTCCAAACCGTTCTCTTTTGTTGCTGCTATTCTTTTTGTAAAAGACATTCAGATTTAGAATTTCTGAACGCATAACCCAAAAGCGCTTTAGATTAATGTTACAAATGTATTCTCAAACATTGTTCAGATTTTTAGGTAGAACTAACAGAAAGGTTAGATCATTTATTTGGAACTTTAATTCCAACTACATGATGCTGTTGTTTATGTTTTGTCTGAAAACTCTCTCATGGATGCCATTTTGCCCAGTTTGTTTTCTTATTGTCAAATCTTGAACTCTGACCTAAACTGAGGCCACTATAACTAACTAACTAACTGAGGCCTGCATATTTTTTGATACTGTCTTTTTTTTTTTGCAATCTCCTTTGTGAGTTGCCGATGCAGTCTAGGTGTGATTTTGGTAGGCCAATCACTCCAGGGAAGGTTCACCACTGTTCTCTGTTTTCTCCAGCTCTGCAGTCTTAAAGCCTTAGAAATGGCTTTGAAGATGAGTTGATGGATTTCTCATCTGTTCTTGAATTTTTGTCCATTGGAGCATGATGTGTTGCTTTTTAATGTTTTTCTTTTCATAATGTAGTAAACCACTCTTTATAAACTGATTTCTTGATTTTACAAATCAGGCAGCATTTAATCCAAAAATTGTGGTAAATTAAATTTTCAGTTAGCTTTGATACCCTTTTTTTCCCTTTACAAATGAAGTCCTTACTTACTGTATTCTGTTTTTAATCTTTGACTAAGGTTAAGATTTGCCTGACGGTCTGAATGTTTAAATCAGCACTTTATATTTGAGTTTTGTTTGGATAGATAAAACATGAAGCAGAAGAAATTGACGTTTTTTTATTTTCTTTCTGCTTCAGAAAGCCCTGGTTTGGGATATGCTGCTATTCGCTATTTGAGCTGCAGAACACATCCAGGAACTCATCTAACCAGAACAAATACAGCCATGATAAGGCGCCGTAATCAGCCAGTCATTGTCTTTCTCTCTCGCCTTCTCTTTTCCTTCCTCTCTTCTCTCTCCCCATGTTTCTCCTCATCTCCTTCCCTTCACCTTCAGTCCAAATCGAGTTCACACGTTCCCTCCTGGAAGCTTTCCGCAGAACAACCATGACAGGAGTGTAAGCTAGACGCTACGAAGTAAACCACGGCTGTGTGAGTCAAAACACTTGAGGCCATGAAAGTAAACTATATTTTAATTCCCCTCGTCTTTCCGCTGTTTGTCCTTCCATCTCCCTCTTTGTGCCATATGCTCAGAGTTCCATCTCAGGCTCATTTACAGCAATACACACACGCTGATGCACACACACAAACACTGAGACACACACACGGATCTGTCCTATCAAAGCACAGGAACAGCTGGCTTTCCCGATATGGATGGCTGCTCGCCTGTCAACTAGTCTCATGCAGCACACACACACACGCATACAGGCGCATCATCATCAAAACTGGCATCTCCTGCTGTTTCGAGAGAGAGAGAGGGAGAGAGAGAGAGGGAGAGAGAGAGAGAGAGAGAGAGAGAGAGAGACAGACAGAGTGAGTGAGTGAGAGAGAGAGAGAGAGAGAGGCAGAGAGAGAGAGAGAGAGAGAGAGGGAGAGAGAGAGAGAGGGAGAGAGAGAGGGAGAGAGAGAGAGAGAGAGAGAGAGAGAGAGAGACAGACAGAGTGAGTGAGTGAGAGAGAGAGAGAGAGAGAGGCAGAGAGAGAGAGAGAGAGAGAGAGAGAGATGGATGGATGGACAATACAGGGGAGTGAGTCTTAAAAAACTGCAAACATGCACTAAGACTTGTGACATCAGAAGCAGAATGACAGTATGTGTCACTGTTAACCAGCTAAAGCAGATGCTCATGAATAATTGAAAGGGTTAAATTAGGAGGGGTCTGTTCCGGCACGATGAAAATGTCTGTATTATGTTTTGAAGTCTTTGATTTGATTTTATAATTGGGTGTCAAATGATAAGCAGATTATGAATAAGCACTGAATGACATATTTGTAAACCTGCTAATAATTAGTTTGGAAAACTTGTAGATTTCAGAAGAAACAGGGATGAGTCAAACACTCTCCATCACGGGTGAAGAAGTGGAGGTGGTTGAGGGGTATAAAAACCTCGGAGTTCACCTTGACAACAGACTGGACTGGAGACTGAACAGTGAAGCCGTCTACAAGAAGGGACAGAGCAGACTGTACTTCTTGAGGAAGCTTAGGTCCTTCAAGGTTTACAGCAAGATGCTGGAGATCTTCTACAAGTCTGTTGTGTAGAGTGTAATCTCTTCAGCCGTCATCTGTTGGGGTAGCAGCATCAGAGACAGGGACTTAAAAAGGCTAAACAACCTGATAAAGAAGGCTGGTTCTGTTCTTGGCACTACTGTGGAACATCTGGAGATGATAATGCAAAGAAGGATTCTTCATAAAATGAAAAAATTATGGACAACCCTGAGCATCCTCTTCATGAGACAATCAAACAACAACAGAGCGTCTTCAGTCGGAGGCTTCTTCAGTTTCGCTGCAATACAGACCGCTACAGGAAATCCTTCCTGCCCACAGCCATCATCATCTACAACTCCTTAAAGAATTAATTATATGAGCTACAACACCACTTAATTTCCCTCTGGGATCAATAAAGTATTTTTGAATTTTGAATTGAATTTGAATTGAATTTACATCCAAGTGAAATGGTCTTTATTGGTGTTTTAAGGTGTCAGATTATAGTTAGGAGTTCTGGGTTCTCTATCTGAACACTAGGTAAAATTTTCAAAAAGCTCCTATAAACAAAAATCTAATTTGAAAAGACAGAGAAAGGTTTCTTGTCTGCGGTTCTGGCAATAACCTTTTTCAGTGGTGCACCTCGTTAACTTAGAGGTTGAGTGGCAGCTTTGCACTGTATTGTAGATGTTGTTCAGTGGAACTGCTGTGGTAGACCATATTCACATCAGTTTAAATTCTCACTCAACCAATGAATCTTGTCAGTAAAGTGCCAGACTCTATTGACAACCTCCACCTATAGCAGGTAAGGATCCCATCGCATCGGACCACAATAAAAATCAGCCCAAAGGTGAAGGAACTCACAGGGTTTTGGAGAGATCCAACAGGATCCATCAAAAACACAGGTCAAGGAGCCTGGTGTACGGTGTTCATTTTAGGACATCCTCAGACTCAGGTGTCAGATTAAAAAAAACCTCCGTCATCCTCAGACAAAACTCTCTCAGCGTCAGAAAAACCTCCGTCATCCTCAGAGAAAACTCCCTCAGCGTCAGAAAAACCTCCGTCATCCTCAGACAAAACTCTCTCGGCATCAGAAAAACCTCCGTCATCCTCAGACAAAACTCTCTCAGCGTCAGAAAAACCTCCGTCATCCTCAGATAAAACTCTCTCAGCGTCAGAAAAACCTCCGTCATCCTCATACAAAACTCTCTCAGCGTCAGAAAAACCTCCGTCATCCTCAGACAAAACTCTCTCAGCGTCAGAAAAACCTCCGTCATCCTCAGATAAAACTCTCTCAGCGTCAGAAAAACCTCCGTCATCCTCAGACAAAACTCTCTCAGCGTCAGAAAAACCTCCGTCATCCTCATACAAAACTCTCTCAGCGTCAGAAAAACCTCCGTCATCCTCAGACAAAACTCTCTCGGCATCAGAAAAACCTCCGTCATCCTCAGACAAAACTCTCTCAGCGTCAGAAAAACCTCCGTCATCCTCAGATAAAACTCTCTCAGCGTCAGAAAAACCTCCGTCATCCTCATACAAAACTCTCTCAGCGTCAGAAAAACCTCCGTCATCCTCAGACAAAACTCTCTCAGCGTCAGAAAAACCTCCGTCATCCTCAGATAAAACTCTCTCAGCGTCAGAAAAACCTCCGTCATCCTCAGACAAAACTCTCTCAGCGTCAGAAAAACCTCCGTCATCCTCATACAAAACTCTCTCAGCGTCAGAAAAACCTCCGTCATCCTCAGACAAAACTCTCTCAGCGTCAGAAAAACCTCCGTCATCCTCAGACAAAACTCTCTCAGCTTCAGAAAAACCTCCGTCATCCTCAGATAAAACTCTCTCAGCGTCAGAAAAACCTCCGTCATCCTCAGACAAAACTCTCTCAGCGTCAGAAAAACCTCCGTCATCCTCAGACAAAACTCCCTCAGGGTCAGAAAAACCTCCGTCATCCTCAGACAAAACTCTCTCAGCGTCAGAAAAACCTCCGTCATCCTCAGACAAAACTCTCTAAGCTTCAGAAAAACCTCTGTCATCCTCAGATAAAACTCTCTCAGCGTCAGAAAAACCTCCGTCATCCTCAGACAAAACTCCCTCAGGGTCAGAAAAACCTCCGTCATCCTCAGACAAAACTCTCTAAGCTTCAAAAAAACCTCCGTCATCCTCAGACAAAACTCTCTAAGCTTCAGAAAAACCTCCGTCATCCTCAGACAAAACTCTCTCAGCGTCAGAAAAACCTCCGTCATCCTCAGACAAAACTCTCTCAGCGTCAGAAAAACCTCCGTCATCCTCAGACAAAACTCTCTCAGCTTCAGAAAAACCTCCGTCATCCTCAGACAAAACTCTCTCAGCTTCAGAAAAACCTCCGTCATCCTCAGACAAAACTCTCTCAGCGTCAGAAAAACCTCCGTCATCCTCAGACAAAACTCTCTCAGCTTCAGAAAAACCTCCGTCATCCTCAGACAAAACTCTCTCAGCTTCAGAAAAACCTCTGTCATCCTCAGACAAAACTGCTTCAAACCAAACGGCCTCAGAAAAACCTCTCAAAGGAGTCAGGTCTTGGAAAAAACAGAGTCAGACAAAAAGTTATCAGAGTCAGGTATCAGATATCAGATGAAAATTAGTCGGGTCTCAGGAAAACCGCAGTCAGAAAAAGTGGAGTCAGAAAAAAAAAGTCTCAAATGAAAAGTTAGAATTAGCTGAAAAATATCATGCGTCACGGACGAAGCTGAAGTTAGCTTCCGATTCATAAATGTGTAAAGGGCAATTCCATTGAATCTTTGCTAACCAAGACTACATTAAACCAAGTTTTGATCAAAAACTACAATACTTGGACTTTTCAAATCTGGAATGAAGTGTTCTAAACAGCATGTAGATTTATTAAAACACTGTTTCTGATTTGTCAAACCATTATTCTATTTGTGAAAATGCAAATTAGGTTCATTTTATGGTATTTTTACCATCCAGACCACATTAGACCAGGTTCTGATCAAAAACTGCAATACTTGGACTCTTCAAATATGGACTGAAGTGTTCTACACAGCATGTAGATTCATTAAAACACTGTTTCTGATTTGTGAAAGCTTTACTCTATTTGTGAACATGCAAATTAGGTTCATTTTATGATATTTTTGGCATCCAGACCACATTAGATCAGGTCCTGATAAAAAATGAAAACTTATTGCGAATCGGAAGCTACGAATCGGAAGCTAACTTCAGCTTCGTCCGTGACGCATGATATTTTTCAGCTAATTCTAACTTTTCATTTGAGACTTTTTTGTCTGACTCCACTTTTTCTGACAGCGGTTTTCCTGAGACCCGACTAATTTTCATCTGATGTCTGATATCTGACTGATAACTTTTCGTCTGACTCTGTTTTTTCCAAGACCTGACTCCTTTGAGAGGTTTTTCTGAGGCCGTTTGGTTTGAAGCAGTTTTGGCTGAGGATGACGGAGGTTTTTCTGACGCTGAGAGAGTTTTGTCTGAGGATGACGGAGGTTTTTCTGACGCTGAGAGAGTTTTGTCTGAGGATGACAGAGGTTTTTCTGACGCTGAGAGAGTTTTGTCTGAGGATGACGGAGGTTTTTCTGAAGCTGAGAGAGTTTTGTCTGAGGATGACGGAGGTTTTTCTGAAGCTGAGAGAGTTTTGTCTGAGGATGACGGAGGTTTTTCTGAAGCTGAGAGAGTTTTGTCTGAGGATGACGGAGGTTTTTCTGAAGCTTAGAGAGAGTTTTGTCTGAGGATGACAGAGGTTTTTCTGACGCTGAGGGAGTTTTGTCTGAGGATGACAGAGGTCTTTCTGACGCTGAGGGAGTTTTGTCTGAGGATGACGGATGTTTTTCTGAAGCTGAGAGAGTTTTGTCTGAGGATGACGGAGGTTTTTCTGAAGCTGAGAGAGTTTTGTCTGAGGATGACGGAGGTTTTTCTGAAGCTTAGAGAGTTTTATCTGAGGATGACAGAGGTTTTTCTGACGCTGAGAGAGTTTTGTCTGAGGATGACGGAGGTTTTTCTGAAGCTGAGAGAGTTTTGTCTGAGGATGACGGAGGTTTTTCTGAAGCTGAGAGAGTTTTGTCTGAGGATGACGGAGGTTTTTCTGAAGCTTAGAGAGTTTTATCTGAGGATGACAGAGGTTTTTCTGACGCTGAGAGAGTTTTGTCTGAGGATGACGGAGGTTTTTCTGAAGCTGAGAGAGTTTTGTCTGAGGATGACGGAGGTTTTTCTGAAGCTGAGAGAGTTTTGTCTGAGGATGACAGAGGTTTTTCTGAAGCTGAGAGAGTTTTGTCTGAGGATGACGGAGGTTTTTCTGAAGCTGAGAGAGTTTTGTCTGAGGATGACGGAGGTTTATCTGAAGCTGAGAGAGTTTTGTCTGAGGATGACGGAGGTTTTTCTTAAGCTGAGAGAGTTTTGTCTGAGGATGACAGAGGTTTTTCTGACGCTGAGGGAGTTTTGTCTGAGGATGACAGAGGTTTTTCTGAAGCTGAGAGAGTTTTGTCTGAGGATGACGGAGGTTTATCTGAAGCTGAGAGAGTTTTGTCTGAGGATGACGGAGGTTTTTCTGAAGCTGAGAGAGTTTTGTCTGAGGATGACGGAGGTTTTTCTGAAGCTGAGAGAGTTTTGTCTGAGGATGACAGAGGTTTTTCTGAAGCTTAGAGAGAGTTTTGTCTGAGGATGACAGAGGTTTTTCTGACGCTGAGAGAGTTTTGTCTGAGGATGACAGAGGTCTTTCTGAAGCTGAGAGAGTTTTGTCTGAGGATGACGGAGGTTTTTCTGAAGCTTAGAGAGAGTTTTGTCTGAGGATGACAGAGGTTTTTCTGACGCTGAGGGAGTTTTGTCTGAGGATGACGGAGGTTTTTCTGAAGCTGAGAGAGTTTTGTCTGAGGATGACGGAGGTTTTTCTGAAGCTTAGAGAGTTTTATCTGAGGATGACAGAGGTTTTTCTGACGCTGAGAGAGTTTTGTATGAGGATGACGGAGGTTTTTCTGAAGCTGAGAGAGTTTTGTCTGAGGATGACGGAGGTTTTTCTGACGCTGAGGGAGTTTTGTCTGAGGATGACGGAGGTTTTTCTGACGCTGAGAGAGTTTTGTCTGAGGATGACAGAGGTTTTTCTGACGCTGAGAGAGTTTTGTCTGAGGATGACGGAGGTTTTTCTGAAGCTGAGAGAGTTTTGTCTGAGGATGACGGAGGTTTTTCTGAAGCTGAGAGAGTTTTGTCTGAGGATGACGGAGGTTTTTCTGACGCTGAGGGAGTTTTATCTGAGGATGACAGAGGTTTTTCTGACGCTGAGGGAGTTTTGTATGAAGATGACGGATGTTTTTCTTAATCTGACACCTGAGTCTGCGGATGTCCTAAAATGAACACCGTACTGGTGGCAGCAGACTAGAAAGGAGGATTGGCCACAGTGGCTACATGGAATGACACCAACCTAACTATATACACACCAGGGTAGCAGCACACTTGGTAATCTAAAAAAAAACTCTTGGCAGCACATCTATTGCCTTGCATTTTGCCACTGCTCTGGTTGCAACCAAAGGGATCTCACCAAGCTGCTGAAACCAATAATCCACACATCCTCCACTAATAAAAACAGTGCAATGATCACATTAGAACACACTGGGCTCCATAGCTGTGAAGCGTGCACCGCTCACAACTCCAAATCGCACAGGCTGGTCAAACGCAAAGGGTATTCATCATCATTACAATACAATTTTATAATAGACACAGTCTGACACTGAATAAGGGGTGCCCAAAGTCACTCGTCAAGGGCTGGGTATCCTGTATTTTAGTTTTTTTCCTGGTTCATCCCACCTGAATCAAATGATGCAGGCTTCAGCAGAACTTTGCCATGCTGAGGAGGTAGTTAGACCCTTGAATCAGCTGTGTTGGAGCAGAGACTCGTCTAAAAATGGAAGAACACCGACCCTTGAGGCCTGGAGTTGGACGCCCCTGGTCTAAATGGATCAGATCATTGTGATCGGAGAATGATTGTTTTTTGCATGATTCCTTCTCATATTACTCACCAAGATTTATGTACAAAGGACTATATCAAACTAATAAAGTCTATGGAATCCCCTCCCCCCAGCATAAAGACAGACTGGGGGTAGCATTATTGAAGGATGGTCAGGAAAGTAGCAAGGGGGGGGGCATATTTGGTGAGTACTGAGAGTGCAGTAGAACTATTATTGTAATGTTTTTAGACTTAGAGCAGTAATAGTCTTAATCCAGTGGGAAGGGGATTTATATTTCACCGTAATTTTAGAGCACAGACTGTACCTGTCATAAATTTTCAGACTACAAGACACTACTTTTTTCACACGTTTTGGACCCTGTGTCCTATACAACGATCCAGCTAATTTATAGATTTTTTTTTCTGGCTAATGGCCCCCGGGGGACACTATAGCAGGACGCGTAAAAATGAGACAGACATGTAGATAAAGATTATGCGCCAAAGAAGACACTACCGGTAGTTTTCATGCACACATCCTCATCATGAAAAACCACACGAAGAAATGCAGCTTTTAAGTTAAAGGCAATCGAGCTGGTCGTCAAAGAAGGAAATAAAGCTACTGCAGGCAAGCTTTACATCAATGAATCGATGGTGAGACGTTGAGGCAGCAGGAAGAACTGAGTCAGTGTAAAAAGGTGAGTCCTATATATGTTCAACATTTATTTTCTTTTAAAATTTAGCTGGTGGTTTATATCCAGGTGCGCTCAATAGTCCAAAAATTATGGTATTCTGTTATCTGGGGAGCATAGCTCACCCTGAGGTCTGTTTTAGCAGAAATGGAGCAACAGATAGACTGAAGAGATGAGTGATTTTAATGTTGATCTTCTTGGAAAGCACTTTGCTTCTTGTAAAATCAGTATTGATGATGATACTTGTCAAAATAGTTTAAAATAAAAGTAGATAATCTTCTAAAGTAGTCTTGATCGAGGATCTCCAGACTTTTGTTAGCTTTTTTTTAATCTGCTGCTTTTTCACTCATTTTTAGTCCAGTACCTGCCCATTAACTCTCACTTATGACTTATTAAGCCATGAAAATGGTCCCAAACACATTTTTGAATTGGATATGAAGGCACTTAGTCACCAGCAGCCTGTACCAGAAACACTGAGTTGCTTTGGTAACATGTACAGTAATTGGTTGGTAGATAAAACGCCCAGGATACATAAGATGAGCAGAGAAATAATGATTCATGTCTTAGCTCCACCTGTCAGATGGACTTTGTCCAATTTCTTTACAATACTGTTCAGTGATTGTGAAAAGCTTATTAGGTCACACATACCTATTTTATTGGAGTACATTGTTTGGACCCATGTGGACTTAAAAAGACAGTTTTTGTTTGAGATGGCTCGGTTCTGTTAATCATATGTGTCTTCGAACGATAACTTGCACATTATTTTTCTTTCTGAGTGGTTTCACAAAAGCGTTTAGTCTTTCTGCAGTTATCATTGTATCCTTGATTGCCATACATCATTGGAATCAGAAGAATCTCAGCTTTCCAACGATGTATAATATGTATGTGTACATATACATATACAACAAAAGGCCGATTTGACCCAGAAGTATGTAACGTACCACCAACGGGGCATAAAAACGCCAAGGGGTTAAACAAAAAGACCCCTACAGAATAAGCCACAGCCCCCCCAGCTAAATTCCACCTCTCTTACCTCTCCTGTGTGGCTGAGGTTCAGCTTCGG
Organism: Valencia hispanica; assembly: GCA_963556495.2. Lineage (NCBI taxonomy): Eukaryota > Metazoa > Chordata > Actinopteri > Cyprinodontiformes > Valenciidae > Valencia > Valencia hispanica. The sequence continues at coordinate 15,890,098 of OY747702.1, read as the reverse complement.
CAGCTTATTCTTCACATTTCCAGAAGTTCCTCCAAAGGATTGGCTGCTGCTAAACCCCTCCGTGGCCACTGGAGGGGGTTTAAGCTGCGGGGAGTCACTCGGCGCCTGGTCCTGGCCGTCCATTGGTCGAACATATGCCGTAGGCTTCTGCTGAATAGCAACCGGCTTCCCCGATAGGCAGCCGGGTGGGAAAGTGGGCGTGGTCAGTCCAGACGTGGGGGTGGTCAGACCGGGAGTGGGAGTTGTCAGAACTGAGGTGGAAGCCAACGGGGAGGAGGACAAAGAAAGGTGAGCACTTGTCTCATTTTCAAACGGGGAGGTTTTGAAAGGTCCACCATTGTCCACGGTAGAGGAAGACTTAAAGTGGCAACCATCTACAGTGGAGGACCGAAAGTTGCCACCATCTGTTAGAAAGAAAGAAGGAAAAGAAACCAAGTATTATTTTCAGCTGATCAGTCCAGCCAATCAAATTGAAAAGAAATAAGATGTCTTGGGGTTTCAAAATCAACCTTATTATCTAATTTTAATAATTTCCTCTAAGAAGGTCTGAATCATTGAAACCCTTAAAATTGTTAACACCATTTTTTAATCAGCCTTCGTGACTCAGGCAGGCATTGAAAAGACAGGAAATCTTGAATTCTGGTATAGAATGTTTTGTATTTTACATCTGTAATTAGGCACATTTGTTGAAGGCTTTCTTGTTTTTATACTGCAGTACTTCGAGACACTCCTCTCCTGAGAATTAGTTTCAAAAACAACAACAAAATCCTCTTGATTTGGGTTGCAATCATTTCTTGAAGTTCAGATGAAAATGTTGACTTCACAAGAAGAAGACTGGAAAATACAAGATTTTAGCAATATTTTTGGAAAAACGAAGCATCACTCTTTTTTTTTTAAACAAAAACAGTAGGTTTCACGAATTACAAACTTTACTTTAAAGAATCTGTAATCATTGTGGAATATTTGCGTTCAGGTTTGAGTACTCCACATGCCGCATTTTCTGTTTGCTGAATTCTAAGGTGAAAAATGAAAGGCTTTCTGTGTTTTGCACTTCATGTTTCATCAGTCCAAGTATTGCAGATTTAGAACTTAGTTTGATTAAATGCATCAAAGAATCCAAGAGGTAAACATACCTCTAGTTTAGGACACAACTTTAATTCTGTTAGCGGCCACAGCTTAGGCAGTATTCACAGTGCTTTGAATTAGTTCTGTTCTGCTAGTCCACGAGGTCCAAGTGGCTCATGTTCACCGACATGCCGAGGTATGTCAAGACCACACTGCCCTGCATGTCTTAGATGCTTCCCTGCTTCAGCACACCTGATTTCAATTGAGAGCTGATTAACAGGCTTTTTTAAACTGCAATCATCTGAAGCAGGCATGTTAAAGCAGAAAAACATCTAAAACAGTCATGGCAGTGTGACTTGAGGAACAGGGTTGGGAAACACCGCCTTAAGGGACTCACGTGTGGACAAGGACAGGCCTGAATTATCATGGTGTTATAATATGGAATGGATTTATGAAGTAAGACCTAGTTGCACACCAACAGAACATTCTAATTTTTATATTTTAGTCACAAGACTAATACAAGTCCATTGATGTGGATGGCATAGAAACCATCAAATATTAAATCTATATATAAATTATCAGAGTACCAATTCCTTTTGAAGTACATTTTTTCACATTTACCTGTGAGGGAATGGCTTTTGGAAGTGTGTCTTCTGGAAGAGGAAGAGGAGGAGGAAGAGGATGAAGACGAGGAAGAAGGGCTTGATTCCTCTTTCAGACCCAGTTCATCTTTGAGAGAGCTGAACAGCTCCTCGTGCCTTTGCAGCTGTTGTTCCTCTAAAAGAGCCATTTTGCCCCTGGTTGCTGAAGCTGCTGCAGGGGCCTGGCCCTGTCCGTTCTGTCCTGATCCTGACCCAATGACCAGCCCTGTTGCTTGGTTGCTCGGTCCGTGGCCTCCCTTTGACCAGTCCATGGAGCTTCTCGACTTCTTTGTGTTCTGATGTGGGGCCGGTGCAGTGCTTGACAATGACGAGGCGACAGCGGGCGGCTGCATGGAGGCCGACGATGAAGACGGCGCACCACATCCCATCCTCTTTTCCCCACTTCCATCTGCACCTCCACCTCCACCCACTCCTCCTCTCAAGGCCTCGTTGAACAGATGGGACTCCGTAGCCAATCTGTCTGCGGCTGAGGAGCTCGACGCTTGCTGCTGGTTGTTGGTTGCGGCGCTGCCTTTGGGAATTCCCACCAAGTGGCTCTGGTTGGAGTGGCTGGTTAACAGGTCTTTCATTTCCTCATACGAGCCGAGGGTGTTCTGGACTCGATTGGCCAACGCATCACCCTTATTAGTCTGACAGGAAAAAAGAAAAAAGAATAGGACAGGGGTAGGGAGAGAAAGAAGCACATTAATTAAGTCTTCCATTTCTCCTTTTCACCAGACTTGATGAAAAGCCCCTCTTTACTCATCTGGAAAGGAGTGGTGAGAGATGGATAGGGTGACCACTGACCAGCCATCAGGAGGAGATGATTAATTAAATAATGACACCTTTAAGAGGCCCCTTCTCAGGCTGAAGCTGTGAAATTAATGGGGCAGGAATCATTATTACCTTGACCCCAGATTCTCAGCCAATCACAGTTAGGAGGACAGTTCAGCCTCTACTTATATGTCACCCTATACCTGCTATTTGGAAATACTGAGAGGTTCCTAAGAATAGCCTAAGGTCTCATTTAGTGCCAGTGACAGATTCTTTAAAGGAAGAAGAAAATCAGCACTAGTGGCAGCGGTTCTTGTCAAGCCAAAAGAGGAAAATACAGTGCCAGGAGCCCTGGTAAAAGTATGCAAAAACAGTTTGTATTGTATATTTAGTTTTTTTTTAGTTAGAACATCTATTTACCATTCCATGACTTAGGCTTAGGGTATACCATACCCCGGGGTGTAAATAAGACGTCACACAGATGTTCCTTTAACCACAGGCCACTATGCTGGGATCATATTTGTCGGGCCACCATGCACAGTGAGCTTAATGGTCTCCATTACCATTATTAGATGCTAGGACAAAAACAAACCTTCTCTGTCCTACCACCACAAATGTAAACAGTTGGAGTTTGGTAAACTCCACTGGGACTTTATCAGGAACTGTCTGTTTCAGTCAGATGAGACTGAAGCCTTCTTTATACAGTGGCTTGCAAAAGTATTCGGCCCCCTTGAACTTTTCCACATTTTGTCACATTACAGCCACAAACATGAATCAGTTTTATTGGAAAGACCAAAACAAAGTGGTGTACACATGAGAAGTGGAACGAAAATCATACATGATTCCAAACATTTTTTACAAATGAATAACTGAAAAGTGGGGTGTGCGTAATTATTCAGCCCCCTTTGGTCTGAGTGCAGTCAGTTGCCCATAGACATTGTCTGATGAGTGCTAAGGACTAAATAGAGCGCACCAGTGTGTAATCTAATGTCAGTACAAATACAGCTGCCCTGTGACGGCCTCAGAGGTTGTCTAAGAGAATGTTGGGAGCAACAACACCATGAAGTCCAAAGAACACACCAGACAGGTCAGGGATAAAGTTATTGAGAAATTTAAAGCAGGCTTAGGCTACAAAAAGATTTCACAAGCCTTGAACATCCCACGGAGCGCTGTTCAAGTGATCATTCAGAAATGGAAGGAGTATAGCACAACTGTAAACCTACCAAGACAAGGCCGTCCCCCTAAACTCACAGGCCGAACAATGAGAGCGCTGATCAGAAATGCAGCCAAGAGGCCCATGGTGACTCTGGACGAGCTGCAGAGATCTACAGCTCAGGTGGTGGAATCTGTCCATAGGACAACTATTAGTCGTGCACTGCACAAAGTTGGCCTTTATGGAAGAGTGGCAAGAAGAAAGTCATTGTTAAAAGAAAACCATAAGAAGTCCCGTTTGCAGTTTGCCACAAGCCATGTGGGGGACACAGCAAACATGTGGAAGAAGGTGCTCTGGTCAGATGAGACCAAAATGGAACTTTTTGGCCAAAATGCAAAACGCTATGTGTGGCGGAAAACTAACACTGCACATCACTCTGAACACACCATCCCCACTGTCAAATATGGTGGTGGCACCATCATGCTCTGGGGGTGCTTCTCTTCAGCAGGGACAGGGAAGCTGGTCAGAGTTGATGGGAAGATGGATGGAGCCAAATACAGGGCAATCTTGCAAGAAAACCTCTTGGAGTCTGCAAAAGACTTGAGACTGGGGCGGAGGTTCACCTTCCAGCAGGACAACGACCCTAAACATAAAGCCAGGGTAACAATGGAATGGTTTAAAACAAAACATATCCATGTGTTAGAATGGCCAAGTCAAAGTCCAGATCTAAATCCAATCGAGAATCTGTGGCAAGATCTGAAAGCTGCTGTTCACAAACGCTGTCCATCTAATCTGACTGAGCTGGAGCTGTTTTGCAAAGAAGAATGGGCAAGAATTTCAGTCTGTAGATGTGCAAAGCTGGTAGAGACATACCCTAAAAGACTGGCAGCTGGAATTGCAGCAAAAGGTGGTTCTACAAAGTATTGACTCAGGGGGCTGAATAATTACGCACACCCCACTTTTCAGTTATTTATTTGTAAAAATTGTTTGGAATCATGTATGATTTCCGTTCCACTTCTCATGTTTACACCACTTTGTTTTGGTCTTTCACGTGGAATTCCAATAAAACTGATTCCTGTTTGTGGCTGTAATGTGACAAAATGTGGAAAAGTTCAAGGGTACCGAATACTTTTGCAAGCCACTGTACTTCTCTTACAGCGGGGGTGCGGAGAGATGCACCGCCATCATCCATCAACGCAAGCACTCTATGGCATGAGATGTTCAGCGTCCATAAAATTTGTGAATTTGTCATATTTGTGCACAAGGAGCTTTTGAAGATTGAGTAGTTGCCCCCCCCCCCCCCCCCAGAAAAGCGAGAGAAGTCTGAAAGCAAAACATCTCTGTCAATACGTGTGAGTGTCTGTGCAAACTTGCTGACGGGGAAGTATAGGTTAGGCTTAACACTTCAGGTGGGTTTGGTGTAGAACAAACGCTGAATATTTGAAAAATTACCTCATGCCCACTGCGGAAGGGCAGTTATTGTAACATTTACTGCTATGCGGGGAATTATTTTTATCGTGATAGGAGCTTTGATATATCATAATAACAATAAACTCTACGAGTTGATGTGTTCAACTTTAAAGAATGACAGTTTAGTTTGAATCATTACATATTTAAACATTTTGTTTTCCAATTTTGGGTCCATGAAAGCATGTCAATTTTATAACTTAACATGTCCTTTCTTTGGCATTTCAGACATACCATATACTGTAAGGAAGATGGTTGCCTACAAGTGCCTGAGAATATTTTACACATATTTTACTATACGCTAATATGATTAAACTAAACTTGACAACAGAATACCTTCAGTCAGAGGCTTCTTCAGAACCCCTGTAAAACAAACCACTGCAGGAGATCCATCCTGCCCACAGCCATCAGCGTCTACAACTCTTTCAAGAAAATTGGATAATAGGAGCTAAAACAACAGTTAATTTCCATATGGGATTAATAAAGTATTCTAAAACTGAATTGAAGAAACTGAATTATTTGCAGTTAAACTGGACAACATACTGCCACTGGTGTGATGAAGCAGTCTGTTTTAAATGGGTGAGCTTTATTTTATGTTGCATATTTTTTTCTGTGGGGCTGTGTGGTGAAAAATATGGTGAATTTAAAAGACATTTCATCATCGCTCTAATCATTGCCGCAATAAATGCTACACACTATTAGGCCAACATCACCCATGCGTAATGCCAACTATTAGGTATGGTGAAAGATCTGTTATGCTGTGGGCCGGTTGACCTCCTAAAATCCCTGTGAACCATGTTAAAGTGCGTGGAATCACTAACTCCGCTAAACACCACATTTTCAATAAAGATCTGGTGAACTCCAGTTGTAAACTTACAAAGGCAATGTCCTTAAGCCCTTTAGGAGCATAATGATAAAAACATATGATCTATTTAACACAGAAACAGTTCACTAGACACAAAAACAGAGATCCCATGCTCATCTCTGTCCCCTAAATGCGATAGAAAAACCCTGGGATGATCTGAAGAGCAGGGGGTTTAAGAGAGATTGTGAAAATTATACAAAGTATTGACAGAAAAGGCAGTGAGAATTGTGTCCCTGGAGATTTAGTAAAATGTCCTAATGTATTTGAACATGTTTCCCCAAATTAAAGGTAGGATTGTCAGATTGTGCTAAGGGATCAATTTCTGTAAAGAGGTTTTTACACATCTTTACCAGGGCAACCAATAAATATGTATGGCAATGCATAAGCACCCATGACAAGTTTTCAACCTGAACAACAAGCAGTAAAGCCGGCATCATTCATCAGCCAGGGCTAAATTATGCAACATCCAACTAATGCACGGCTGACATTTCACCATAAATGACAGACAAATGTGGAACAATGGAACCAGTGAACAAGATCAATGTCAAATGCCGTCCAGTAATTTTATTGCACATCTGATTAGCGATTTGGTCAATAGAATTTCTCAGTCATAAGGTCGAGGTTGCTGACAGCCTGAGAAGCCCAATTACCACAGCGCTGATAGGGGTGAGGTGGTGTCAAATCAAAGCAAAGCTGGTAAGAATAAGTAAAATGATATTTATTTGGAGAATTAAAGACCTAAAGAGAGAAAACCATAAGAAGATTAATACATTAAAAATGAATTCAAATCATCTGTTAAAGTCTCTGAGGGAACAGTAGAAGGGACAATTAAAGATTGATAAGTCGATTGTTATTTCTCCTCAAGGTGAGTGTTGGAGCGTGTGGTTTTGTTGTTCCAATGCAAACGGCTTCAGTCAATAACCAAATAATAGAGTAATAACATGCAATGATCCATGGAGAGGGTTCATTGCTGAGGAGGGAATTCTAAGTACGTGTGTGTGTGTGTGTCACAGCAAACACTTCGCGACATTACAAATGATCATATCACCAAAGCACTATTTGCTGTAATAGAGGGCCATTTAAGCAGCATTTCATGGTGATCACAAGTTTGTGGGTCCTGTTATCATGCAGCAATTGTTCTGACACGAGTTTTATGAGCCAGGTGGAGCTAAAATCACACAGTGTTTTGGTTTTAATATGCCTCGGCGGAAGGTGAGTGGATCTCCACGGGGAGAGAACCATGGTAACAATGCTCAGGCCATGCTGTTAGCCCGCGTGCTTGGCAGCCACAGCGTTTTCTGTGTTAGTTTGTTTGTGAAAATGAGACATTTGCACATTAGCACATAACTAGGGATAATGGGGACGGTTGTAATAGTTTGATAATGGTAATGGTTTGGTGAACAGCCAAAGTAATGGACATATTAGACTCTGTCCTGATGGTGCAACGAAAGGGAAAAAAAGGGAAAGTGTAATGACAGACATTAGGATTTATTTTGTTTGCACCACAAACAATCACATTCAAACAAACTCCACCAATACTGTTCCTTTGTACCATGTTTAGGTAATGGAACCTTATCTTGATGGCCTCCAGGACAGCCTTGACAGAAGGTTCCAAAACCTCAATATCATGGGAGCCTTTCACGTGTTGGGGCCCCAAGCTCTCAAAGAGGATGATTCTGTCAACTTGGAAAACATCAAGACCCTGTCCACCAGATTTCTGCAGCAACCAGACAGTCATGCACTGCAAGAATGGTCATCTTTTAAGCAGCATATGCTGACTGGAGCATTCAAGGTAAATTAGACACAATGAAAGTTTTTCGGAAACATGTCTAAGGAATCCAGCTTAATCGCCTGCTGTCTGTGTTGTAATGTTTCAGGATATGGACCAGCTTACCATAATGAGCAAACTGGCATCCCAGCATGATGAGTGGTGTCAGATCTACCCCCTCCCCCCCTCAGTAAGCTGGCAGCCATTGCCCTCACAGTGCCAATCTCAAGTGTCAACTGTGAGAGAGATTTCTCCACCATGAACAGGGTAAGATATTTCAGCGTTATGTTAAATGAGAGATTGTTCAGCTATCAATATCTCTCTCATCACTCATTTTATTATTTTATAGGTTAAAACAGCGTTAAGGAACAGGCTGCAGGGGGACCATCTAGCAGCATGTATGCTACTCAGCATCAATGGACCACCTATTTTGGAATTCCCCTATAACCGAGCCTTGGAGTTATTTTTCCAAAAGCCTAGGAAAGTTAAATGTGCACAGCAAGGCAGCTAACTTTGCCACTGAGGCAAAGATGCTATTTGTTTCCTTTCGTTTCATTTCATGCTTTTGGTTTTGGTTTCCCAATTAAGAATTTCTGTTGTAAATTCTCGAGAAATACAGTTCAATCACAACTGAATTATGCCCCGTTGTGCGTGAATAGAGGTGAATAAATATATTTGTTTGTATTGCAGCAAAGTGTCATTTCCGTTTCATATGGGACGTTTCCGGGGGAGGCTTTCGGCAGGCCTGCCCCCACTGCTAAAAGAAATCCTAGAGGAAACCCTGCTGACATATTAGGGGTTAAAACACTTAGTGGGAAAAAAGAAAGAAATTAAGCACCAAGAAGTGACGGTCCAATTTGGAACTGATTTTGCAATTAGCACAATTTACAACGACCTTGTATGTCTAGAGTGGTGACAGAGAACTTAAAAGGTGGCATCGTACAGTAAGTGAAGGGATAGTACTACAGGCAGTTACCAGCGTCTGACTGCCAGTCAAAACAGTGAAGCCAGTTAGATAAATTAGGCAGAATTGCCAACACCAAACCCCTGCACCGTGTTGTGAAAGCTTAACTGGTTGAATTTGGATGCTCTGGTAACTGCCTGTAACTCTAGCCCCTTTCAGGTCACAATTTCAGCCTGGGATCTAAACATGTTCTTAATGTCTCAGCTGGTATGTGACGAAACAGTAATAGGGGGAGTTCGAATTTGCCCCTCTGCCGTCAAGGCTCAGCTCTACCTCAGGACATGAGATAAAAGGGTGCGTACTGACATAGTGATACGATATAACTCCCAGGGTGATATTTATTTAGCAAAAGAAAATAGTGCATTCCATCTAAACCAGGTGAAAATGTGGTCAAAAATGAAAGGTGAGAAGGACACATTAACGCGTCTATGGTTGTTGAAAAGTGATCAAATGGCAAACCAAGAATGGCTTTTAGCATTTCTATTTAAGCCTAGTTTATACTTCTAGGCTTCTAGTTCTCACCCACATGCACACATATTGATGGTGACATTTTCCTTTTGCACTTCTCCGTTGGTGTGTCAATGTTGGAAAGCAATTCTCCACCAGGACAGCAGGGGGTGCAGACCTTTTCTGGGTGGTCTGCCTACCATTTCAGTTATGTCTGGCCGACGACAGTTTGTTTACTTCAGCTTGTAAACGTATTTGCACTCAATGAGCAATGGCCGACAGAGAGCGAGTTTTGATTGAGCTGGAAAGCTTTTTACTAGGAGTGCAGCCCATTGAATACTGTAAAAACATAAGTTAACAAACAAACCCAAACACGGTCCGTTTTGTTGTTCTCTACACCTTCTGGTGTTCAAAATCAGCAAAAGACCATATTAGATAAACTAGCCTTGTAATATAAAGCATCTAGTGGCCAAAAGCTGCATTGACCACTAATTACATCGACTATAGAGTACCATTCTGGTGAAATGATCTGGGGCTGACCAATCACAGATGTGTGCTCTCCGTTGCGTTTGACGGATAATTCAAAAATTAGGCTCTACTCCGTCCGTCCTTGTGTGAGTGACGGAGAGGCCTTAAGTCGACGGATAATGGTGCTATAAAGTATAAATTAGGCTTTAAGCTTAGTCTGGAAGGGGCTTACACACAATATTGTGACATTTTCTAAGGATTTTTCCCAGTCTAAATAAAGACAAGGATAGGTCAGGGTTCACACCGGATTAACCTGTTCTATGTGAATTAGGAAGTGATCCATTAAGGGTGGTTGCATAATAATCATGGGACCATGATCTGAAAGAGAACCTTGTAACTTTAAATGTAATGCCTCTACCTCTGGCCCTTGTGGCTGTTCTAGACAAGCTGGTTTATTGCAAACTGAATTATTCAGACCCAAATTCAAATTTTCCTTATGCCCGCTTAACGTTCTGCTTCTCGATTTTATTCCAAGTTAGAACCAAAGTTCAGAAGGAAAGCTCTGATACAATTATCATCGCATTATTCAAACAATACATGTCCCCTCTGTGCTTGTTTTACAGAACTTGTAACTGGAGAGTTCACACAAATTAAATTTGTGCAGGATCCTGCAGTGTGTTTGGGAGTTGGAAATACTTGGACACGTCAGTTAGAGAAGCCTCCAGTCTCTCCTCGAGTGATGACACTCATTTACACCAGAGAAAATGTTTAAACATATGAAACTGCAACGGCTTCTACTACAACCTGAACAGCTGCCAGTTAATCGCTTTGCTTTTCACCTAGCTTGGCTCTGACTGGTGAACCGCCAGATTGAAACTCAAAACCAACCTTTTTCACAGTCTGAATGCACCACCAGTTGCCACTGACAACAACACTCTTCAGTTTGGAAGTTATTTTTTATTTTTTTGGAAGTTATTACCGTGAGAAGACAACAAAAAACTTTTCAGCACGGTGACGTCTTTCAAAACAATGTCGCGGAAGCTGAACAACAATCGAAGATATTTACAAGGAAAAGGTATTTTCTGCATGTTGAGACGTGTGTGGTTCTTTCATGCTGCAAGAGGGCGAGTACAGAGAGTAGCGTAACACAAAGGTGACCCATTTTAGCTGTTTGCTTATCAGCCTCAGTCAGTCATTTAAGGTGCTGGGTTTGGAAGTGTAGGGAGTCTTTTGGGAATATCGGAGTTAGGGTAAGGCTCTGCATTCTCCAGGGAAGACACACAGAAACTATAGTTTACTAATACTTGTCATGCTAACAGTGCTAATGCTATGGGCGGTTTGAAGTAGGAACTCAATAATCATGTGGTCTTTGTTTAAAAATTATAAAACCCTGGGTGTTTCTCAATGCCAAGGAACCTCGTCTTGATGCCTTGGTCCCGCCCCGGTTGCCTAGGAGATAGGTCATCAGGGACTGCCAAGGCGTGATCCAATGTTCATGTGCTAACGAGGCGTCTGTCCTCCGTTTGTCTGCCGTTTAGCTTACAGACCAAGGATACGTGGGAGGTTCCTTGATGCCTTCCCTCGGTCAAAAATTCCCCAGAATACAGTGTGGTATTTTTATATGTAATTTAAATGTAAGTCAAGTAATTTCAGCTATCGCAAAATGTTTTTTAGATCCAAAGCAGTTATCTATGGTTGGTTAGTTGCTTAGTAGTTGCAGCTTCAGTTGCTAGCAGGTACTAACTCGCTTACACATTTGATTTAACCAATATATACACAATAAAAAAAGTAAAACTCTCGTTATACATCTATATTGGAACTTATACGTATATAATATAACGATGGGCGGGACGTAAAACAGAGCGCGTAAGCAAAAGGCGGGCCCTAGGCAGCCGCGGTCACGTGATGTAAGTCTGATCCATTTAACCGTTTTCTTTGACCAAGGAAGGACAGTGTCCTCGTAAGCAAGGCGGCTTGACATTGAGAAACACCCCCTGTTTCACGTCAACTGCTTTATCACACAGCCATTGTGACATTGCCTCTGCTCCTAATAATATAATCAATAGTGGAAAAAAAATATTTTAACACTGTTCTCATCTCCTATAGTATAGTTTGTAAATTTAAATCGCAATTGGCAAAACTCGGTATCAGTAGGTCAACAATTTACCCCCCCCCAAAAAATCCCCAGATTTTTTTTTTTACCTGAAACAAAAAGGGCATGAGATTCCTTATCAAAATGGCATAAAAGGTAGAAGGAGCAAATTATTACAAGGCAGATTTTAGTGTGATTAATCAAGAAGGCGGAACTCCAACCAACAACATTAATCTGTCCTGTCAAGTCTTTCTTTACATCATTTTTTCACTAATAAAAGAAGAAAACGTACAAATTAACGAAAGAAAGAATGAAGTCAAGTTTACAAAAGATGCACATCAGAACAGACAGAATAGTATTCGAATAATCCTAACAGAAGTCGTTGCTGTGTGTAAACGCTCGCACGAACACTACACACCGTGGAGAGCCTAAGTTAGCTGTGAATAAATTAGCCCATCTCGTCTCCATCTCAGGCTCATGAATAAAAGATCTGGTGGCTGAAGAGGAACAGAAAACACATTTACAGAGAGGTAAAATGGAAAACAGAGGAGAAGGAGAGGATGAATACCTATGTATGACTGCGGTGTGTGTGCACGGGTGTGTGTGTGTGTGTGAATAGATCATTCCAAATAGCTGCTAACAGCATAACGCCCCTTAACAGGATTAGAAGAGGGATTAGCTAATAGCTGACAGAGGGAATGAACACTGGAGAGAGGAGAATAAAAATACAGAAGTGACGGACACATGATAAACAGGAAAAAAAGACGAAAAACTAAAAACAGAGATAATTTAGGATCCAAAAATCCAATATCCGATAGCTAAAAAGAGCTGATATAAAGCTCCAAGAGAAGATCTTGGACCTAAAGGTACAGGCTTTGGCAAAACCCCTGAAGTGATCAACAAAGTGAGCATAGAAAATGAAATTGCCAGAGAGGTATATAAAACAGCAGAAGAAAATAGCAAGGTCCTTCTTCAAGTTAAAAGCAGTGAGGTATAAACTAAAGAAATGTATATACCGGGTGGGGTGAAAATAGAACAGTTAAAAAGAGAAGGAGTATAAAACGAGTAAACAAGTTGTCCCCCAAAAACGATGCAGTGACCCAATCCCTTTAATCAGAATTATTTCCTCTTCAATTACAGCTTCCCTGTTCAGTTAATTACTGTAATTAATGAGGAACCTAAAAAAACCTCTCTGCAGCAGCAGCATATTACTGGGAAACTGTCTCTATACTGAATAATAAGGCATCCTACAAATCAGATCTAATACCAAAATTCAAGACTTTGGTATTTAGGCTTACTGTTTTAAGGCTAAGAGAGCTAGGAGCTAAAAGTTACCATGATACAACCCCCTCTCTTCCCCAAAACCCTGGTTATATTTGTGTATTTTTGTTTACACATGCATTGTAAGAAGATGTATAGCTTTTATTGACATTTGTCTGAAATCCACAGTTGGAGGATGGTTGTGGGATAAGTTGTGGGATTACAGATAGCAAAATAATTCCTATATATATATATATATATATATATATATATATATATATATATATATATATGGCAGCAAAAGCCAGATTGGTTGATCGTTAGCAACATATTCGGTGGGGCTGAAAATAGATAAAGTGTGTTTTGTTCAGAAAAAGAAAAACAGTGCATCAATAACTTTGAAGGAATGGGAAACACAGACGACTGCATTTTTCCTCGCTGTCACAAGATGGGAGATGAGCAGTAAAACATCCTAACGTATATGTTGTGTGTGTATAAATGACTGAGTTTAATTTATTAGCAGGCACGAGCATGCATAATGCTTACACCAGCACTGGTACCTGGGACCTCTTCCTAGACAGGCAACACACAACCTTCTTCTCTCCTCGTACACACAGATCTTGACCTTACATCTTCACTATTAATTCGTTTAGAAACGATTACTAGGAGTGTGGAGGCCCCTAGAATTGGATTCATTATCAGAAGACCAACCTCTCATTTGCTTCCATTGACCCTGAACCCCAAGCAGCGTCTTGGTAAGGGACTCTCTTGTCCTTTGCATTTAGACACAGCAGGTTAGTGCAAATTATGTCAAGATCCAAAGCTGCTCTGGTCTAACCAAGTGTTGAAGTGTCTGGTGGAAGCTAATGAGTGTTAACAAGCCAAAATCAATTTTACACAGAGGGGCCGCAGAGTGCCCGAGGACTTCATGCATGTCTAGTTTACAATTTGTTAAAGAAAGGGGGAAAAAAAGGTATCTGAACACAATAAGAATACAGCTGTGTGTACAAGTGGTTTAGATTTTAGCCTTGGGGAAAAGGGGGATAAAAAACAGTCACATTATCTGCATCCCATCCACTGAACGACATTAAACGGTACAGAAAACCCGCATTATTGTTTGTCACCCATAATAAGTCCTTTCACATGATAATTTAAAGCAGGCAGAGTAGTTTTATATCAGCCTAAATAACAGAGCTGGGTTCTTGGAGGACACTAGCCTATTTTAATTGATTAAGGTGTTGTAAACTTGTTCTCTTTTCCTAAATTAAATTCTGGAGTCGGGTATGTCCAGCTCTTCTCCAGCAGAGATAAATCACCAGCATAAACCTGTCTCCTCGACAGCAATAAGGAACGCCACATGTGGGAAACGTAGCTTTCTGTGTCAGCCCAGGAAGAGGGGAAATGTGGATTTGCAAAACTTATGGCTGCCCTGTCTTAGCTTTACAAGTCCTTCAATTTAAACGGATACAGACTAGTTCTTCAAATTTACAGCAGCAAATATTATTACAGAACAGGTTTATGTTATTGAAGTTTTATTTAGGTGACTATTATTTAGAAAATTTACTATTATCATGAAAAGCACTTGATAAATAAGTCAGTGATCAGACCCTGTTAGCTTGGCTCAGTGAAAGCAAAGCAACCCAGATTTCTCAGAAACCTCAATGCTGCGTCAGAGGGCCAATCTGGGAATAACGCCACATCCGAGTTGAACGGGTTCTAGTTGAGGGATTTGCTATTTGTTGCTATGCTAACTATTACTAGCAATAAGCTATAAGCCATGCATTTCTCTCCATTTCATGTGTTTATCAGTTAACATGTTCCTTTAGAGTTGTGCGTGTCGCTGGTTTAATTAGAAAGAAACTTTCAGAAGTGACAACAAAAGGTTTCTTCCAGCTACTCTTCCTTTGTTTTATATGTGCAGCCACCATACTAAACCCTGATCTCAGAGCTGCAACTTCAAACTTGACCAGTTTGAAGTCAAACCTTAGGAGGGGTTCTTATTGTATTTCTGAATAGGGTCTGTAAGAAAATATCGATACACCGATATGTCGCGACATTTCATGTCACCATATTGTATCGATATTCAAAAGCTATATATCGATTCATTCATTTATTATTTTTCGGAATGGAACACTTAATGATGACAGTCATTTTTGAAGTAAAATTAAAAGTATGACTGCTAGTTGGTGGCCTTTTTTTCACCTTCTTCGTTCCAGTGGATCAACTAGATCTAGTAATAAAACTGGATGAAACAGGTTGGAGTGTTTAGAACGCTGTGACAGTTTTTCTACAGTTAAATTCAGTTTTAAAAATCTCAAAATATAGTCTTACTCATAGTATCGCGATATATCGTATAGTTTCCCCTGTATCGTGATACATATCGATCGATTTTTTGGTGGTCAGTCTGTTTTCTATTTCAGCTTTATTCTCTTAAATTTCAAACTGCTAAATAATCTAGTTTGCTATAAAAGGAGAGTACCCTAGAGTACCCTGAAAATAAATTGGAAGCAGAACACACACTATATCTGAAAAGTGAGCTCAACATTGGTAAATTAGCGTGTTTGGGGTTCATAAAAAAAGACGAGTATTAATAATTACTTTCGAATTGTGTTATACTTTTTATTTTAATTCAGTCAATTCAGTCTCCTTCAGCTCACACCTCCCATCATTTGCAGTAAATTTGCTTACCCTAACATAGGTTCTACTGACCAATTGTAGGGTTTTCATTTGCAGAGGAGGAAAAATATTTAATAAAAAAAACAACATATCAGTCAGATAACAAAGCTACAGATATTCCCCAAAATGTAACTATGGTGGAACATTAACTGAAGAAAACATGGGACAAAAATGACATTTCAAAAAAACGGGATGTTTTTCCAAAGTTTTTGATAAGATAAGGCAAAGCTGTTGGCTGTCAGCCTCTTGGTAGCCTGCCTGTCAAGACACACTAAAGGAGATGCAGTAAGACCCAACAAGTACTGCCATGTTCTACATGCAACACCAATCTCCTGTATTCCCCCAACGTCTGGACTAAGAAGCAGCGTTGAAATGTTTGTTTTTTTCCCACAGAAAACCATCATGCCTGGTTCAAACATCCTAAAACCATATAGAAGAAAGTGTTCCTGTTTAATAAAACCAAGCTGTTGTGGGACTATTTTTAAAGGCTACTGTATGTTGGGCTAGAAAACTAAAATAATGAGGGATTTTATTTTTCAGGATCACAATGTGTCCAACCATCCAAGGGTTAAAGGTTAAATATGGCCAACCTAGAGTCTAGAATGGAATCTGAGGGGTCCGATGTAGTTAACTGTGAACAAGAGATGTTCTTAGAATCTGATAGATGTGGAGATAGTTCAAAAAGGCGATGAGCACATAATGCTGAATCAAGATGCCGCTTGTGAACGAACGCCAACCGAGAAGACTGCAAGCTGAAATAACATCCAAACGTGCTTGAAGAACGTTGCGTATGCATTGATTAAATTATTTATTCACTATTTCTGACACAGTGATGTTGGTAAAAGTTTTAAAATGTTAAGTCATGGTCTCATATTTTGATGTCACATAATCTCAGCATTGTAACAAGGTTTTGCATGGATTAAAGAGCCATCATACCACTCGGGAAGAGAAAAGCAGCGGAAAAAACCCCAAAAAACTGTGGCAGCATAAAGTTTTTCAAAAACTATATAATCTGTATTATTTTCAAAGCTGTATGCATGTTGTTGTTGGCTTTTACCCTTACTTTATAAGGTTCTCCAAAGAGGTTAAATCCAGTTGAGAACAAGTCTTCATCTTGCTGCACCTCCTGGTTCCTCCTCTCCCACTCTCTCCTCTTCAGTGCACTGCGCTCTGACTCAAGATGACTGTAAAGACATAAGAACAGAAGCTTGTTAACGTGTGCTTTCAGTCATGGGAATAACATGTCACAGGAAGAATGCAGATAAAATAGAAACAACAGGGCCACTGATGTTGATGCATTGGCGGAAAAATCAAGAGAGAATAATGTGACAAAAGGTCAGGCCTGGCAGGAGGCCTAACACATTCTTAAAGCTACAACTTTACAGTAGAAAAGGTGACAATCTTCAATAATAGCTCATTGTGCTCTGAGCTGAGTGAAATTAAGTTTTTCCACCTGGCAGTCGGGCCTTCATCATTGCCGGTCAAAGCTAGAGTCATGAGTCCTGCAGAGTCATTTGACCTGTGAATATGTGCCAGCGGGGATTTAATCAGACAGAAAAGTTCAATGTTAGTAGGTGTTAGGTGTTTTCACATTAATTTTTTTAATTAATGTGAAAAGGGGCTAATATTTTTTTGAAATTTAATCAGATATCATTTTAAGTGAGTCTCGACTTATTTTTTCCATCTGCCAAACACCCAAAGACTGTTCGCACCCCTGTAGTTAAGGCACATACTGTATCTCAAACTACAAACTAGTATTTTTACCACAAAGAATGGAGTGAGCAAATAAGAAGCTTTAGAGGTGTTGATACTTAAAGTTGGACAGAGCTGGAAATGTGTATTAATATGTCCTGCTTTTAAAAACTACAGTTGAAATCAGAGGTTTCCAAACAGCCAATAAAAAGACACATATACCTTTCTTTTCTCACTGTCTGAAGTTAAATCAGAGCAGACCTCTCTTGTTTTAGGTCAGTTAGAATGACCAAAATGATTTCTAGTTGCTAAATCCCACAATAATGAGAGAGAGGCTATACCAGAGATTTATTTATTAATGTCTTAAAAATCAGAAGTTTCCATACATTTCCTCAGTGATGGTAGCAATGCCTTTGATGTGTATGACTTGTGGGTTTCCTTCCACAAGGTTCTCTCAGTAATTTGCTGGAGTTCTGACCCAGTCCTCCTGACAGAACTAGTGGAACTGAGTCAGGCTTGTAGGCCGACTCGCTCAAACACGCCTCTTTAGATCAGCTCGCATATTCTCTCTAGGATTGAGATCATGGCTTTGTGATGGTCATGCCAAAACATTGACTTTGTTGTCCTGAAGCCACTTTGTAACCACTTTGGTTGTATGCCTAGGGTCATCGACCATCTGGAAGACCTGTTTGCACTCTTCAGGTGTTGCTTCAATATTTCCACATATTGTTCTTTCCTCATGATCCCGTCTATGTAATAAAGTGCACCAGTTCCTCTTGCAGCAAAACAGCCTCACAGTGTGATGCTGCCACCCCCATAATCCCCAGCTGGGATGGTCATTATGGCCAAACAGTTCCACTTAAGTTTCATCAGACCTCAGGACATCTCCAAAAAATGAAGGTCTTTGTCCCTGCGTGCATTTGCAAACTACAATCTGGCTTTTTCATGTTTATTTTGGAGCCATGGTTTCCTCCACGCTGAGTGACCTTTCAACCCAGGTCGGTACGGGACATGTTTCACTGTAGATAATGACACTATCCTACCAGCTTCAGCAGCTTCACAATGTGTTAGACTTATGTTCTGGGGTCGATTTGCACATTTCAGAACTTGTTCATGTCTGGGACACAGAACCTGTCTCCTTCCTGAGCGGTATGACGTTAAGACATTCCCATCATGTCTATAGTCGTGTATAATTGTTTGAACAGATAGCCTGGGTACCTTCAAGCATCTGGAAATGTTCCCAATCATCATTTCAAATAGGAAAGCGGCGTGTTCCAGGTGTACCTCCGATTAACTAAAATGTGTCAGTTAACCTGTAAGAAGTTCCCAAATAAGTGACATCCTCACCTGGGCTTTTCCTCAAAATTTAAAGAGACAGTAATTATTCAGTATGTAAATGTCTGGTTCTGAAGACAGTTTTTGGTCATTCAAATGGACCTAAAACAAGAGAAGTTTGGTCTGATTTAATTTCAGACAGTAAGGAAAAATATGTTTGTCTTTTTTATTCTGTGTATGTAAACCTCTTGTTTCAACTGTAACTGTTTTTTAAGGTTAAATGTCCTCCTGCTTATACAGCCTCTCATAACTTACTTTAGGTTCTTCAACAGCTCTCACATTGTTTTGTTTCACAATGTTTGACACTAAATCAGGTACCATTCTAGATGGGACAGATGTTAGTTGGTTCTTAACTGGTTCTATTAAACATGGGAAACAAATATGTTGGTTATACACTAGAGAATCAGTGTAGTGTCTCTATGTCACTTAAAAAGTTCATTTGCAGTTAAAGGTTGAGGCTTTTTTTGTATTGTGAAATTCTTCTAACAACACTGCAGGAAGACAGTTTATCCTCAAAAAATTATGTAATTATCTCTGCAAACAGATGTCTTAATATCACCAGTCTAATTTATAAGGGTTGTTTGAAACAACGGTCAATGTTTGAAAAGAATTTTTACAATGCCAAACCAGACTTTCTGATCCCTCATCAGTGGTCTTAAACAGCTCTGCAAAGGCAGGGATAGTTTATTTTTAGAGCACACTTTTAGCATCAAGGCAATTCAAGGTGCTTGATTTAAAGGAGCTCAGTGTTACAGCAGCTTTGCAGTGGGGCTGGGAGTTTGTTCCAGATTAAAGGAGCATAGAAACTGAAAGCTGCTTCTCCATGATTGGTTGTAATTCTAGGGTTGATTAGTAGCCTAGAGTTAGAAGACCCGGGGGTTTGGTATAATGATAATAGCTCTTCAACATACTTTTTGATAAGCCATTCAATGATTTATAAACTAGTAAAAGTATTTAGAAGTCTATTCCCTGAGCTACAGGGAGCCAGTGGAAGGACTTTAGAACTGGGGTGATGTGCTCTACTTTCCTGGTTCTAGTGAGGACACCACCAGCAGAGTTCTGGATCAGCTGCAGTTGTCTGATTGACTTTTTAGGCAGACCTGTGAGGACGCTGTTGCAGTAATCAATCCGACTAAAGATAAACAGATGGATGAGTTTTTCGAGGTCCTGTTGCGACATCAGTCCTTTAATCCTAGAAATGTTCTTCAGGTGATAGAAGGCTGACCTTGTTATTGCCTTTAAGTGACCCTGGAGGTTCAGGTCTGAGTCCATTACTACACCTAGATTTCTGGCCTGATCAGTAGTTTCTAGCTGTATTAACTGAAGCTGTATGCTGACTCTTGATCATTCCTCTTAAGGTCCAAAAATAATTACTTTAGTTTTGTTTCTATTCAGCTGGAGAAAGTTATGGCACAACCATCCATTGATTTGCTCAATACATTTACTTAGGGTTTGGATGGGTTCAAAGTCACCTGGAGACATTGTAATGTAGAGCTTAGTTTCATCTGCATAGTTATCGTAACTAATCTTATTGGTTGTTATTATCTGGGCTATGTGGAGCATGTAGATATTAAATAATAGGGGCCCCAGGATGGAGCCTTCGGGCACCCCACATGTGATTTCTGTTTGTTCTGCTGAAAAGTTTCCTATTGAAACAAAGAAGTCCATGTTCTTTATGTAAGACTCGAACCAGCCAAGTACTGTACCAGAGAGACCGACCCAGCTCTCCAGTCTTTTCAATAATATATCATGGTCAACAGTGTCAACTGGTGCACTAAGGTACCAGTATAAGTACCAAGTACCAGCACTGTGGTTCTACCAAAGCCAGTATTTATGCGGATGTCATTGAACACTTTGACGATGGCAGTCTCGGTGCTGTGGTGAGCACGGAAACCAGACTGAAAAACATCAAAACGGTTGGTCATTGAATTTAAACACTGTTTCTGGTATAATTTATGAATATCAGCTGGTAATATTTAAAGACCATTAGTGTTTATAACAGAGTTACAAAAATAAATTCAGATTAAAACAGCAGTGAAGAAGTTTGCAGTGCGTTGACCCAAGTTAACCTCAACAGACAATATTAGAACAAACAGCAGGAAGCTGAAAGACAGTGAGCTTGTGTTGTTCACATGCCAATATGTATGTGCTAAATTAGACGGATTAGAAGTAAAACCAACTTAGAACATAAATCTTGTCATTACCCACTTTAACTGGTTGTCACTCTCTAAAAGCCACACTTCAAGCACTGTCTAAAGATAGTTTTTATTTTATAGAAAGAATTGGTGCTATTTAAGAACTAATGGGGGGTTGCACTACAAGCAATTGCGTAGGCCTTTGTGTTTGCCACACACAAAGCACGCAGCAAAGCAGAGTGAACGGCTTAGCAGGGAATTCAGGGGGATCAGTGTTATATCAGTGTCCAATCTGAGCTCAATGAAATAACTTCCCAAGAATATTAAGTGCTATTTTTATTCATTACAAATGGGGAAACAGAATTAATTATATGGCTGTAAATGAAATACTGCTTATCATATTTGACCAATTTCTGATATTAGCAGAGGCACTCAGAAATGAACAGAAATCAGCATTATTGGACCTTGCAACAGTATTTATATGATATGTGTGGAGGAAATGTAAGACTGTGGCAGGATAATGCTGTGAGGAACCTAGAGATGATGGTCGCGGCTATGCACAGGTCAACTCTGAAAGAAAAACTGCTAATGTCAGTTCCACAGCCGTTATCATTTAGCATACGTAGAATTTACATCATCCTGTTTCAACTGAACCACTTCAAAGGGCAGATGCTTCTCTGCCTTAGTAGTGACCCACAGCTTTCTGTTTAAATTAGCTTTGAATTGTCTCTGATTCCTACATTACAATTAGCAATTCATCATAGATTTTCTAGTGTGGTTCTTGTGTCGCAAACTCTGTCGCTCTTACTTGTGATGAAAACAGAAAACTTCACACAACTAAAAGACATATGAAAGCAATAAATGTAGTAACCACTGGAATCGTGGGAGACTGGCCTGCTGGGAATAGAGAGGATGGTGAAACTTTCCTTACATAACAATGTATTTTTAGAGAAAAAAAAAAAAACTCCTTCTGCTGCACAGTCAAACATTCACACAGTTCAGTCATCCTGTTCAGCCTCCACTGAGAAATTCATACACCACAGTAAACTCCCCCAAAGAACAAAATAATGTGCAGGAGTACGTGACAACGCAAGGCTGGGACCAGCTGACCCGGGAAGGGGCCTCCTGTTTTATCACATCCACTGCTGGGAGATGAGAAGGGGGCGACTAATTAGGGATCAGAACAATTAAAAGAGACTCTCTCTTTTCCTCTACAAGACCTCGCCTTCAACATTTAATCTACCAGCAAGATGTGCGTGGGAGGGAGGAAAAGAGAAGCAACGAGAGGAAACAGGGAGAGAGGGGGAAAAAAATTATGACCCATGGGAGGGGAAAAGACCCAGTTTTCAGGTCGGCAGACAGTTTCTTTAAAAGGAAAGAAAAATAACAGAATGATGAAAGACAGAGAAGAAAGGTGGGAAGAGGAAGGTTACATGAAAAGAGGGAAGAAGCTAAAAAGGAAGAGCCAGCGGAGGGAATTCCAGACAAAATGATAGACAGGTGAGGTGTTTGTATGCGCGACTTACAGCAATGAACGCGGATGGGATCATTTTATGTGCGCTGGGTTGGTTGGTTGACATGTGCGTTATCTGTCAATGCAGAAAGATTAACAGACAGCGCTGTCACTACTACAAACACACCCGTATACAGTACACACACGTACACACACATCTCAACAGAGCAGCAGTCCCATGTGATGGATCACTGTCTCTGGATCCGTCTGTCACACGCTAAACTTTCACATGGAGGGAATCAGGTCACATGAGGTAATTAACACATCCAAGATTTATATCCCAGCATGCAGCAGGAGCATATATTGCTACTTTGTGCAGGTTACCTCACTGCTGATCTGACCTTGTTTCATTTTACTACACTACTTTTTGTCATCAGAAATGGTGGGGTTAATTTAAACTGGTTGATGTTCTGGCAAGGACCGGACCTTTAACAATAGTCTATAAATATTCAACAGTATCGAGATCAGGGCCATTCTTAAAGTTGGGTAATTTAGAGAGAGCCCTTCAATTTCCACAACAAACCCACTTCCTCTACCGATGACAGGGAAACAGACCCCTAGAATGATGCTACCTCCATCGTGCTCGAATGGTGGTACAGTCCTTACTGGGTAGATTCCTTACTGACCTAAATTGAGCTGAACATTTATGTAAAATGGTAAAAAGTTACATCCATTAAAAAAAAAAAAAAAAAAAAACACTCATAAGTTAAGCCCTACCATTTCTGATAAGAAGAGTGGCGAAGTTTTCAGCCAGAATTATGCCCTTTTTGACCTTTTTCATGGCTTCACCAAGTGTTTAGTTTCTCTGCAACTTGTTAAGATTCTTTTATACAAACACAACATTGGGTATATGCATATATATTTAGCCTATATGTATAATTTTATCTTGTGTTGATTATAAAATGTGCATAAAATTCAAACATATATCACAATTATTGCTTCTTAATTCTAATTAGAGTTGTTTGTTGCATAATCTTTCAACTTTAGCAAAAGAGCAATTCAAATGCATCATAAAAAGCCTAAAGTAGGCTCTTTCTGTATATTAAAGAATTTTAAGCTGATATCAGTCTTTGTAAGGTGATGTATTCTTCCTTACAATAAAGTAGTTTCTTTTTGGCAAACCATAAAATTTTCTACTTTTAGAGCCCAGGAAAAAAAAGGTTGTATTTATTTATTATTATTACATATTTATCCATGTGAGACACTTAAAAAATAGTTCTCATTTACAACACTGACCTTTTCTTATACTAAATTTTGTTTTAAAAACTAGTCTAATTAAAAAGATATTATCAATGCTACAGACAAAGTGACGGAGGTTCGAGAAACTTTGACAAAATGTAATTCTTGATTTCTGTCCTGGGACACAAATTTCTTTTTAACTTAACTCTTTGTTAACATTAAGAATAACTGTTCAAACTGCGTGGCGTAAAGTAGTTTCTGAAATTGTAATATAAGTAAAGGACCGGAAAGGGTTTAGAGGTTCATTGTCAGCCAGAACTCTAGTCAAAGCAACCATTTCCAAATACATTTTAATAATATGATAAATTTTAGTAGCTACTGACATTAGTTTCCTTTTTGTTTGGTTGGATTACCATTATGCAGATGACATTGTGATCTGCAGTGGTTGTAGGACAGATAAAAGAGAGCACAGACAAGTAGAAGTATACTTTAAAGACAGGAGGAATAATGGTCAGTGGAGGCATCGCCAAATACATGCCTGGATAAGACAGGGACAGGTGGATCAGTGAAGGTACTGAAGGTGAATAAGTTGGGATCATCCATGCAAAGCGAAATGGAGTGCACAAGAGAGGTGAAGAAAATAATGCAGAAAGGGTGGAATGGCTGAAAACGAGTGTCTGGGATGATTAATGAGGATGGATAGCTGCAACAGTGTAAGGGCAGGCTTATAAGGATGCATTAGTCCGCTTTAATTGAACTCTAATTCGTTTGCCCAGATGTCTGGTTCGTATAGGGAGGTGTGAATGCACAGTCGAACTCCTATGTGGACCAAAAAAAGGAAACTCTGGTCCGCTTAAAAATGTAAGTCTCGGCTCGGTTGAAGCCAACTCGGGTCTGGTTTCGATTGCATATTTGAATGCCAAGTGGGCGAGGACCGCTACAACAGCAGGAAACGGACTACAGTGCAGGGCATTCTGGGTAAATACAACCGAAACATCAGTACAACAACAACGCTCCTTCGTTCTCTGCTCATGCTGAGCCCCTTGCTGCAAAGCATTTGTCTTGAACATTTGCCAAAGACAACAGAGCAATCCAAAAACTGCAAGCGCAAGGAATGGAATTTTTTTTAACCCAAATCAATTAATTTGGAGTACCTGTACAAAGACTGAATGATTTGGAGGCTCAAACAGCAAATACTCTTCTTTCAGCTGCTCTATTATAGCATAGGGGATCATCTGCCTCCATCT
This sequence comes from Valencia hispanica, assembly GCA_963556495.2. NCBI lineage: Eukaryota > Metazoa > Chordata > Actinopteri > Cyprinodontiformes > Valenciidae > Valencia > Valencia hispanica. The sequence goes on along the minus strand of OY747702.1, from coordinate 15,865,357 downwards.
CTCTCTAACCAACTCTCTGCACATATTCTGTCAGTAAATCCATCAACTTTTTAGTCTTTCATTTTTCCTCCTCCTTGGCAACTCCATAACCAACATCCTTCCTGTTCTGCACACGACCACCCTTTCTTCTCTTACATTGTCCCCAAAATGTTCAACCTGAACTGTCCTCTGATATAACCATTACTAATTCCATCCATTTTGGCTCTTCTAAAAGCACATTTTAGCATCACCAGTTGTTGCACCTTGTGTTTCTGTTATCAAACGATACCAGCCCATTAACCATCTTAGGTCGTTTTCACACCCGATAGTCCGGTGGACTGCTAGATTTCTCTCCTTGCAGTCACCTAGCTGAAAATCATTCATTCAAGACTGACACTAGCTGCGTTTACATGGACACACATTACATCTCCCTGTTTCCATCATGGGAGAAGAAGTGGAGGTGGTTGAGGAGTATAAATACCTCGGAGTTCACCTTGACAACAGACTGGACTGGAGACTGAACAGTGAAACCGTCTAAAAGAAGGGACAGAGCAGACTGTACTTCTTGAGGAAGCTTAGGTCCTTCAAGGTTTGCAGCAAGATGCTGCAGATATTCTACAAGTCTGTTGTGTAGAGTGTATTCTCTTCAGCCGTCATCTGTTGGGGTAGCAGCATCAGAGCCAGGGACTTAAAAAGGCTAAACAACCTGATAAAGAAGGCTGGTTCTGTTCTTGGGACAACTGTGGAACATCTGGAGATGATGATGCAAAGAAGGATTCTTCATAAAATGAAAAAAATTATGGACAACCCTAAGCATCCTCTTCATGAGACTGTCATACAACAACAGAACGTCTTCAGTCGGAGGCTTCCTCAGTTTCGCTGCAATACAGACCGCTACAGGAAATCCTTCCTGCCCACAGCCATTATCATCTATAACAATTCTTTAAAGAATTAATTATATGAGCTACAACAACACTTATTTTCCCTCTGGGATCAATAAAGTATTTTTGAATTTGAATTTGAATTTGAATAACGAAGCACTGATACAAGCTCTGTTCAGGGATCAGGATCTACAGCCAACATCCCAGGATACCCCAAGGGGTCCTGAGTCCTATATTCCAAGTGGTCATAACAATCTAACTAACACGAAGGTCTTTAGGAAGTTTCAAAACTGGTGTCTTATAAGTTTGCACTAAGTTTGCACTATCCACAAGAGTCAATAATGTCACTTTTATAGAATGACTTTAATGCAGTTGTTTTGGCTTTGATTTCCATGTTTTTATTTCCACGAAGACACATTTCTTCAGATTGAAATGAAGAAGGAAAGACAGATTTGATGGGCCTACCGATAAATTGGATGGGATTGGTTGGAATTATTAGCAGGAGTGATATCAGCAGCAGGCGTACTGTCAATGTTGATATTTTCTGTGAATGAAAATGTAGTGATGGCAGCTTTCTTTCCTGCCACTCAGCTTTACTTCCTGTATGTGTGTGTGTGTGTGTGTGTCCTGAAGTAATGCTGATAGTCAGAGTAAGCTCTGGGAATTTAATCTCAGCAGAGCTATGCTGTGCTCCCCTGATAACTAAACGCACACAGCCACACATGCACACACAGGCCGACATCTCTAACTGAGCCTCGTCTTCCTTTCATTTACTTCCACTGCACAGAAAGGCAGAGCTGCACACTTGCTTTGTTGGTAGTGCCCCTAAGCAAGGCACTAATCCTTTAAGTTAGCGGATCGTTTTTAATGGGCGACTGTCCAGCTAAAATGAGGATTATATTCCTTGATTAATTAAAAACTACTACTGGGGGTATATGGAGTAAAATAAACTATTGCAGCTGTTTAAAAGGATTTAAGTACATTTCATGCTGACTAAAGCTAACATACTTTGCTACTAAGCCAACATTAAACTACAGTATTTAAAGTATTTATGTTCCTGCAGTGCCGTTTTAGCATCTTGACATGTGGCAACCACAAACATCAACATATTTTTGGTGGATTTTATGTAACAGATCAACGCAAAGCAGTACATCATGATGTTCACCCCCCCTGTGCAAAAGTATTGACACCCCTTGAACATTTTCACGTTTTGTTATGTTACAACCACAAACTTCAATGTATTTGTTCAGGATTTAAAATATTACATAGTTCTGAGGTGAAGAATTAACGATTCATGGCTTTTTAACAATTCTTTTATAAGTAAAAATCAGAAAAAGGTTTTTCTATTCGGTTATCTTTTACTCTAATACTTTTAAATAAGGCCAAGTGAAACCAACCGCCTTCTGAAGCAACCTCCCTGATGAACTGCACAGGAGCTGAAAGTTGAAGCTGGTCGATAATTCGACTTGAACATGTTCTGTCATCGGTAGGAAGAACGGTTCCGGTCTGTGGATGTCATCAGGAGGGTTTCTGGAGATGCTTCATTGAAAATCTACTGAAGCCCAACTCAAACTGCATTCGTGTCTTATGGGAATAACTGTCAGGGCCGTTCAAGGCAACCATTTGGAAATACAAATAAAAACTCATCTGAAGCCATGAGGACATGAAGATCAAAGCTGCCGGGTGACTTTGGTCACTCACAATCATCTATGGCATGCTAGCGTGGATCTAAGCCTTACTTATGAGATGAAAAACATCTGTTTTGATTAAAGGAAACACAGGACACAAGATTACAGGGGTTTTTGCAGAATAACCGGGCTAACCAGTAATACTGAGAAGCATTACCAGCATACTAAATTACTGAGATGGACATGTCAAAAGCAAAATGTGAAATTTATTCTGACTGACGACACAAACAGTTCCTCAAAATATGGAGGAAAACAGCAGCAAAAATACCATACATCCTGAACCATATGGATCATATGGGGCGGTCGCCCAAGGCGGCATGAGAATGGGGAGGCACACAAGCGCCACAAAAAATGTAACAGGTGGTTGGCATCCCCTGCATGTGGCTGAGAAAAGAGAGGCTACGTTACTCAGAATCTCAGGGTTTTTTTTCTGCATTTTAATTGGTTGGGTGCTGCTCTGAGTGCTTACCCAAGGCGCCATTAATACAAGAGCCACCATTGGTGTCATTAATTATGCAAATCCACTTTAATTTCAGATCTTTTGTCTGTTTTTAAACACTTATATGAACATTGAGTCAGCCTCCCTCTACTGTAACTGTTTTTCATAATTGTGTTTGTAATTTTATCTATGTAACGTATATGAGTAATTGTAGTTTTTGCTGCCTCTTGGCCAGGACTGCCTTGAAAAATAGGTTTTTAATTTCAATGGGATTTTTTTTCCCCTGGTTAAATAAAGATGAAAAAATGAATAAATAATAACAACAATAATTATAATATGCTATATGAAGATCCAACTGTGATCTAGTATATTTGTAGTATAGTACACACTATACTATAAATATACTAGATACACTCAGTTTAATGTGAAATAGCTGATGAGATAACATTGGTTATAGCTATGAGATTACACTCACTGTTTCTCCAGGTATCGCAGGTTGTCGTCAGTGCAGACACAGCGTCAGGGATGTGAATCAGTTCGTCAGAAGCCATTTTGAGTCATGACGTCTGTATTCATGGTGCTTAGACTCCCTGATTGAATGCACTGCATGCTTCCATTGCTTTTGTCAGCTTTTTTGAGCGCTGCATCATCTGATGTGGGTATTAATTTACCAAAAAGAGTTAGGAGTTTGCTCATCCGCAACAGAAACTTAGTCTATATTTGTAGCACGACGTATTCACGGAGAACATAATGACACATGAAGTTTTATAGCCAAAAGCTCTTTTTAGACTGATGAACTTTGATGCTGCTTTACGTGATACAGCAGCAGTTGTCGCTTTTTTTCGGCATAAAGGATAAAGCAACAATAAATGTGGGACAAAGTGCACATCTTCTGTGTAATAACTCCAGCTGCGCTTCAGCCTGCAAAAATAAGATTTTTTCTCAAAGGGGCAAAATTTTGCCCAGTATGTCTCATTCAACACATTGATCTGATAGAAATGGGTCCTATGGGTCAGAGGTCCGGACCACATGGCGCCACCCTCGGAATGCTCTAGACTATCTTTTGATGCAAGCTACAGCTGCACATCGGTTGGGTTGTGTCTCGGTTTGCACATCTAAAGACGAACATTTATACTCAATATTCTCTTTAAAATAGCCCAGGCCCAGTCAGACTGGATGGAAAGCATCAGGGATCATCAACGTTCAAGTCCTTTATGTCTGAAGTAAACCAATCTGACTGGACCTCCGGCTGTATGTGTGGGGTTGTTGTCCTGCTGGACAGTGAAGCGCCGCCCAAGTCTGAGGTCTTCTGCAGCCTCCTACAGATTTTCTTTCAAGACTGCTATATACCCATCTTCCAATGAACTCTGACCCTTCCTTGCCTTGCTAAAGAAAAGTACCCTCCTCAGCATGATGCTGTCACTACCAGTCACACAGTGTTCAGGCAGTTGTGGGGGCGTTGCACTTTGGTCCCATCTGACCAAAAGGCCTTGTTTAACAGGTTAGCTGTGTCCCGTACATGACTTGTAGTATAGTCCAAACAGAACTTCTTATAACTTTTTTCTAGCAAATGTCCCATCATAAAAGTTATTAACATTAAGAGATATGAAGGGATATAAATGCTTTTTGCTGCAAATTTAGAAAGGAAGGTAGAAAAAATTTGTAGATTTCGGAAAAAGAAACAATCTGGAGTTATAGCAGCAAAAAAAAAAAGTTAAAGTTCATAATTAGTACTTTACTGTCATGAGCTGAAAAAAAAACTGCCTTCCAAAGCGATTAATATGGATTTATTGGCTGCCATAACACTCCTCACAATCTCTCTTAGGAACAGGAGTGCTTGCTAACAGTAAATCCCACATCCCAACCTTTAGTCATTAATTTAGTATTTAATTGATTTAGCCTCAGCACACTGTATGCATTTATTAAGAGGGATCAACCTTTACCTAACCATCAGGTGTCACTGGTGAATTCCTTTAGGCCAAGTGTCCCCCTTTAAGAACACATCTCCAGGATTCCTGGATGGGCTGAGCCCAACCCTGGAACTTTAAGATATGTTCAGCTTTGCTTTGGGCACAATGCAACAAAAGTTGAGTGCTGTTTTTTTTCTTCTTCTTTTCTTTTCTTTTCTTTCCTCTCTTCTTGCAGAAAGTGTAAAATCCCCCTTGTCACCGAACACAATGGGGCTTTGTTGGCGCTCACAACACGGTGGAGCCCGACGGTAAAACCGAGGAGAGTTTCTGTTTGTGTTTTCCTTCAAAGTCGGACCCACGCTCTCACCGCCGACAACCCTGACAGGAATCAAGTCTTTGTGATGATTTGTAATTAAATAATTTGTCTTATTCATCTGCGAATGAAACACGGCCCAGTGATAACACCTTTAGCTCATTCCGCTGTTCTAAAAAAGGTCCTTCGTATTTTCACCCTTTGTATTCTTTTTTTCTTTAACCTCCATTTAACCAAGCAGCTCAATTAGGAACGAACCCTTAAGAGCTTTTCGCATGTGTGTGTGTGGGAGACAACGAGGGGACGGAGGGGGTAGAACGGGAGCTTTGGAATGACAGGGAGAAGTGAGGGGGATAATGAGGGGAGGAGGAAGAGGAGGAGAGCGGGGAAGGAGAGTGGAATAACTGTCAGGCAGCAGACAAAAGCTTTGTTTGAAGTGTCAGTTCAGCGGCGCGTTCTGTGTGTGCGCGCGCGCGGATTCTCGGGCTCGTCCGCTCATTCAGGCGGCATTAGACGTCAGAGAAATATCAGCAGGCTTTCCTGGATAGACACAGAAGAAGAAGAAGGAGAAGATGTAGAATTCCATCTGTGGGAAAATATAACGCTTTCATGTTTCCATATTTGGATGGAAAAGGAAAAAGGAGGATATCAGAAAATCCGGGTTTTGTGTGCTTGTGTTTGTTTGACAGAGGAGCAGGTATCATAATGAGACGCAGCCTTCAAACACATTGTCACCTTCCGGCTTTGTTTTCATGCACATCACACACACTTGTGTATTTGACACTGATGGATAGAAAGTAGAGTGACAGTGAGAACAGAGCAGCTTGAAGCTTGTTTGGGTTTTTATTTGGGAGTGCACTGATACACCTGTATTCAGTAATGAAGGTATGTGAAGGACTTCTTTAACCTATATGTTCATTTGCTAGAATTTGTGTTTAAGAAACAGCAATAAAACCATTGAGGACCGAAAATTGTGCAACAACGTGGCTGGCAGCTTTGAAATCTGTGAAACGTGCATATTGAAACAGCTGTCAATTTGACAGCTCATGTGACGGAAATTAAATTTCAGATATCATTCATGTAGAAAAAGCTCCACGGATTCATTTTTTAATTGAAATGTTTAATTTCTATTTTGAGTTAAAAAGTTACATTGCATCAAGTTCTTTTTTTTTATCCCACATATTTTAGATGGGTCATAATCATAGATTTTCTTTACAATATTTCATTACATTACGTCCCTAAATGTTATTATACTTTGATTTTATGCGATGGACCAACACTAAGTAGTGAATGATTGTGAAGTGCAAAGGAAGATTATAAGGAAGAATAGTAATGCTGCAAAGTATTTTACACTATTTATTGCAATAAGGATAAAAGTGACACTAAAAAATATATTTACTCTGCACGCCACCAATGCCACAACAATACAAATGGCTATTAAAATAAAGTGTTATTAAATAGGATACTTCAGTTTAAATGGGCTATAGGCAATTTTCTGAAATTTAAACTCGCGACTGACACCTGTGGCCAAAAATCGGAACTGCTCTTCCTTTCTGCTCGCTCTCGCAGCCCGCGCTCGTACGCCGGTCGCTCTCAATCTTCGATCTCTTTTGGGCACTTGTCAGGGGTTTGACTTTTTTAGTCTTATGTGGAGTTACTGTTGGTGTCAGAGTTGTCCTTGGTCTCTTCTGTTTATTCGCACAATCCATTGAACTGCTTGCGAGTGCTGACTAGCGGTGGTGGCAGAGTGATCTGAAACGTTTAACATGAACGTGCTTGACGTCACATCCTCAGACAGCGCGGGAAAATCCGACCTGACAGAAAAAATTGGATACAGGCTCTTAGGTGCACCCACTGTGAGCTGACAAGGTGTCAGTATGCTCATCAGGAGATGTTTGAGTCATAAATGGTCAAATAAAAAGGCTATTGTTACGTTTATTTTTGGGAAAAAGTTTCATATAGCCTCTTTAACTGAACCTCTAAACAGCCCAGGCCAAAATATGTTTTTATCATGCTGATATTTACTGATGCTCTCACCGAACATACAGGGGAGAAATAGTTCAAAAAGCAAAAGTTACATATGGGTCCCTGACAAAAACAAACATCAAAATAGTTGCAGATATCTCCGCAATGGTTTTTTTTCCTACCGTTAGGACTATAACCCCGTAAATTCCATAAATTATTTACAGAGTAAATGACACATTGATTAAATTAACGCATTTAATGGAACAGTGGAATGTTAAACCCATTCGTAACCTGAAGTAAATGAGTAAATGCAAGACTGCGAGGGAAGGCAACGCGTAACGAGCTACGTAGCACTCTCTACTCTCTCTGGGTGGAGTGGAGAGGGCGGAATTGTTTAACGGGTGTTTTATGTGATGAAACGCCACTGGATGATGTCTGTAATAGTACGATGAAGCATGGTTTTGAGAGTACGCTTCACAGATGACTGTTACCGCAGGGCCTCAGCATTTACGATATAAAGCCAGAGAGTATCAGTGGTTGCAGGAGACGTTTTAACAAGGTGATGGAAAACTAACTATGGACCATCCTCACGGTGAAGCGTTGTAGTGGCTGCAGCATGCTGTGTGGACATTTTTCCTCAGAACAGACAGGGAAGAAACTGCGAGTTGTTGTGAGGATGAATAGCGCTAAAGGCTCCATGATATCAGGAAAACCTGATATTATTGTTGAATACTGCAATGAAGATGTTTACTACAATCAACCCACTTTTACACCACTAAAGACAGCATCCAGAAATTCTCAGAACTCTTCATGAGCTTTAACACAAGACAGTCAAAATGCACCTAAATGGCCAATTGTATTATGTAGACCAACGCAAGTCTGTCAAAAATGTCAGACGATTTAAAGTTTTTCTCCAGACAATTTTAACTTGCATTGCTAATGTCTGACTGATGTGGTTTCACAAACACTGCTGTGAATCTGCCAAATGTTCATGTAATCTGAAGACATAAAGTATATAAATTGTTTCTTTACCTGTTTTATGTGTTGGCCCAGAGTTTTGCCACCCACTGCTAGCAGTCGCAACTAAAGAATTGTCCCTCTTATTTCTGTCAAAAATCATCTGATGTGCATTTTCTGTCAGGACCGCTCTAGGGGTTATAGTAAACTCCGGGCTGTCAGCCAATAAGACACGGAAGATTCCCCGCACAACTCTTTTCTGATCGGTCATACCGTCGTAGCCCTGTTGCATTCACTGAAGCCAGGAAATTACAAAACTACCTTCTTCGTTAATGTCATGGGGCAGCTCAGTAAAATGTAAACTTATTCCTTCTGGGGTGAAAAAAAACATTCGGGGCATGAAGAGAAATGTTTGGGGCTAGAGCCGGGAATGTCCGTGTCAGGCGACGCCACTGGTTCTAACCTACTAAAGATTGCAGCCAAGAACTACTTTGCAGATGCCATATTCCACGGACTGACAAGATCTTGATTGTGATGCGCTGTTTAGCTCTAAAAATGCAGGGCAATGCTAAGAGGACAACAACCTTAAAACATACAGCCAGTGCTACACTAAATGGGTTTGATCAAAGAATGAGCATGTGTTAGAATGGCCTAGTCAAAGTCCAGGGGTAAATCCAGTTGAGAAAACTCGAAACTGCTGTTTAGATAGGAATCCCAATAAAATGCTAACAGATGAAATGTGAAAAAGTCAACATTTTTCCAAATCCCTGTACTCACTAAAAATTCTCATACTTAAAATCAGAGCTGTATAATCGGTGCCTCAGCATTACAGGCAGTGACTTTCTGCCCAGCTTTTGCAAAACATCGGAACAAAAACCACACATACCCGAAACAGCGCGTGTGCTCAGGAGTTATCTCTATTATAGTTGCTATTATGCCGATGATAACAGGTACTCTATTATGGCTTTTGATGCCCGGTGAAACAAAAGGTACCGCAGAGAGAGTGCGATAGTGAAGTGTGTGCTGCAACAAAAAAAACTGGCCTCTCAGGCACATTTCTGAGAGCAAACAGTTTTGAGTTGAATCATCGTCAGAGCAAACACACACTCGAATGATTCCCACAATCTCATTCCACTCTCTGACCGTCAAGTCCCAATATTCAATGTCCACAGTGGCCACTCATGGCTCTCGGTCCAACAATGGTATTCATGAAAGCCTGGCTATTAAATATTATTAGCAACATGAACATGCGAGGACGTGAGATGATTTCACATTTTCTTGTGTTAAAAATAGAGCGAATTCAGAGAAGTTTTGTTCTCGGATAGTCTCACCAGTGACAATGACCTAATCTACTGTGAGTGTGCGGTATTGCCAAAAATGTGTGATAACTCGCAGCTAAGCTGTGAAGATTCATACTGTTTGCATTAATAATCTAACATGTGCTGCCTTTAGTAATAAGTGCAGCTGATTCACATAATGAGGAGTGGGAGAGAAAACTAAATGGCTTTGTAAAAATCCACAATGGATGAACAAAATGGTCGAAAGTTTGTCCTCAAACGCTGTAAAGTTTGCCGATTGTGTTTACAGCACCGTTTCTCAGTATGACCCCGGTCCACTCTGAGGCTCAGGGCAGCTTTGTTCGTGTGCATAGAAAGTGTAATACAATTTTAACAGAGGAGTGACTGAACCAACTGTTTTCACACACTTTAAACTTGTGATATTTTGTCAAGTTGCGAACACAGACTTCAAAGCATTGTATTTAAATGTATGTGACGGAGCAAGTTTGCACGTCTAAAGTGTTTGTATTCAACCTCTTCTCAGTCCATACTTTGTAGAACCACCTTACGCAGCAACTACAGCCAGTAGTCTTGGTGGAGACGGATGTTTTTGTCTGTTTTCTGTGGAAAACACTTCAGAGCATCTGTGGACAGTTTTCTTTTTATTTTTTAGTTGAACTAATGAATTTTTTTCGATTGAATTCAGTTTATAGTCGTTATCCCGTTGGAGAGGTGAACCTCCACCCAAGTCCTAATCCTATTTTCATCCATATTTCCATCAACTTAACCTAACTTCCTTGTTCCTACTGAAGTAACACATCCTGACAGCCACTACCGTGCTGCTAAGGGAGATGTGCAGTGTTAGTTTTCTTCCACCCATATATAATATGAGCACACACACAGAGTTTTGGATGTATACGCCTAAATGTTTCTTGTGTTCTTTAAATGTCTTGTGGCAGACTGAAGATTTCACTTTTTAATGGGTTTCTTTCAATAGTGGTTTCTTGTTGCCACTGCTACACAAAGGCCAGGTTGTGCAGAGTGCATGACTAATAACAGATGTCCTTTTGACAGATTTTCTCTGATATTAATGCTTTAAATGCCCTGCCTGTCATATTAGTTAGATAGGCTAGCACCTGCTAACCTACTAAGGTTGGCTGTACGAGATTACAGCAAAGTTGCTCGGCTTTATCCCTTTGTGCTTCCATCGGGTCACATTGTGAGTTATGGATTTCTCAGTGAATGCTTAACTGACTTAAATGGTTTTAGTTTGTAATAATGAACAACATTCGAAATAAATGTGAACCTTAAAGTTTAAACATGACCTCTAAGTGTGTTAATGCCTTGGAGAAATGACTGAAAGGGTTGGGCGGCTGAAGTTGTGCATGCTGAAAGCTTAAGCCCAATTTAACGGGAATTAAATTAAACTGGTCCATATTGTCAAATTAGAAAATCTATACGTAACTCAAACATTAAAAGGTATGCAATTTCATATCGATATATATATATATATCGATATGAAATTGCATACCTTTAAATATATATATATGTATATATATATATATATATGTATATATATATATATATATATATATATATATATACAGTGGCTTGCAAAAGTATTCGGCCCTCTTGAACTTTTCCACATTTTGTCACATTACAGCGACAAACATGAATCAATTTTATTGGAATTCCAGGTGAAAGACCAAAACAAAGTGGTGTACACGTGAGAAGTGGAACGAAAATCATACATGATTCCAAACATTTTATACAAATAAATAAATGAAAAGTGGGGTGTGCGTAATTATTCAGCCCCCTTTGGTCTGAGTGCAGCCAGTTGCCCATAGACATTGCCTGATGAGTGCTAATGACTAAATAGAGTGCACCTGTGTGTAATCTAATGTCAGTACAAATACAGCTGCCCTGTGACGGCCTCAGAGGTTGTCTAAGAGAATGTTGGGAGCAACAACACCATGAAGTCCAAAGAACACACCAGACAGGTCAGGGATAAAGTTATTGAGAAATTTAAAGCAGGCTTAGGCTACAAAAAGATTTCCCAAGCCTTGAACATCCCACGGAGCACTGTTCAAGCGATCATTCAGAAATGGAAGGAGTATGGCACAACTGTAAACCTACCAAGACAAGGCCGTCCACCTAAACTCACAGGCCGAACAAGGAGGGCGCTGATCAGAAATGCAGCCAAGAGGCCCATGGTGACTCTGGATGAGCTGCAGAGATCTACAGCTCAGGTGGGGGAATCTGTCCATAGGACAACTATTAGTGGTGCACTGCACAAAGTTGGCCTTTATGGAAGAGTGGCAAGAAGAAAGTCATTGTTAAAAGAAAACCATAAGAAGTCCCGTTTGCAGTTTGCCACAAGCCATGTGGGGGACACAGCAAACATGTGGAAGAAGGTGCTCTGGTCAGATGAGACCAAAATGCAAAACGCTATGTGTGGCGGAAAACTAACACTGCACATCACTCTGAACACACCATCCCCACTGTCAAATATGGTGGTGGCAGCATCATGCTCTGGGGGTGCTTCTCTTCAGGAGGGACAGGTAAGCTGGTCAGAGTTGATGGGAAGATGGATGGAGCCAAATACAGGGGAATGTTGGAAGAAAACCTCTTGGAGTCTGCAAAAGACTTGAGACTGGGGCGGAGGTTCACCTTTCAGCAGGACAACGACCCTAAACATAAAGCCAGGGTAACAATGGAATGGTTTAAAACAAAACATATCCATGTGTTAGAATGGCCCAGTCAAAGTCCAGATCTTAATCCAATCGAGAATCTGTGGCAAGATCTGAAAGCTGCTGTTCACAAACGCTGTCCATCTAATCTGACTGAGCTGGAGCTGTTTTGCAAAGAAGAATGGGCAAGAATTTCAGTCTGTAGATGTGCAAAGCTGGTAGAGACATACCCTAAAAGACTGGCAGCTGGAATTGCAGCAAAAGGTGGTTCTACAAAGTATTGACTCAGGGGGCTGAATAATTACGCACACCCCACTTTTCAGTTATTTATTTGTAAAAAATGTTTGGAATCATGTATGATTTTCGTTCCACCTCTCACGTGTACACCACTTTGTTTTGGTCTTTCACCTGCAATTCCAATAAAATTGATTCATGTTTGTGGCTGTAATGTGACAAAATGTGGAAAAGTTCAAAGGGGGCCGAATACTTTTGCAAGCCACTGTATATATATATATATATATATATATATATATAAATTTTTCTAACGCATTAAGGCATGCACAGAATGACCCGTGTGTTTATCTCGCAATTCAACCTCCGCTGCTTTCAGTACTGGCTCTTCACATAAACAGCATGGCTGACCCGAACTGCATCCGGGGGAAAGTCTCTTCTCAGTCACGGACCATAGGGATTATCGGTCTACGTCACTCCCTGCTCTGCTGTGCATATCTTCTGCAGAAAGGGATGCGATTATGTTGTTCTGTTGGCTGCACAAATGTCTTTGATGAAAACAACAAGTGTAAGTTCTATTCTATCAACTCGCCTCTTTCAAAGCAAACAGAAGACGTCTTTGGTTGCAAGCGGTCCAGAAGAAGCGACTGAAACGAGCAGTTGATTAAAAATGCAACAATCTGCAGCGATCACTTCATATCAGCTATGCTTTGGCTAACAAACAAGCTGACATAGCTAACCAACACTGCAGCTGCAAGACAACCGTAAATAATAACAGTGGGAAATAGAGTTATGTAAACGGTCGGTGTCACACCATTTGTGCACGCATGGTGGTGTTGATCAGCAAATAATCTCTCTGTTGTTCAGAAAAATTCAAATAAAAAATGCTTTGTTGATCCCAGAGGGGACAAAAGTGGTGTTGTAGCTCGTACTATGTAATTCCACAAGGAGTTGTTGTTGATCCTGATGGCTGTGTGTGCAGGAAGGATCTCCTGTAGCAGTCTGTGTTGAAACAAAACTGAAGAAGCCTCGCACTGAAGACACTCTGTTGTTGTAGGATTGTCCCATGAAGAGGATGCTCAGGGTTGTCCAACATCAATAAGAAACGGTCAGCTTTACATTCAAGAAATGTTAACCAGCTAGTTTGCCTCAGCACCTGACTAAAAGATGAATAGGTTAAATGGAAATTTTTTTAAAGAGCAACAGCTGAGCTAGCACTGTGCCTATCATATTAGAACTAGACTGAATTGAATGGATTTTTATTGGCTTAAGACAATTTGAGCAATTTCTTATAATATTGTTGAGTTGAGTTGATTTAAATTAACCAGATTATTGACTTTGTGCTGCTCATCTTTAAAAAGAAAAAAACTAGCACATGCTAGGATACTCCCGTGTTAAATGATAAATCAATGTTTGTGTGTGACATGCACAGAGAAATCAGCTGGTGGCAGGAATTTTCAGCCTGATCGTTTCCCGAACAGCAAATGCATCACACCTAAATGTTGCCAGGGTGCAACATGCGAGGCAGACGCCAAGTCGGCAATTTTCACTATCAGCAAGATGTTTAAAAACAATTAAGTTGGAGGAAGCATGGAGATCTAAAAAACTGTGTTTTCTATGTCTGCACTTCATGCTGGCTGCAATACATTGAGGGAGAGCATCACTTACTGGAGATAATAGGAAGGTTGAACACATTCAGCAAAGTTGCACGGTTTTATCCGTTTGAACTTTTAACCACTATCTTTCACAGGCCCGAAATGTTGGCACCATTTGGAAATCTCCCAGTTATGAGTAAAGATATACATCCTTAACGAAGCATACAAAGAGTGCTGATTTAGTAACGCCAACTATACCAATCGCTAACATAAGATGCTTAAGACAGTTTTAGATGTTTTGCTTTAGGAAAGTAAAACCTTGTTTTACAGAGAAAGCTGCCTCGCACAAAGTTCTAACATAAAAAATTAAGCCCCAACCACAGAAATACAAGAGAATAAAATATTATGGAGGCTGATCTTACGCGGTCTTATAATACTTCCCGAATACAAATCAGAGTGAGCTAAAATCAATCCGAACAGCAAAAACCAAGATTTGGAAATGGGCCACATCATCATCACTTTTTAAATACGTTTGTTGTTATAATGACAAAGTCTGAGCTGTAGTAACAAAGGTCGTATAAATAAACAGAAGGATAAATATATGTTTTTGAATGTATAAATAGCTGTCAACTGGTACTTATATGTGCATTTCCACAATCTGTGTAAATGTTTGAAATCCCATCCCATTTATAAACAAGGGTCACACTACACTTAGTCCCAGTTACATGCTAATAGGCTCAATCTTTTATAAGGTTTCTTACAGATATCTTAAAGAGTTTTTTAGTAGTGATTAATACACACCATTTAAATATGATAGAACTCAGGGAGTCGTTAAACGGCATTATTACCTATCTTCAGCTATTTTAAGGACTAAACAATTAATTGAAAGATTAACTGATAATTCAAATAGATGTTGCAGCCCTCAGAGACACAAGTAAAATCACCAAAACAGTCAGGTTGAACTAATGTAATTAGACAGTATTTTCTTAAGATTAAAAGCCGATTTGTTTTTCAGAGGGATTCCATTACATTACCAGCATTAATCAGTTAATTACCATTCGTTCTGAAATGTTCTGTGGGCTTCTTCTCTGCATCCTCTGCCGTCACCCTGATTACCTCATGAGCTCACAATGAACTTTGATTACACCCAGCGGCGCTAATATTTCCACACTGCACAGGCCCGCTTTCCGTCATCAGATTGGAAGGTTTCTTTCTGCGTTGCCTTTGATGTCGAACTCCCAATTCGGCCCGAAGGCTGTTGTCATGTGGCAGCCGGCCCAGTGTAAGAAAAAGATAACAAAAAAAAAATACAACCCCGACGTGAATCACTTGGGGTGGAAATGAGTGTAGTGAGGCAACAATGACACTGCAGCCTTCACATTAGGATGAGCCACTGCAATAATTTCCCAGGATGAAAGGAAACAACAATCAGAAATGAAAGTGCGAAGAAAATCCTCAGTTATGCCTTCTGAAAGGAAAACTGATTGCGTCCTGATCGGCTGGATTAATGATGAGAGCCTCCTTTATCCCCTGATTTTCACCTGATAAAGAAGGGTTAATAATTTAACACTCACTTGAGAGTCACCTCCCCCCCGCCGACACTCACATGCACGTCCATACTTAATCTGCAGACTATTAGCTGATGAGGAAGAATTAACGTTGGCTAAATTAGTTAATTAGATAATGAATGAACACAGTTAATGACATCCTCTATTCTGCAAGATCAGTGAGAGGACGAGAGGCGCAGCAGATGATCAGATAACAGGTTCAAGAAAAAAAGAGCACAAAAGAAGAAGGGAGCAGACAGAGTGGGAATGGAAAAAAGACAGGAGCGAGTCAGAACCGAGGCATCTGGTGACGTTAATGCTTGCCTCCAAATGCAACGGGAGCCAAGCTCTGGAGACTAAGGCTAAAACAAACACACACACACACTATTCCTCACCGTCCTTCTCCAAAATGCTCATTAGGAGGTGTTCATTCACTCGCACCCAGGCCCGGCTACAAACAAACACATGCATGCACACACACACACACATACGCACGCACACAAAGAGCGATAAGAAAACAATGTTAGACAGGCAGTTTATCATGAGGGCAGGAGGAGACAGAGAAAGATTAGAGACCATCCCTGTATTCACAAGATTCACAGGCACAGGCTGTGCGCCTGTTTGTGTGTCGGTTTTAAACAGTTTCCACAAAATGAGTCAGAGGGGGGGAGTTAATTTTGGTGGGATTAAGTTTAAATCAGGTTAAGATGAACTTTACAGCTCATACAGTATACAGTGAATGTGTGTTTTCACATTTTATGGCATTATGTTTGCTCATATCCGTATCTTGTAGCTGACATATATACATTTCCTCTATGTTTGCGTGTGTGTGTTTGCGTGTGTGTGTGTGCGTGTACTTGTACTTGTATTTGTAACCTTTAGAAGCTTTCCTGGTATAATTACTAACCTTCACCAGACCGTTAGGCCTTGTGGGGACCGAAGCCCAACCCTAATATGGTGAAACATCTTTTTATAGGATAGGGGTTCAGGATTAGAGCAGTGGTCTGCAACCTGCGGCTCTGAAGCTGCATGTGGGTCTTTAGGACCTTCTCTGTGGCCTTGCCCCAAGTGATAACCAACTGAGGAGTGTTTCTTAAAAAAAACCTTTGACAGAAAATCTAAAACCTATAATTTCTTGCAGGTATTAATGCTAGAATTTTCACAAAAGAATGTATTTTTTATTTGTATCCATGTTTTTGTTCATTTTTATTACATGAATATAAAAAGTTATACAGATTTTTCATTTAAGAAAACATGTTTTTTAAGTTCTTGAAAAAGAATAGCTGTTATTTTTGTTTCTAAAACTTAAAATTTGGTCTTAAATTTTGGTTCTGTAATTTCAAACAAATGCATTTTATACTAAGGGTGATCAAAAGCTTGCATTTTTGAAGGTGATGGGCGTAGCGAGATATAGAGCCGTACTTGGGCACAACAGTAGAATACAAACAGATCTAAATCACAGGGTTTTTTTCAGCACGTGATGTGTATGCAACACCATTTCTCATTTTGGAGTTGAAATAGAAATAAGACATACTAATGGCTTTCAACTATGGGCGCGCAAAATATTTGGTTACTGGTAACTGTTGGGTCAGGGGGCATCAAACTCCAAACCTCAAGAGCCTTGTCCTGAAATATTTAGATCCCTGGTCTAACACACCTAAATAAAATGGCTGAATCACCTCCTCAGCATGCAGTCAAGCTCCACAGAGTCTGGCTAGTGACCATAGGCGTCATTTTAGCCGGGGACGTATATTTATGATTGATGGTTTTGTCCCCACTCCTTTTATAAACCTGACGTGGAATTTCTTACCAGCGCATACCTAACACTTGTCCACTTGTGTTCCGAGCACAATTTCCATGTAATTAGGATCAGAACTGCCATCATTTTTTTTTTTTATGATCAAAGACAGAAAATAATGTGACCCCTGACTGAATGTAAATTATATTACAATGAATTATTCAGCTTTTATTTCTTTGGAATGTTACACAGCCGACAATTATTTAATGGAGAGATTTCTGTGCTGAAACAAAATATCGTCCACGGTCCCTGGCTTTACTGTTCTCCCTTCCTGAATCACAAATCAGCCGCAGAAAAGTTGGGAAATATTCTCGCATGTTCTTTCCAGAAGCACAATAATTTTCCACCCTTGAAACAACTTTGATGCGGGTCAAAGCGGGTGATCTACCGGGTTGCAGGACTCTGAACAGTAGTGAAGCACAGACTGCAAAGGAAATGCATTTGTTTTGTTGCGCATTCTTCTTCTGGGGCGAGTGTATCAGACTATTAATGTAGCCAACATTGTTCTTTGTGCTACGATGTGGATTATAATGATTCTTCCTAGCCAACAGCCTAATGATGGTTTTCAGAGCCGTTTAAAAAACAAGATAAAACACCTCTGGCTTTCAACTTTTATTGATTGAATAAAGACATGATTTTCAACACCTGTTAATACACCACGGTGCATATTGTAATAAAATGTCAGACGGATTAATACTTATATATGAATATTAAATATTTATTTTCCCCAGCAATCTTAAAAACGCACCCAAGTTTATGGTTATAGTCCCCGGCAATTTAAAAAACATACCGACGCCCTTGCTTCATTCTATTCAGGTGTGTTGAAGCAGAGAGACATCTAAATGTAGCAGGACATCGTCCCTCGTGGACCAAAGTTTGACATCGGTGGGTTTAGGTTTAGAGTTAGGTTAGGTTAGAACCCCAAATGAGATTACTCATATGAATGTCAAATGTCATATGTAGTCAATACAATGTCCTACTAAGCATAGAAATAAAAATGTGTGTGTGCATGTGTGTGTGTGTGTGGGGGGGGGGGGGGGGGGGGGGGTCTTGTTCATTTAAAAAGTGAATTTAGGTTTAGCAACATTGACATGGTAATGAGATCTCTCATCTAGAACATAATAGCTTAACTAACACAATCACGGCCATTATCGCCCTTATCATCTCTGTCTCGGACATTATTGCCGATGTCACATGCTTGTCGTGCCTCTGACACTGTCCTCATTGTTTCTCTAATGCACCGCTCCGTCTTCCGCGCTGACATTTCACGTGCCTCTGCAGCTGAGGAACTGTACAATCTGAAAAGTTAATTGGAAAGACAGCAATGTAATTCCTGACCTTTAATCTTGCACGTTTACAGACGGGTGTACATAATTACGTATGTACCGCTGAGTGCACACGTGTGTGTTGTAGTGTGTTGTAGATGTGTCACACTTCCTATTGCTCATAGATAACTACATTTGAGTTTGTGTTTACAATGACATATAGAGTACAGCTAAATTTAGCAAAGATCAATTCACAACTTGACCTTTTACTGAACATCAAAGAGTCAGGAAGATTATGTTTATAAGCAGCATATGAAATATGAAATATATAAATGACTAGCAGGATTGGGAAGGTTAAAATAAATAAATCCTGATGAACCCAGTCAGTTAGGTAGATTACAGGCATGTCTGGAAGACATAAAAACATGGATGAATCTAAACTTTTTGCTTTTAAATTCTGACAAGACAGAAGTTGCTGTCTTTGGACCAGAAGTTCTAAAAAAGAAACTGATTAGTCAATCACTTCATCTGGATGGCATTAAATTGGCCCCCAGTAATAACGTAAAGAACCTCGGCGTTATTTTTGACCAAGACTTGAAATTTAAATCCCATATTAAACAGGTTTCTAGGATTTCCTTCTTTCACCTCCGGAATATTGCTAAAATTAGAAACATCCTGTCCAGGAGTGATGCTGAGAAACTAGTCCATGTATTTGTTACCTCAAGGCTGGACTACTGTAATTCTTTACTATCAGGTAGTCCACAAAATGCCATTAAAAGCCTTCAGTTGAATCAAAATGTGGCAGCAAGAGTTCTGATGAATATTAAAAAGAGAGATCACATTTCTCCTGTTTTAGCTTCCCTTCATTGGCTCCCTGTTAAATCCAGAATAGAATTTAAGATCCTTCTTCTTACATACAAAGCCCTTAATAATCAAGCTCCATCATACATCAGAGATCTAATTGTTCCATATGTTCCTAACAGAGCACTTCGCTCTCAGACTGCAGGTTTACTTGTAGTTCCTAGGATTTCTAAAAGTAGAATGGGAGGCAGATCTTTTAGTAATCAGGCTCCTCTCCTGTGGAACCAGCTCCCAGCTTTAGTCCGTGAGGCAGACGCTCTGTTTACTTTTAAGGCCAGGCTTAAAACTTTCCTTTTTGATAAAGCTTATAGTTAGAGTGGCTTAGGTCATCCTGAGCTATCTCTGTAGTTATGCTGCTATAGGCTTAGACTGCTGGAGGACAGACTTACCAATTTTCTTCACTCTGCTACCTCCTTTTCTCCTACGACTCTCCAGTTGTATTACATTACATTCTGTTATTTCGACTGTTAACTTTGTTTTCTCTCAGTGTTTTTCTCTCCACAGAAGATATACCTGGTCTGGTATCCTGCTTGGCTGCAATGCCCTGTTGGACGGGGGGCATCGACTGGGATGATCCTCCCAGTAAATGAACATCCACTGTGTCCTGTTATCAACTTTTTACTTTCTGTAACATAGAAAGTTCTCTTATATCAGATCTTCTGTTCCTTCTGTGTTTCTGCTCTGTCTTCTCAAACCCCCAGACGGTCGTGGCAGATGGCCGCTCCTACTGAGCCTGGTTCTGTTGGAGGTTTCTTCCTGTTAAAGGGGAGTTTTTCCTCTCCACCGTCGCTACATGCTTGCTCAGTATGAGGGATTGCTGAAGGATTGCTGTGGTTGGAAAGTATGCATCAACGGGGCCCAACCTCACGCCAATGACTGACGCAATCTGCTGGGATTCCTTAAATAGGAAACTTTTTAACTGGTTGGAATGTTTGTATAAATGTATTGAAATGACTTCTTGTTAAGTGCCTTGAGATGACATCTGTTGTGAATTGGCGCTATATAAATAAACTGAATAAAAAAAAATTGAATTGAAAATTGAATTAAAATGTATTCAACTACAGATTACACAATACATCCCCCTAAATGTAGTTTGTAATGTATTCTATTAAGTTACTTAATGTGAGTAACATATTCCAAATACTTTGGATACATTGCCATACTTTTTACAACTCCATGACTCAAATCCTGCAAATTCTTGTTTGTTTTTCTCTACCAATTGGCTGTTCAGCCCAAATCTCTCTGAATAGACATTATGTTAACATCAAATGATTTGTGTGCTTAAAGATAATAAAAAAGACTTATCTTTCCTTAATCATTTCTTTATTTATAAAGCTCAAAAGTGGAAGAGTATTGGACAAACATAAAGTTGCTGAGTAGTACTTTCTGCTTCTCTATCTTTATAGCATTGTGTGTGTTTTGCATACATTTTATGAGTAAATCAGAATATCCTATTACTGTTAAGCCAATTATGAATATAGAAATAGGCCAAACCATCTGTCGTGAATCATAGCTAAATGTTTGGCGTTTGCAGACAAAACAAATGCGTGAAAATCAGTTTAGTATTCAGCGAGTTATGATTTAATAAACGCGCTGACACTTCATTGCGTCTGCCAAACACATACAAAGTGGAGAGGGGGAATCCGGTCCAAGATGGCGGCCCCACGACTCATCAGCGCCAATCATAAGTATTGGTCGATGCGGCGTCTACTCTTTATAAATGTCTATGGCTACCACAACTAAAACAAGGTAGATGCAGAAGGCTAACGAGGCGAGTTTTTTTATTTTTAAAGAACTTCCTTCTAGATGTTTCTTCAGGTTGGAGGTGGAATCTTTCGACGCTGAGAGCAGCTTGGTTGCTGGCAAACATAGTTTGCATTGCACGGACACATTTCGACTATCCCTTTCTTCTTTAAATATGAAGGGCTGTCTAAATTTCCAAGAAATGAATGCATTCCTGCCCAGCCACTGCTGTTCTCTGTTCTGCTGGCTCCGGGTCCATTGTGGGACACAACGCCACCAACATTAACGGACTTCTTCTCCTTCCATACACACGTTGAGACGTCACGTCTCGCTCCCAAGCTCCCGCACCCAGCTTCGGACTGGGGGGCAAAAAGACTGCACACCCAAGCTGACTACAATTGTTATTAGCTGTTATCAGCCTCTGTAACGCAATGTAATCCATTCATTTAAACAAAGTAACTGTAATCAAATGACCACGTATTTACACTGTAAGAGAATGCAGTTACTCATAATTTGGATTCTAAATACGTAACAGCGGTACATGTATTCAGTTACTCCTCAACACTGACTATGTTTGATTATGTATTTGTACCATGGCCTTCTTCTGAACTATGACTGTATGACTATTCTCCTAGTCTAAAAAGCCAGACTGTTTTCTCTGTTTCAGGGATGAATTTCTGCGTCAATCTGACGAGAGCAAGCATATTGGTCTGCAGAAATTCTGCTCTGGTCTATCTCTGGTGAAGAACAAGTTTAGCCAAAAGGCTAATTTGTCCATTTAGGAGTTCATCTATGTTCTGACTCTCACCTAGGGTCATCAGACATTGATCATGACTGACAGAACCGAGATCTCAGATACAAGCAGCTAAAATGAGCTCCATGGGTTGATGAGGAATATGGAATTCATTCTTGGAGATGAGTTTAACCTGAAGACACAGCAACTCTACATCGAAACAGGTCAGCTGAGGTGGATCTGGTTTAAGATCAAAATGCCTCTTGGATGCTATTTGGAGGATTTCCAGACACATTCAACTATGAAAAGAACCAGCATTCTTCTTTAAAACACAATTTAAGATTTATGAATTATAGAATTATAAATTATTATACATTATTTATTTATATTTACTTATGAAGCCTTTTATTTATTTGTGAAAACAGAGGAATTGTCAATGTTTTAATGATTTCAAAAAATTTATTTGTATAATGGTGCAAAAAAAAGTATTTAGCATCTACAACCAAGCAAGAATTCTGTCCCCCACAGACCAGTTACTTCTTCTTTAAGAAGCTCTTCTATACTCCACTCGTTACCTGTATCAATGGCAGCTGTTTGAACTCGTTATCTGTATGAAAGACACCTGTCCTCACTTTCAAACAGTCAGACTCCAACCTCCACCATGGCCAAGACCAGAGAGCTGTCCAAGGACACCAGGGACAAGATTGTACACCTGTACAAGACTGGGATGAACCAATCTACAATAGGGAAACAGCTTGGTTTGAAGAGATCAACTGTTGGAGTAATTATTATAAAATGGAATACATACAAGATCACTGACAATCTCCCTCGACCTGGGGCGCAGAACAACACGGGGGAACTAGTCAATGAGCTGAGTAGAGCTGGGACCACAGTAACAAAGGTTACTATTATTAACACACTATGTTGTCATGGATTAAAATCACATGTCCGGGTTGTCTAAAGTTTAGTAAAGGGGGGGCGTCACGTGGCGCAGTGGTTTAAGATAGTTCAACTCCGGCCCAGGGACATTAACGAATGTCCCCCCCCCGCTTCTCTCCCCTTTCTGTAAGCCTATCCACTGTCAATACAGTACAGTGGCCACAAAAAAAACAAAACTTTAAAGTTTACCAGAGACCATCTGGATGATCCAGGGGAGAATTGGGAGAATGTCCTGTGGTCAGATGAGACCAAAATAGAACTCTTTGGTATAAACGCCACTCGCCGTGTTTGGAGGGGGAAGAATGTTGAGCTGCATCCCAAGAACACCATACCTACTCTGAAGCATGGGGGTGGACCCATTATGCTTTGGGGCTGCTTTTCTGCAAAGGTGACAGGACGACTGATCCTTACTAAGGAAAAGATGAATGAGGCCATGTATCATGAGATTTTGAACAGAAACCTCCTTCCATCATTGAGAGCATTGAAGATGAAATATGGCTGGATCCTCCAGCAGGACAATGATCCCAAAC
This sequence comes from Valencia hispanica, assembly GCA_963556495.2. Lineage (NCBI taxonomy): Eukaryota > Metazoa > Chordata > Actinopteri > Cyprinodontiformes > Valenciidae > Valencia > Valencia hispanica. Next base: position 15,842,016 of record OY747702.1, on the reverse strand, counting down.
ACATCGTCTGGGCAACGAAGGAGTGGCTACGTAAAAAATCATTTCAAGGTTCTGCAGTGGCCTAGCCAGTCTCCAGACCTTAATCCAATAGAGAATCTGTGAAGGGAGTTGAAAGTCCGTGTTGCCCAGCGACAGCCCCAAAACATCCCAGCTCTAGAGAAGATCTGCATGGAAGAATGGGCCACAATACCAGCAACAGTTTGTGAAAACCTGGTGAAGACCTACAGGAAACATTTGACCTCTGTCATTGCCAACCAAGCCAACTTTACCAAGAATTAAAATGAACTTTTGTTCATTGTCTGCACCATTATACAAATAAATTCTTTAAAAATCATACAATGTGATTTCCTTGACAACTTGCACAATCAGTGGCTGCCAAATACCTTCACTGCCACACTGTACAAAATTTCAGCTAACTACTCTTGAGAAACTTCTGGAAGTTCGAAATTTTTAAAGTCCTTTTTATAATAACTCTTTCATTTATCAAACTGTAATAATTTAGTCATCTCAAACTGCCCTAAAACAGGAAAAGTTTAGTCTAATTTAATATCACAAACAATGGTTACGGGTTTTTATTTCAATAAAATGTATTTAAATATCTTATTTCAACTGTATCTACAGTATTTTACAGCTCAGTGGATAGTCGGCTTAAAATCCAAAAGTTTGGAGTCTGATTTCAGCTTCCTCTTGCCACGTGTCAATGTGTATGGAAGCTTGCTTGTTGCTAACTTTCCTGTCTGAAAACAAAATTTGATATGATTTTGAAAAAAAAAAACGGCACGCTTGATTAAAAACAATGCCGATATAGGTTTAACTTTGTTTTTGCCCTATTAGGATCTCTATTATTGCTGCCTTAAAGCAACATGGATGAGTAGGAATTATGTAAAAAAACGGAAAATTCTGAACTGCATTCACTAATCCAGCATCTCAGATTACTGCTCCCTATAGCAAGTAAAACAAAGTCTCTACATGCAAATAAACCATAAAAAAACATACAGTGTCTCCACCATATTTAATCAGGGTTTGATCTGAATATTGTTTAAATCTAAATCTCTTTATAAGATATTCATTTTGCAGGTAAAGCAACTCTGTTTGCTTCTGATTTTCGAGCATTAAACCCCTTACCTATCGTAACACCCAACATAAAATGCCATCCTGTCCAGTGCCCTATACACTACAATAGAACAAACTACTTCAATGTAAAGCAACAGAGAGCTTCTTGGTATTCTGCAGGCGAGCTGTAAGCCAGCTAACCATCCTTTATGGCACCTGTTGTATAAGAAACTGACAGCTAGAGAATCTGCAGGTAATAATGAATGAGTAAAAGGCAGTTATCCCCCTACAGTGGCATAAATAAACTAGCCTGCTGTTCGTACATGACCCGGTATTCTCTGCTGCAACACTCCGCCTGTCCTGCTTTTCTTTCAGCCAATCTCTCAGCGTCTCAGTGCGTGTGTCTGTATGCTTTTGCCTGCCAGCATGAACAAGCTGTACTGGACACACATAAACACGCAGACACACACACACACACACACACACACACGCACGTCTTACTATACTTGTGTTGACACTGTATTGACTTCCATTGATTTTACTATGCCTAACCCAGACACTTTCCCTAAACCTAACCATTACTGATACATGCCTAACCCTAACCTTAACCTAAACCTAATTCACACCATACCTCTAAACCTAACTAGTAGAGTTTAATAGCTAGTTAAACATTGTGGGGACCAGGCAAAATGTCCTCACAACTACAAATGTCCACACAAGGGTGGTGGGCTGTCAAAGGTTGGTCCACACAAGTATAGCTATACATGTACACACACACACACACACACACACACACACACACACACACAGACTCTCTCTCTCTCTCTTTCTCTCTCTCTGTCTCTCTGCAGCCTGCCAGCTTGAGTATGTGCAAGACAGACGAAGAAGCAGTGTGTGTGTGTCTGTGTGTGTGTGTGTGTATGCGTGCGTGCGTATATTTAAGCGTGTGTGTGTGTGTGTCTGTGTGGGCACATGCGCGTGAGTGCGCGTGTGTCTGAAAAAAGATAATACAATTTTTGGGACTCCAGCAGCATTACCTCTTCTTCTAAGTTGCTATGGTAACAAGCTCTGGACCAAAGAGTGAGAGGGAGTAAGATGGATAGAGAGACCCCCAAGGACACACACACACACACACACACACACACACACACACACACACATACACACAGCAAACATGCCTCCATACCACCTTCTTCTTCCCTCTTTCTCACAGACAAAGGCTTTTCCAGCCAATTATCCGAGCTGGCACATGAAGGGTTAACAGCTGCTCAGTGTCTGTACCACAGAGATTTTTACCTCGAGCCATTTGGAATGGCTGCACACTATTCTGTAGTGTCAAATGTATGCCAGCTATGTGAAATAGCAGTGTGGCATATTCCAAATAAACAGCTTCCTGCTACATTATAGCTTTATTGTGTGAAACCATCGCTGAAATTACACAGACTCTAAATCACTGCGACTGCATGCTCTTTATACATGTAGTGTAATCCAATTAAACTAATTCAGACAAAATAGATAATCATCCATATTATTTGTCTTTATGGTCAGCGATTAGAGCGATATCCATATGCAACTGCTGTAATCATGGCGAGTCAAAATCAATATATCCTCGTTTATTAGTGTCGTTCCAGTGGCAAAAGCACTTTCTGCAACAAAAGGTAGATGGAGTAATGTCAATAAACCGCCAGGATGTTTATCGCAGCCTTAACATAAACATCTACTTGAGGAGGTGTTCTGGGTGAAATGTGTGCTTTGTTAGGAAATTAAACTCCATTCCCTTTGTCCTTCATAGTTCTGCTTTAGCTTTCACAAATATACATCTCTTGAGTTGTTGAGCAGAGCACAGAAATACAGATGTTTTCTGGAAGGAGAGCTCATAGCATGCATGACTTAATAACCACCCCCGTTGATTGCAAATGCAACTCTGCTTTTCAGGTAAGTCTCTACCTTCATGGTTTTGCACCTCTAGTGACTGAATCTTTTCCTATATCATCCGCCCATCTTCAGCTATGTCACCTTCACCTGCCTCAACTAAACAAAAGCTTCCCCAAAGCATGACGCCACCACCACCATGTCTGTATGTGCAGTTGTGCGAGAATGGCCCAGTCAAAGTCCAAACATGAATCCAATTGAGAATCTGTGGCAAGAAGTAACAACATGCAATATCTTGAAATATTCAAGAGGTAAAAAAAGCTTCACTAGTGTTGTATTCTACTTTTTTAAGGCTATTTTTATTATGCAGTACATATGTGTTAATTATATCTTTTTTAAGCTTTAGAAGTAATAGGCATGTTTATATTATTCAGGGTAGTAAAACATGACTCTGTTACCAGTATTTTATAGGGTTGAAGGTTTTAAGTAAACAAACTCTTGAGTAAAGATATGAACTGAAAGCAGGGAGGATCAGCTATAACTCTAAGTCATGTTATAACCCAGTTCATAGTAAGGTCAAGAGACCTGGAGAAAATAAATGACCTGTCAAGATGTAGAAGGAGGAGAGAGGAGTCACGTGATATGTTCTTTGTTCTTCTTGAAATAAAAATGGTGCGGCCCTGTAAGAGAACGAGTCAGACAGTCAGGTCTTGTCTGATTCCCATCTGCAGGTGCGTCTTTTCCAAAACAGATCTGAGTTTGTGTGATTTTTGTAATTCTTTGTCTCTCAGCTCTGGGTCTTATTTTGAAACAGTTCCCGTTGGGGTTTTTGGAGTTCGGCGCCCCCACCTCTCTGAGCAGGAAGTGAGTTGCAGAGCACATTGTGGGAAAAGCCGACACTAGGCATAATGGTATAATAGTGCTGATTGGTGCATTTCTTCTTAAACTTAATTAGGCATAGCAGTGGCAGTTGTGCGTGTGGCTTTCTGCCCAGGGCAGCATGGGTTCTAGGGGTAAAACGAGGCAATCAAAAAGATTCAGTTGTGCCCGAGGAAGGTTTAGCTGCCTTGAAATTAATCCCAGCTTGAAGTGCTTTTTTATTTTGGTTTATTTAGCAGTCGGCATTTGTTAATTGTTTGTTCAAAGTCTAAAATAGTTGGACCAGTCAAATTGTGGAATGAACAGAAATTGTCTGAAATAAAACTTTAAAGATAACGAGACCTTTTGCTCTAATTGAAAAAAAAGACCAAAAAAACTCAAAATAGAGTATTTGATGGTGCGTTGGTATTGGGACCACCTTAGATTGATGATCCATCCATGTTTCCATCCACTGATGTATGCTAATGAAATCCTAAATATGTTTGTAGACCTGTCCATACTGTATATTTTCAAATCAACCATTCATAACTGGTGTTTTTCGTACGCATTATGTACATAACAACCTAAACACACGTGGAAATTTCAGGGTATAACGCAGGTTAACGTAGAGCAAAATCCGAATTTGTCCTTTCTGCTGCAATAAATCTGACATTTGGAAACAGAGAGGACCTATTAAAGCGGCAGGACTGCTTTTTATTTTAGTCGCACAAATTGAAACGAAATGACCTTTTCTCTGCACTCTTCTCTGCACCTTTCTTATCCTGTAAACAACAGTGCATCATTTATACCAAGAAAGCGAAGGCGAGATGTTTTGAAGTTCCGTGAAGCCCATAGCTCGGATAGATTGACTGGCCAGCTAGTGAGAACCGCCTGTGGGGATCTTCTGTGAGCACTTTACTCTCTCGCTGCAGGTCGATGGAAATTTGGTGTCATTTATCTTATCCCTGGTGGCACTAGCTGCAGCGTTTATGAACTTCTTAGGCTTCGACTTAAAGCCGACGGCTGCGTGAACCCACTTCAGTGTGCTTAGGGGCAAGCGGGCCCAGGTGATCCAGGTTTCAGCCCTACTTATTCACTCAAATAAAAGCCAGGTCGAACTGGCGCTTGTTGACTTTTCCGGTCTGTTGGTTGAAGTCTATTTCACTGAACACAAGCCACTTAGGCTGAATGAAAACCCTTAAGCTGATCCTGTGGATTTAGTGTTCTCTGTCTGAGGACATGTTACACGCGGTACCGTATCACAATCAGATATGTCTGCGCTGTGTTATTGGTGGAGCTGTTTACATACAGATGACCACAGGAGAGCAGGCTCTGAACGCTCCTCTCTGAAACAGTCCCCTTAAGGCTCCGGACTGACGCTGACGCTCTGAGCTTAGAAGCAATCACCTCAATCCAAAAGGCATCAAAAACAAAGAGAATTGCTTATTGACTTCTCTAGTGACCCCCCCCATCAAACTTGACCAGACAGAGTGAGAATCACTGAGCAGAGATAAGTGCTTCAGCGCTGTAGATGGCAAAGGACTACAAGTGTGGAAGCCAAGCAGATGCTTTTAAAACACCAACCAGGGATGTTTTCAAGTAAAAGCAGGTGTCCGCGTGCCGCAGAAGTGTCTGCCATAGGCCTGTTGGAGAAGTCCCGCTGTATTATTGTCAAGGACTGGTTCGGAGTCGTTTTTCTGGGCCATACAAAGGAATGTTAGTGGAAAGATCTGGCCAACCTCATCCTAATTTACATGAAATAGGCCTTTGGAAAATGTGAGGAATGCTTGCCGACTCAAATCACTGTAAGAATAAACCACCGCCAGAGGGCCAAGACTTTTACAGTGAATGCGAGCTGAGGACCATACAATGTTTCGACTCTTTTTTTTTTTAATTGAGAAAGTAATCTATATATTAGATTTGTCTAGTAATAAATAAACTACGAAACAAAAATGTTTATCAATTCCAACCAACACCTGTAAAATAATTACACTATTTTTTCCTTTTTTAAATTATTATTTTTATTATTATTGACCTCTGCCAGAAGGTATGTGTTTTTGTGCCCGTCTGTCTGTTAGCAAGATAAGAAGGCTGAGTGGGCCTGGCTGAGTGGGCCTGGCGGAGGTCTGCGCTCTCTGAGTGCTGTTCTAGTTGTTATTAGAGATGCATTAATCAATTAGCCAGAGATTGGAATCAGTCCAATTTTAAGGTCGTCAGCTTGCTTGTCATCAATATTTTTGTTAAATCCACACACACGGACACGATTTGCGTGGCGTTTCTAAAAAGTTTCACTCTGGAGCCCGTTGTCAAACCTTGTCCAGTCAAAACGCTGCTACCGTGGAAACGGTAGGGAACAGCAAAACATTTGCGTTTTAAAGTCCTGCTGCTCTTGTGTTAACAGGGTGTTACTTTGATGCTTATGTTTGAGTTTAATAAAAATCAAATTAGGATGAATGATATATGCTTTGATGTACAAAAGCATCAGATCTTTTAATTCCTTCGTTAATTGTTGGATTTGAAAGTATTACCACTGTCAGAGAACCTGCATCACATCTCTTAGTTTTGTTATAGTCTGTAAGGAAAAAAGTCTGAGTTGGTAGATCTGATCTGCAAAAAAAAGAAATAATAATAATAATAAGAAAAAAGTCAACTTCTGATATATCCAGAAATAATACCCCCAAATAATATCCAGTTGCACTGGGGAAGGATGTAAAGTCAGTTATCAACTATTTTAATGAACAGCTGAACATTTTAGCTTTAAAAACAAATAAAACAGCAGAATGAAATTGCTGCCATCAAAGACACATCTGTTTTTAAGCTGATGTAGAGGGAAAAATTGTAGACTCTGCCTATAATCTAAAAGAAAAACGTGCACAAATCTAATTATGCAAACGTGTGTGTAGTTGAATGAGTGAGCTTGCAGGCCTCAACAAGCGAATTCACCAGGCTGAGTGACAGAAAATATAACTCAAACTAAAGAGCTGTAAGATAAAACAATGGAAAGAGCTATAAAAGTTCTTCTAAAAGGTAAATCAACATGGCTTGTGATAAGAGATGGTGGCTTTTCCCAGACAGCTGGATCTAAACTACAAAGCAATTCCAAACATAATAGGAAGAAGGAAAAAAGAAACATTATGAAAGAAAAATTCAAATGAGTATGTCTGGAAAATATACAAAATGTGAGAAAAGACAGGAGCCAAGAAAAACAACAAGAGCATTTCATGGCATTTTAGACACGTTTCACGTTATCAATCTAAAATGTCCTCTCACAGACACACTGTAGCTCAATGCCATGGTTGGAGAGGTGTCCACTTCTCAATCCAGCAGAAACATTTATGGTGAAAAATTAAAAGAAATGAAGCCTGACACAGCTCCATCCTGAAAAGCTGCTGCTATGCCGGAATGTGATGGATGAAGAAGATTATTTCATTTAAGAATTTGAGCTTCAAGAAAAACCACAGAAGGGGGAATGAAATCCTAAATCTGCCATTTTGGTTCATGGTGAGTTGATATTCTTCCTGAACTATAAATGATTCTGTATTTCTTCCTCTGTCTGAAAGAAAGATAAGCCATTAACTAGAATAATGTTTGTTTGTTGGTTTGTTCTGGTATTTTTTACAAAGTGAATTTTGTATCTGGTAAAATCAAGATATTCTGAATTACATATATGTGCTTTTTTAAGTTTTTTACTTTGTTGCACAGTAAATTGATCTATTAATTTAGATTGCATAGTTTGTTCCCAGAAGTTGAAAAGAGAACATCACTCTTTACAAAGATGAATGCACTGAGGCAAAATAAGTTATTTGATTTGTAACGTTGCTCCACCTTTAGAAACAGTGGCGGCGCCACTTTAAAAGAATATATCTCAAAATATCCTTTTTGGGGTTTCGCTTATTTTCCCCCCCCCTCCAGTTCTCATTGTGCTCCACACTCGCACACAGTACCACTTAACACAAGCAGGTATAACACCCGGGATGTTCCACTATGAGGCTGATGTTGTATAGTTCACTCTCTGAGTAACAGAGCTACTGTTTCCCACCTTTGCCCCTGAATCCATCTGTCATAATGCCTCTCATCATGCAAGGACTTTCAGAGCTGCCCTCGTGAGCTCCTGCAGGAGAAATGCGTTGCATAAAGATGAGCTGTTAAGCATGCAGAGGTCTGCTAAAGAGATGGTAGAAACCTGCTCTAATCTCTTTTTATCAGATATTACTACGACTAAAAGCAAGGCCACACATGTGCGCCAAACAATGCAAGTTACACAAAACGTTAAGGAAAAAATGCTTTATGGTGTTGGATTAAAAAAAAAAGTGGGAGACTTGGGAGAAGGCAAAACCATGTCTCCGCTATATGCCACGCAGGAGCCGAACGTGGAAATGATAAATGTCAGAGGGGGTAAACGACTATTCATGCTTTGTGTGGTTTTCCTTTGTCTCGCCTGCTTCTCCGCATCTGTGCGTTCCAGGAAAACCAGCCTGACAGAACAGTTGTTGTTTTCTAGGTCATCCCTTCCTGCATGGCAGACCATCAAGGCCACCCACGTACCTGGTCGCTGCGCTCGGGATATGATGTCTTATGAAGCTTTGTTCTTCTGCAGATTCAGACAGACAAGGACTTTGTGTTCCGTCAGGGAGAAAACTTCAGCTGGGACCTGGAATGTGTTTTGGGCTGTTATTCCTTTGCAGGCACAGGCACAGGCGGGCTCATGGTGTTTGACGCTGACACAGAGAGGTCCAATATTAAATAACATTTTTATTTTTTTAAACAGAAGAGGGTGGAGGTTAGTCATTATCTTGGGTAATAGTGATCACTTATGTCTTAAATCAGCAGGGTCTCCATAACAGAGCATTTCTGCCAGATTAGAAAGTTATACACAATAACGGTTCAACTATAAAGACCTGAAAAACTACAGCCTCTAACTTCAGCAGCTGCGCTACTTAAAGAAATATAAAGATATATAAAAAGTGGGTGCTAAAATGGGTGATGCGCTGATTGGTCCACAAGTAACCAGAACCAGAGGATTTTTAAGGCTGACCAGTTTGACTGATCACTGGTAGATTCAGAACTCAGATTTTTTTTTTCTTTCTCACTACTAATGACTCGTAATATCTCAGCTTTGGTGTGTACCAGAGGAGCACAGAGGAAATCAGCTAGTGACTGGATTTGGTCGATCAGTGATCAGCTAGTCGATTTTTTTGTTTTTACAACCAGGAAACGCAGCATAGATTTGAGGTGGCAGGCTTAGACAGACAAGATCACTTTTTAAGTGGCCAAGTTGTTGGTGAGTACCGGTAGAGTGTTTGAAATACAGCAAGAGGATGAACAAAATCTACAACAAGCTTCTAAAAAGGAATCCGTTTCGTGCAGATGCACGTTGATAAAGGCCGTTAGACATCACCAGTTAGTGCGAAGCTGGAAAGCTGCAAAGTTACATTCTAATGTAATTTGAAAAAGTAGGAAAAAAAACTACGTATGTTGGTGTTATTTTAGTTCTTGGTGAGGAATCCAAATTATCTCAAGGTGTTTCAAATTATAGATCATAGAAAGCAGCAAGAAGAGCTGTAAGAGGCGGCTAAAAAGAAACTGGATATCTGCTGCTCATTTTACTGCCACTAAAGCAGGCGATTAGACCAACTTATGTTGTAGCAATTATGGATAACTGCATTAACATAAATTATTCCTTATCAGCTATGTTTTTAAAGCTGTGTATGTGTTCAGTCACAGTAAAGTCAATAGTTAACAAATCCATCAGATTGGTTTTGGACCAAATATTAACGTCATTTTGTACATATATAAATGCTGATTATCCATGTTTTGAAGGCATGGGTGGTTCTAGACAGGGACTAACAGGGACCAGTGTCCCTGTAGAACCAGCCCTGGCCCTTCTTATGGTCCCTGTCCTGAGGAGACAGTACTAAATCACTTTCTTATGATGATTTGGGCATACATCATAACTAACTGCTCCCTTGTACCAATTTATTATTTTTACCTTTAGTTTTATTTGAACAATGAATTAAAAAGGACGGTGTTTCACTTTCAGTTTTCATCTGCTAGATGAGAAGGTCTCTTTGGCTCATTTAATATATTAAACTGTGAAATATTGTTTTTTGGTTTCATTCGTTTGTTCGGTCGCCTCATGAACAAACACTGGACCCACTCTGGATCCTCTGGTACATTTGGTCTAGAACCGGCACTGGTTTAAGGACATTTTCTTTTTTGTGGCACAAATGATAGTTTTTGTGGTGGAATTGAAGTGTGCTAAAATTAGAATTAAAAAACAAAAAAAAACAAACCATTAAATAAGCAAATAAATAAATAGGATCTGGCCAAGAAAAATGTAATTAGTACATTTTACTCTATTTGTCAAAGTAGTATTAATATTGCAGTTTCACAGTATACAAGAGCTCTACAGTGCCTTGCCAAAGGGTTTTTTGCATTACAATCACAATGCCTTTATTAGGATTTTATGATAGACAAGCACTAATTGCGAAAGGGGTTTAATACAACAACAAACATAATGTTTGAGATGTTCAGACCCACTTTACTCTGATGCACCTTGAAAAATATATATACACATTTTTGCCTATATGAACATTTCTATTTGTGGCACAAATCGAACATTACATCACTATGAACACACCATCCTCATGTTGGAACATGGTAGTGGCAACAACATGCTATGGGGATGCATTTCCTCAGCAAGCAAAGTGATGCCGGTCAGAGCTGTGAGGAAGATAACTGGTTCTAAATACAGAGCAATCTTGGAAACTGTAACGTACTAGAGACTGGGGTGAAGTTTCAATGTATTTACATGTTAGAGTGGCCCAGTTAAAGCTCAGACCTATTCAATTCAATTCAGTTTATCTTATATAGCGCCAATTCACAACAGATGTCATCTCAAGGCACTTAACAAGAACTCATTTCAATACATTTATACAAACATTCCAATCAGTTAAACAGTTTCCTATTTAAGGAATCCCAGCCGATTGCGTCAGTCATTGGCGTGAGGTTGATGCAGACTTTCCAACCCCAGCAATCCTTCAGCAATCCCTCATACTGAGCAAGCATGTAGCGACGGTGGAGAGGAAAAACTCCCCTTTAACAGGAAGAAACCTCCAACAGAACCAGGCTCAGTAGGAGCGGCCATCTGGGGGTTTGAGAAGACAGAGCAGAGACACCTACATCTACATGAGAACCTGTGGCCTGAAAACTGCCGTTCACAGATTATGAACCTGATTTATCAAAGGTTCGCGCTTGTTAAAACGTGCACAAACCTCAAAGCCGGCCCAGAATTATGCAGCAAGTGATTTACTAAGCAGGCGCAGGGAGGACTGCACCTGTTAAACCCGCAGCAAGATGCACGCAATCCCCTTAGCGCTTTTGCCATTGATGAATATTTAAAATTGGTGTTTCTTTCAGAAAGAGCAAATATTTAGAGGAGAACATGCCAATAAGTAGGTATTCCACACATAGTGTGATTTATCAAACATGAAACTGTTAGCGCCGGCTGTTTTTGCGCCTATTTTTACCGCCTCTGAAAGACATGAACTTTGCGCCACCACGATTCAACATCAGTTTATTACTGACAAACGAAAAATATCATTCACACACATTCTAGCAGCAATAGTGTTAATAGTAATTAGGCACACGCCTCTCATGCAATATTTATGCGCCGCACGCAATATTGTGGTTTCTATTTGGAATGTTGATAAATCAGGCCCCATCTATCCAATCTGATTGAGGTTTGTCTGTTTTCAAAAAATAATGAGCTAAACATTTTAGTCTGTACATTTTTGAAAAGTTTCCACCTCACAATTATTCACTAGCTTCTGTTTGCTTACTCCAATAAATACGAATAAAAAACACAGGAGTCTGTTGTTGTATTCTGAAAAATACGAGAAAAGGGGTGTTAGTACTTTTAGAAGGCACAATAGAAGCATTTACTAAAAAGAATTCTGCTTGAGCACTGAAACAGACAAAAACTTGAATATTAAGTCAAAATTAGATCCAATTTTAAGGAACCAAGCAGCAGTTTTATTAGTACAACAACAAGGCAAGAAATTGATGTGTAATTTTGTACGGCACTTCCACCACAGCGCCATGTAACATAACAGAGCCCCCGTTTTACTCTGCAGAATAAAAACTCCCAACTCTGCCTCTGACTACAATTACCAAAGCACAGCATAATAAAATAAATGAGAAAAATATTACAAATCCCCATGAAACCAAAAGACTCCAGTCTGACGGATTTGCTCTGATAACACGGTGATTAGGCTGAGAGAACAAGAGTGATAGAAGAAAACCTGTGAGAAAAAGAATAAGGCAGACTAATGAACAGAGTAACGGAAGATAAAGAGCAAAGCAGAGAGGATTGAATTAAGAGCGTATGGAGACGCGGCAGGAATTATGTGAGTGTGGAGAAGTAGTGGGAGGTAGTGACTTTATTCGGCTTGTGTTTATGTTTGTTATTGGCAAGAATCCGGTGATGCGATATGTATCGCGATACAGGGGAGACGATACTATGAGTAAGACTATATATTGTGATTTTGAAAACTGAATTTAACTGTAGAAATATTGTCACAGCATTCTGAACACTCCAACCTGTTTCATACTTTAACACATCCAGTTTTATTACTTGATCTAGTTGATCCACTGGAACGAAGAAGGTGAAAACAGCCACAAACTACCAGACATACTTTTAAATTTTATTACAAAAATTACTGTCATCATTAATGGTACCATTCAAATTTAAAAAAATAAAAATAAAAATAAAAATGGATACATTTACTATTATTTACAGTAGTATTACCAATTACCTGGTTTCTGTATTTCTATTATTTGAGGCTCAAGCCCTTTAGGGTCCCTGACTTCATTGTTTTTTATTAACCTTACAATTGTCCTTATTTGTTGCTTCTCAGTCATCCAACCTCAGAGCCTGGAAAGATACAACTGCGCGCCTTAAGATGTGCTAATCCTGAAGATGCTGTTACACTTTTTCCTAGCTTGTCGTTTATGTTGACATAATGAAAAACGTGTCACACAGGTCTGAACGTCAGAAAGTGATGTGGATTTTGTGGAACATCAAATCCCATTTGAAATATGTCCTTAAAATATGTCTCGCTTCTGATGCGCTGCCGTTAGGTTTAGCCCGTGTGCTTTGGGATAAGAGGTGTTGAAATTAACCATGTTCAACTGAACAATGCAGGTTCTTTTTGCTGTGACAACACCGTCATCTCATATATTTTTTTGAAATTCCAATGCTTTCTAAGTACCCCCAACTGGTCAGGCCCAGATTAATTAGAAAGCAGGTCATGCCGTCAGTCTCACTTTCGGCTCACATCCTGAGGTGCGTGAATCTTCATCGGGACAGACTGAGCGTTTGCATGCTGTTTAAAAAGTTTGACTATTGTAACTATATAATATTCTCAGTGGCAGGTGTAGCAGCTCCACCCATGTGCGGTATACGTGATGTGTGAAAGGCATAGCGCTCTGTCTGCAGATTCTTTTCCATTAAATATTCAAAAAAATGTGTGGCCTTCTAGATTAGCTGCTAATTAAATTATATATACTACAAGTGTTATGTGTAGTAAGACGATGCTGGAACATTATTTATATTAGGCAGCACATCATCTTATGCAAGTGAAATGTAAGGCCGTCAAAATATGATGAGGTATAACTAAACAGTACATGTCTTAAATAAGCCTTGAAATTGGTTATACACATTCTCTTTCCCATTTCAAAGGCAATTATAGATTTATACAACCAGCCATCTTCTTCAAAGAAAAGGCTGGTTGTTTTGCATATTGAACCGAATCATAAGTGCCAGTCAACCTCAGAGCTGCAAACTGTTTCTGACAAAAGCAAAAAAAGCAAAAGTATTTCCAAAACTGTGAAGACGCTTCAAACAAATGGCAGAGATGATCAGGAAGATAAACAGCAGTGAAGAGACTCTGGATTACAAACAACAGTCAATATGAACAGACCATCTGAGTGTGTGTTTGGATGAGTGGATGAGGATAAAGCGGGTAAATCTCTGTCAAACACAAGCTCCTGTGAACTGTTATGTTCCTTTTGACACAGACCTGCCTGTCTCTCCGTCTTATCTCTGCCGGGTTTAAGTACGCCTGTGAAGCTCTGTGAACTCACCGGCTGGGAATAGGGAACTGTTCGTGCACTCCCTAAAACCCATCGGATCTCACTACCGATAGCTGAAAAATGTCCTCAGGCTCCATTTGAAAAGAAAAATAAATAAATTTGAAAAAGGAAAAAAAAATCACCCCACTGAAACAAGCTTCAGCTGACTTCATCTGTCATCATTTGTGTGTGTAAGCCAAACTTAATTAAACTGAAGCCCAGCAGACCATCCGTTACAGAAAACAACACCTCGGAATCGATACGCATTTACACGGCCTGCGCACGGGTTACCCAGGGAGCGCGCACGGACACATTTACAAAGGCACACGCGGTCAGGCACCAATCAGACACACACATACTTAGAGCATTGATTGAAGCTCCCTGTTAGCCATTTTCTCCACTGGCTGGTTGGGCAATGTGAAGGGTTACTGAGTTGCAGTCTGTCCTCACCGAACCACCGCTATCTATCTACAGGTTAATGAGGCACAACTAGTTCAATTTGCGTCCTTACAGTGTTAAGCAGCAGTGTAGAAACAATTACACACACTTGATAGCAAAATATCACTGAAAATCCCATAACTCTGCTCTATAGCATGTCCAAAACATGCACAACTCTTCTAAAAAGCTCAAACGTAACAGTTAAAGTACGACTAATATAGATGTTGCCACTTTAACTTGCGATGAGCCTTGACAACCTTGACATCTTTGCTGGGTTGTGTCTGTCACTCAATGGAAAGGTGGAGGATTTCTTTGATTGCCTGAAACCTATTCCTCAGGTCTCAAAGAGCTTTCTTCTCAATCACAAGTTGTCAGGAGGCAAAAATACCTTTAGGAGGCGACTGCATACTTTTTCCTGTTTCCTACTTTAGTCAAACTTTTTGTTCTTGCAAATGTTCTTCTGTGTCGGAGGTAAAAGCAAAGATATTTCCGTAATGCCTACATTGTGACCTTTTTGGGTCGACATGTAGCAGAATAAATAGCTTCCTCTATCTTCTCTTTGACCCAATGAACAAACAGAGTAGCAATAAGGGTCATTAGGAAGCAAGGAATATAACGCAACACTTTAGGCAAGAGAAACTGCAGGATTGTTAAGGGAAGCTACCTCTACTTCTGCCTTTCCTGTGAAATTTATCCTGAAAAACATCACTAAAACACAAACTAATGTTTGTTGGGGAAATGCATATTTAAAGGAAATCTGCAATAATTTGTTTGTACAAGTATGGACTTGTTCAGCATTCAGTTCTCTTTGATTGGGGTCAATCAGCATTTCATGTCTTGACCTACCAATGTTTTCCCATTCTACAGCGCAAAGGTTTTCCAAATCAATCAGACTATGAGGACATCAGCATCTCTTGTCCACAGCCCATTTCACGTGACCCCACAATATTTGGAGTTTTGTTTTTAAGCTCAACCAACAAACAAACTTTGATTTTCTTCTCCTCGAAGCCATTCTTTTGTTGATTTGGATGAAAGCTTGGACACAGAAAATTAAATCCCTCTTCATATTCAGCTTTCAAGCAGAAACATCTATAAAACTGACAGATATCTGGAACTGTTCATGACATCATGCACCTCCTACAGCGTTACGGTCAGCCTTTTGTTTAACACTTAAAGGTGAGGGACATCTGATTTAGTCTATACATAGGAATAAATCTTGTTATCCTAATTATCAGCGAAATTCAAAACTATCTTCTCTATCAAGCACCTTCTTTTTTGTGCTAATTCTTTTTTACATCAAACTTTTGAATCAATACAAAGTTTACACACGTGTTTCTAAGTGTTATTGTCCTTACAAAAGGCAATCAAAGAAAACTGAAAACGGGTATCTGCCTGTAAAAGCATGTTCGGTGCATCTCTAGTAAAATACTATGACACAGACATGCAGTATTACTGATAGAATATTAAAAAGTAGGAGTCATATATCATCACACACATTGATTTTTAAAGAAATATAGCATTATCGAATCAATACGCTAACATGGCACATGCCTGATAAGACATGATCTGTTATCGGTATCAAGGCCATCAAGGTTTTAAAGAGTTAGGGTTTCCAAAGTTCCATCATACCGTTCCTACAGTTTAAAATCAGTTTAATAAGATGCCAGAGCAAGTGTCAAAAGGAAAAAAAAATTCTAGCTGTAGGGAGCTTCCCCTCCTGTTGCTGCACTCTAGGGCTGGGCGATACAGAGAAAAAAATATATCAGTCGATAACGATATATATCACGATATAAAACAAATCTATTTTTGTCAATATATAACATTCCTTGGTACCATTTAAAGATATCACAAGGTATTTTTTGATTTAAAGTTTTGTTTTCAAAAAGTGAACTTGTCATCTGACATTTTACAACTGTTTTCTTAAAAAGAAATTACCAATGAAAAAATATTTTTTTTAAACTTGCTTTTATTCCAATCATCCCTTCAGGGCGTTGACCTGAATTCATAGTCCAAATAAATACATGCTGTAAAACAAGATGGTAGGCCTTGGGCGAACTGAAATCACTTTGAATTATGGAAACTCAAGAGGTGCATTGGTGAATACTTTGTTTTTCTCGATATCCTCGATATTCCAAATATTCAATCTTCATAAACAGAACATTTGATAAATTGATATAATCCATATATTGTCCGGTCCTACTGCACACAGCCAGTGAGATGGCTGTAAATGTGTTTTACAAAAAAAACGAAAGAAATGTGTCTGTTTGTAAAAAATGCCAGTTAATAAAAGTAAGGCTGCAGTAGTGTTTTAAAAGTTTCCAGAGATTGAGCAAACCTTTCCCGCTACAGGAAAAGCTTTGTCACCTTGAGATTTGAGTTTCGTCCTTGGAATCACTAAAAGCATCTGTGAGCTAAACCTCATACTTCTGGATGGAATATGAGTCAACAAAAGCTCAGATAGATAAAATGGGGCTAGGCCATTATCAGACTTAAATACAAACAATAACATTTTAAACTGGATCCTGAATATAACAGTAACAAAGTAACGAACAGGTGGATAACTTGTTCGAAAGCATTTTCAGGAAGGTATGGCTTTACCTTTGCTCACTGTCTGAAATGAAAGAAGCCTGATTGAACTACTGCACTGACCTGTTTAGATCATTAAAAAGAACCGTCGATGAACACCCCAAGGTTTTTGACATTTGTTTTGTAGTGGACAGTGGGCCCAGGGGAATATTAGAGTTGTCTGGAGTGACAGAATTGCCAAAAATTTTAATTTCTGTTTTATCCTAATTTGATTTAAAGAAATGTAGGGTCATCCATTGTTTAATAAAACTGAGACATGTCAATACTAAATTAAGAGAATCTGCTCCTGCTTTCATGGGTAGGTAAATTTGAAGATAATCTGCAAAACAATAAAAAGACACGTCGTCATTAAGCCAAATGGATCCCAAGGGCAACATATACAGCACATAACATATACAGCGCAAACAGTGCTGGACCTATAATAGAGAATAGAGCCCCGGGGCATGCCACATTTAAGAGAGGCCTTGTCTGAGCTGTAGGACCCCATATTTACATAAAATGATCTACCAGGCAAGTAAGAGCGAAACCATTGGAGAACCGTGCCCTTTAAACCGACACAATGTTCCAAACGTGACAGGAGGATGGCATGATCTAATATATCAAAGGCTGCTGTCAAGTCTAACAACAAGGGGGCAGCAGAATTTCCAGCGTCTATGGTTAAAAGTAAATCCTTAGAAAATGAAGTAGTGCAGTCACAGTGCTATGGCAGGACCTAAAACCTGATAGAAACTTCTCTGAAATGTCATTTAGCTCAAGATCAGCCTGCAACTGCAAGTAGACAACTTTCTCTAGCACCTTGGAAACCTACATGGACCTTCTCTATGGACAAGAAGCTGAATACAGAGAGCTGGTGGAACGCTTTGTGACAACTATTGTGGAAACTATCGTCTCACCTTGAATGTGAACAAAACAAAGGAGACGATTGTAGATTTCAGAAGAAACAGGGATAAGTCAAACACTGTTTCCATCATGGGACAACAGACCTTGACTACAGACTGGACTGGAGGCGCAACAGTGAAACCGTCTACAAGAAGGGACAGAGCAGACTGTACTTCTTGAGGAAGCTTAGGTCCTTCAAGGTTTACAGCAAGATGCTGCAGATCTTCTACAAGTCTGTTGTGGAGAGTGTAATCTCTTCAGCCGTCATCTGTTGGGGTAGCAGCATCAGAGCCAGGGATTTAAAAAAGCTAAACAACCTGATAAAGAAGGCTGGTTCTGTTCTTGGCACTACTGTGGAACATCTGGAGATGATAATGGAAAGAAGGATTCTTCATAAAATGAAAAAATTATGGACAACCCTGAGCATCCTCTTCATGAGACAGTCATACAACAACAGAGCGTCTTCAGTCGGAGGCTTCTTCAGTTTCGCTGCAATACAGACCGCTACAGGAAATCCTCCCTGCCCACAGCCATCATCATCTACAACAACTCCTTAAAGAATTAATTATATGAGCTATACCAACACTTAATTTCCCTCTGGGATCAATAAAGTATTTTTGAATTGAATTGAAAAAAGGGGAACTTTGAGATAGGCCATTAATTAGAATAGTAGGGTCCAGACTGGGCTTCTTAAAGAGCTATATGCAATTTTCTGAAATTTAAACTCGCGACTGACACCTGTTGCCAAAAAACGAAACTGCTCTTCCTTTCTGCTCGCTCTCGCAGCGCGCGCTCGTACGCCGGTCGCTCTCAAGCTTTGATGTTTTTCAGGCACTTGTCAGGGGTTTAACTTTTTTAGTCTTATGTGGAGTTACTGTTGGTGTCAAAGTTGTCCTTGGTCTCTTCTGTTTATTTGCACAATCCATTGAACTTCTTGCGAGTGCTGACTAGCGGTAGTGGCAGAGTGATCTGAAACATTTAACATGAACGCGCTTGACGTCACATCCGCAGACAGCGTGGGAAAATCAGACCTGACAGAAAATAGAAAAAATTGGATACAGGCTTTTAGGTGCACCCACTGTGAGCTGACAAGGTGTCAGCATGCTCATCAGGAGATGTTTGAGTCATAAATGGTCAAATAAAAAGGCTATTGTTACGTTTATTTTGGGGTAAAAGTTGCATTTAGCCCCTTTAATAAAAGGTTGCACAGTAGCTTGTTAAAAACATGCTGGAACACAACCAGCAGCAAGAGAAGTATTGATCAGTATTAGGATAAATGGCCAGATAGTATCCATAAGGTTTCTCAGTACGACAGGTGCTAGGCAGTCCAAGAGGCCGTGAGAGGGTCTTAAGCAATGAACCTGAAATAGTTCATTCAGAGAAACAGGTTCAAAATGCTCTAGAACAACTAAGCACACGGAAGGAACACTAGGGTCTGAAACGGTGGACAATGAAACAGAGGACCTAATAGTCAACACTTTATCAGTGAGTCAAAAAGTAGTCACACATACTTTGTGAAGGTGCACCACCACCATTTACAAAAGGATTGGAGCCGCATCTGAGGGTGCGTATGATCATTTAACCACGCCTCAGATGCTGGTTTGGAGCAAACGTTCCTAAATGGGGCAATGTTATCTTAACATACCAGCACAGGTGTCATTAAACAGTTCTGTCAGGTCTTGGGCATTTTCAGGACAGGAATTAAATATCCCAGAGTTTTTAAAAGCAGCAAAAAACAGTGAGACCGTGGAATTGTTATGCAGACGTCTTTTCCCTGCTGGAGCGGAAGGCTTCCGCACAGGGCTGCCCATCTTTGTAGTAGACAACACAGGAAAGTGATCAGAAATCTGTACGTCTGGGATTTCAGTGATGTGAATATCTAATCCGAAGGACAGAACCAGATCATAGGTGTGTCCTTTACCATAAGCTGGTCCAGTAACCCTGTGTCAAGTTAAAAGATTCTAATACATTTTAAAATCATTGACCAATCGTTTAGAATCACAACAGAGATGAATATTGAAAATTAGAAGAATTAGAAGACGATCAAATTTCAGAACAATTCCAGTGAGAAAATCAGAAAACGCTTTGATAAAAAATCCTTATTAAACTTAGGAGGACAATATATAAGTGCGTATAGCACAGGAGAGTTCAGATTGAGGTCAAGGAGCTGAAGTTCAAAACTGGAAACAACATTTGCCTGTCGTATTCGATGGCAGCAGTTGAACACCGTGGCCAGACCTCCATTGTACGGGCACGATGAACTCCTCCGCTGTTTTCTTCTCCCCATGTAGGCATATGCTGTTGTGTTGCAATGCTTTAGATGACACAGCACCATCAGTAGGAAAGCAACCAGTTAATTCAAAGGAGCGGCTAAGAACTTACGGAGTACTGGCTCTGACCCCAGTACCGAACTAGCACCTGCTCTTTTTTTGTGTGGAAAAGCCCTAATATTAAAGAAACCCTGGATTAAACCTACAGCTGGCAAGATGCAAGTTGAATTTCTGTTAAGCAGCGGACTGCAGGCTCGCCACACAAGTAGAAAGCCAAACAAATCAATTTGCAAATTTCAAATCAGTATGTTACCCTATAAAGAGCAAGAAATGCAAAGAAGGTACTATTCTGTGCGATAAGCACTTTACTACTACTAAATTTAGCACATTTACATTTCATACTTTTATCAAAATAAAAATGATAAAATCTTAGCCATAATCAATATAAAATCATATTTTTAAGAAGCTGTAGGAATAATTTTCAACTTTAAATACATGCAGTTAGCTCATGCACAACTTGTTTTAAATGTTAAATACCTATCTCTGAAGATGTTTTCTTGGACAGCTGTAAAACCAGGTCCAAATATCTGGCAGGACGAGCTTGATTGTAGGTTTTACAGGTGTCGCTGACCTGTTAGGGCAGTGACCTCTGGAGGGAACTAGGTGTTTGTTGTTTTTACCAGCAGTGTAAATGTAGACCTACAGTGGCTTGCAAAAGTATTCGGCCCCCTTGAACTTTTCCACATTTTGTCACATTACAGCCAGAAACATGAATCTATTTTATTGGAATTCCAGGTGAAAGACCAAAACAAAGTTGTGTACACGTGAGAAGTGGAACAGAAATCATACATGATTCCAAACAAATACAGCTGCCCTGTGACGGCCTCAGAGGTTTTCTAAGAGAATGTTGGGAGCAACAACACCATGAAGTCCAAAGAACACACCAGACAGGTCAGGGATAAAGTTATTGAGAAATTTAAAGCAGGCTTAGGCTACCAAAAGATTTCCCAAGCCTTGAACATCCCACGGAGCGCTGTTCAAGTGATCATTCAGAAATGGAAGGAGTATGGCACAACTGTAAACCTACCAAGACAAGGCCGTCCACCTAAACTCACAGGCCGGACAAGGAGAGCGCTGATCAGAAATGCAGCCAAGAGGCCCATGGTGACCCTGGACGAGCTGCAGAGATCTACAGCTCAGGTGGGGGAATCTGTCCATAGGACAACTATTAGTGGTGCACTGCACAGAGGTGGCCTTTATGGAAGAGTGGCAAGAAGAAAGCCATTGTTAAAAGAAAACCATAAGAAGTCCCGTTTGCAGTTTGCCACAAGCCATGTGGGGGACACAGCAAACATGTGGAAGAAGGTGCTCTGGTCAGATGAGACCAAAATGGAACTTTTTGGCCAAAATGCAAAACACTACGTGTGGCGGAAAACTAACACTGGACATCACTCTGAACACACCATCCCCACTGTCAAATATGGTGGTGGCAGCATCATGCTCTGGGGGTGCTTCTCTTCAGCAGGGACAGGGAAGCTGGTCAGAGTTGATGGGAAGATGGATGGAGCCAAATACAGGGCAATCTTGGAAGAAAACCTCTTGGAGTCTGCAAAAGACTTGAGACTGGGGAGGAGGTTCACCTTCCAGCAGGACAACGACCCTAAACATAAAACCAGGGCAACAATGGAATGGTTTAAAACAAAACATATCCATGTGTTAGAATGGCCCAGTCAAAGTCCAGATCTTAATCCAATCGAGAATCTGTGGCAAGATCTGAAAGCTGCTGTTCACAAACGCTGTCCATCTAATCTGACTGAGCTGGAGCTGTTTTGCAAAGAAGAATGGGCAAGAATTTCAGTCTGTAGATGTGCAAAGCTGGTAGAGACATACCCTAAAAGACTGGCAGCTGGAATTGCAGCAAAAGGTGGTTCTACAAAGTATTGACTCAGGGGGCTGAATAATTACGCACACCCCACTTTTCACTTATTTATTTGTAAAAAATGTTTGGAATCATGTATGATTTTCGTTCCACTTCTCACGTGTACACCACTTTGTATTGGTCTTTCACATGGAATTCCAATAAAATTGATTCATGTTTGTGGCTGTAATGTGACAAAATGTAGAAAAGTTCAAGGGGACCGAATACTTTTGCAAGCCACTGTAATTATGGCCTTATACCCGGCTCTTAACACCACACTCCTCTGCCCTTCATCAACTCAGGAAACTTTTTTACTCCAACCATAACATTGTGTTCACCTGAAAATGTATAGAATAGCACAAAATACCAACACACAATGCAGCCAAAGCACCAAATGGAGCTGGCAGACAAGATAAATAGAAAAGGTCAAGGCTTAAGAATGGCTTCATTGTAACTTACTCTTTCAAAAAGGAACGATCAAATTTAGCTTTGACCGAAGTCATTGTACCAAGCAAATGGAAGCATGTTAATATTCCAGATGAAAAATACCTTTAGCACCACGGCAAGGAAGGGAATTTTCAACAGACGGTGTGTGTGTGTGTGTGTGTGTGTGTGTGTGGGCACGCTTGGTAGTCGTGGGGCAAGTACAAATTTCTAAACGTGTATTCTGACGGCGGAGTGTAAAAGCAGATCATCTACAGCGAATGTTACGCATAGACCTCTGTGTGAGTTTCAGAGTGCCCAGAGAACAGAACAAATGAGATTTTCTCCTTTTTTTCCAAGGGTACATACAGCACCTTCAGAGCTATTCCACTGAGAATGTAATGTTACAGGGCAACACTGAAACCAAATGCTAATGACTATCACACAGACACCCTCTGAACCCAGCATGAGAGCCTGCCAAGGACTAAGACTGCAGCCAGCGTAATACTACGGAAAGTAAACTCACAAAAACACAGAGCAGGAGAAGCTAAGAGAGATCAGGATGCACGTACACACACACGCACGCACACTACTCCAAGAGAAAATGGATCTCTATGTCCTGCTGGCTTTCAGACAGACAAATTGTCTGCCGGAAGATAATAGAGCCTCAGAAGTGGGGATGAGGAGTCGCCTAGAAATTCATCTGTTCAAGAAAAAAAAAGAAGAAGAATGAAAGAGAGGGGTGCATTCAAAAAAAGAAATAGGAGAGCGAGAAGAAGACATCTCAACAAAGTAATAGAGATAGGAGTGACTGAGACAGAGAGGGGGCACGTTAATTAGGGAGTGGGTTGATAACAAATGTATTAGCGGGCCTCTGAAGGAAGGCAGGGGGGAGGGCAAGGAGGGGAAGAGGGGTGACGGAGATAGGAAAAGGTTAACTGGAAGAGGAAAGAGCGGAGACACCACAGAAAACAGGCAGAGAGAAAGAGAGAGAGAGAGAGACAGGATGATTATGAATTAGTTGATAAAGAGGTAATAAACGTCCTGGAGGCGAGCGGGAGTGACAGAGGACACGGAGGCGCAATGAAGGAGAAAATGAGGACCGGGAGCCTTTTGATAATAAACTTTGAATGAAAAGTTATTACCACACTTATTTATTAACTTTGATGGGTACACACTTCACTTACGGCGCCGTGAGGGCAAAGCTGATCTTCTCCCCACGGAGAAATAAGCAAAGGAGGGGCCATCTGAAATGCTAAGCTGACATTTAATGTTAAAACAGGTGGGGGGGGGGGTCGCTGTACTCTATCAGTGTGAAGAAGCAGCTAGCTGTCAATATAACAAGAAGATACTGACATGTCATTTGAAATAAATGAATACATCTTTTGTTTTTAACAGGAAAAGAGCCTTTTAACGTCACTAATCTTTCGCCATGTAATCGATGTATAAAACAGAGATTCATCAATCAGGCATTTCCACTTTCTTAGAGTTCTGACCTGCTGATTCTAATTTCGACTGATCCTAATTTTTCATTTGCAGGCCGATAACACATGAAAGCAAAAGAAAGAAAAAAAACACACGCCGTAGGCGGTTTTTGATACAGGTGACAGTTTATCAGAAAATGAAAGAACTACAAAATTATCCCTATTTACGCATCAAGGCATACATTCTTATCCTTTATCTGACTACTGTTGGACTGAAACACAGAACATGCTCTTAGTGGGTGCATTTATAGACCAAAAATAATGTCAGCTGTTGATTAATTTAATGAATACGAAAAGAAAATCCAAATTATCAACATTTGAATGCCAATCACAGAACAGAGCCAATCCAGGAAAAACTGGCAGAGCTCGACTTTTGGGTGATTCATCTGTGCCTCTCTAATAAATTGAGGAGTTCCCTGCGTTCGGTCGCTTCTTCTTCGTTCATTTCAAACACAACAGTAATCCCTATTTCAGCACAACTAGATGGAAGGAGAATATCTGTGCATCATCGCACTTTCAGGAATATACAAAATATACCTTAACGCCTTTAAGGCGTTTCTGGAAAGTTACATCTCAATATTTATCTTTCTATTCCTTCCCAAGTGGAAAAACTTTTAACAAGCAGTCCCTTTGGTGCTTCCCATCTGTGATAGCCCAAGGGATGCACACACGCACACACACACACACGCGCGCACACACACACACGCACACACACACACACGCACACACACACACACGCGCGCACACACACACACACACACACACAGACAGTAAGCCTCTCCAACCGTACCCACTTCCTCGGGGAAATGTAAACACCACCAGTACATCTTTATTTCAACCCTAACCCAGGGTAAGCGCTACAACATAAAAGACTATCACAACAACAATAACACCCCCCATCACCTTTCCTAAGAGTGTTCAGCATTATTACCAGCTGTTTCATAGTCTGGTGGTACTGGCATGGATACTTTGGTTACCTCCTCCCAGATGGAAGGAGGATGAAGAGGCTGTATGCAGCTGGTCAGGACAGATTTGATGGAGTCACAGTAAAAGGAGGTTAAGATTGGAGCTTGTGCTCTTTTTTAATTTTCCTAAAAAGTAGAGATGTTGTCGGGCTTTCTTTGCCGATGATGATATTTCCTGTGTTTTGCTGATGTTTAGTTGAAGGTTGTTTGATTTTTAGCACAACCAACTGATTCACCACATTACTGTGGTGACAAGGCAAGGCCCAACAGGATTGTATCATCTACAAATTTGATGCAGAGGTTTCTATTGTGAAGTGGCGTGCCGTCATGGGCCAGCAACACGAACAACAAGGGACTGAGCACATGTCCTTGGGGGGCCCCTTGTGCTCATTGTGTTGGTGCTGGATGCAGATGTAGTTTTGGTGTAGGTTTGTAGCTTTTCCTCATTTCTAATTTCATCCAAGATTTTTCACTCAAGAAATCAATTTTTGCACTACATTTCCCAAAGAAGACCAAAAATATCAGAAACCTCAAGTTGCATATAGGTGCAAAGCCCATCCTCATTATTAAAAAGCTACTTTCGCTCTTTCTTAACAGTAAACTAATGAGACAAATCAAACACTACGCTACCTTAGATCTACAGGGGTTTGATGACAATAAAGGCATACCTGCAATGGACTGACCATTTTGTATGTCATATATACTAAAGCACAGCGATTTCATCACAAAAATCTGATACGTTATAATTTGGTTCTTCTATTGAACCTGCCAAAATGTCTTTGTGTTTGTGTATTAACTCTACAGACCAATTACAAACACTCCTCTGCTCTGTCATGTTTCAGCTCTCTCCCTGTTCCTCTGTCTCACTGCCTCTTTCTACCCCCATGTAAATAATGTAATTTGTCACAGACAGGCCTCCGTGTAGGAGATGACCTTTTGGAAACCTCGCAGTAAATTGGCCTCCGCTAGCCGAGCCACGTCATTAGCCCTCTCTGCCTCAGTCCTGCTCTCACTTCCCCCGTCTCTCCCTGCTCGCAGATTCACTTTTATTACTTCTGTTTAATTCAAAATTCAATGTTTAATGTACTGCCTAGTGAGGCTAAACCGTCATCTCTTTTCCTTTTTCTTAGTCCCTAACATGCGCTACCATCTCCCACAGTCACACGAACACATACACACACACACAAAAGGAAATCATAAAGCCCTGCTGGGAGTACTTTATATAGGCTTTTGACAGTTCATTGTGACTAAACTGTGAACAGTAGGAGTGGTTCCTAAGTGTTCTCCAATCCATATGTGTGTTATGATTTAGTGCTTAGCGAAAGAAGATCAGGTAATCTAACATATACATGATTTTAACCTAAATCGAACCATTATCCAGCATTGTGTCTTTTTAGCTAGTAATGAGCAGATGAGGGACATTTGCAGGGATTTTCCCCGCACTTCACTTTTTCATCATTTTGTTATGTTACCCCATCATGACAGAGTAAAAAAAAAAGAAAAAGAAAACTTTGTTTACTGGATTTATTCAAAACAAAGACAAATCATATGTACAAAAGTGTTCCCAACCTTTTGACGCAGCATTAAAATGGAGCTCACATGCTCAATTCAATGAATTGAACATGATTTGGAATAGAAGGGTCTATATCAGCAGACAATGCATATCAGAGCAAAAGTAATCTTTATTATTTGGACATGGGAGAAGATTGGCAGCACCTGGACACTCCCTGGATAGCTCGGTCAACAATACTGAGTAATAAAGGAAGAAGGGGTTTGGTCAAAGAAGGGACCATCTTGGCAGAGCTCTAGTGTTCCCTTGTGCAGACAGGACCATCGTGAATGTTCACCATTTCTAATAAACGCATAAATGGTCAAAGCGGCCAGATGGATAACGGGGAGGACAAAACAAAATTCTCTGGTCTGATAAAACCAAGAAAATCTTTTTGGTCTGAACTCCAACCATTATGTCTCCAACCTGGCTAACACCTTCCCTACGGTAAAGCATGGCGCCATCAGTCTATGGGGGATATTTTTGTTTAGAAGGTGGAATCATGCTGTAGCTTTAAGATGTAGAACAGTTGTAGCGGTGAAATGCACAATTGTTTTGTCTCTGCTATCTCCTTAAAATGAACAGTGAAATATTTAGGGCAGGTGCAGAAGAAATGTATGTTTTTATAGAAGTGCTGCTCTGTCAGAAACATAACATCTTAATGAAAAAATTAGCCCACTAAACATTTCAAAAGGCTAAAATGCAGCAGGACCACTTTTCAATTTGTCTGGATCTGGATAGAATAAAGTCGGCTTTCGGCCACCTTGAAACACTCACACAGTCACACCAGCTAGGTATCAGAAGTACTACTACTAGGGCTCTGGGTTCAAGGCAGACTGTTTCTGTCTTGGCCAACAAAAATGAAAGAAAAAAGCAAATACCGTGTATGTGTGTGTTATCATTCCTCAGCACCATGTTCCTCTTGGCAGATGGCTCGGCCAACCTCGGGACCTGGAATGTGTTCGTGTGCTTGTGTGTGTGTATGTAGTCTTGGTATCTTGGGGGGCACCAGGGCAGAAGCTACCTGGTGTAGACTGCCAAGTTTCATGCTCTCTCTTTTTTTTCCTCCTTTCCAACACACACACACACACACACACACACACACCCACACACGTGCACCTATACACACACAGATTACTGCTGATAGTCTTTGTACAGTCACGACTTCCACTGTATATACAATTAAATTACACTTACAGCAAAAAATAGCAAAGGTTAAAATAATGTCTTAAAGGATACCAGGGCTTTGTTAGCTGTAATTATATCCAATCTCCAAATTCTCAAGTAGATTATTCTACGTCCCTTTTCCTCTAGGGTCGGCTCGGCCCAGCTCGCGTTGAGTCAGCCGACCACTTTTTTTCCGACCACCTCTGGCTCAGTCCGAAGCAGGCCGAGGCGACCCAACACGCCCACCTATGGACTGATTGGTCTGGTAAAGTGATGTCACGCTCACTCCTACCTACGTAGTGGTAGCCACTGATTGGCCTGGCGTTGTGAGCGTATGTCACAGAGAATGGAGACACATGGCTTCCAGCGGAGTTCAAAACATTGCTGGGGGAAACAAAAAAAATTTAAATGCGAATATCGGGCCCAGAAGGACCACAACGCCCAGAGTGGGGCAGACCGCACGCGCTGGAAGTGCTTTGCAGAAATGGACGGCATTTCTGGTGAAAGGCAGGCGAGCAACGGGATAGCGAGTGGGTTAGAGACCGTCTCCAGCATCGGCATCTGTAAAACGGTGAGTGATGACTCGCCCACTGCCGCGTTCCTGAGATGGTAATGGAAACACAACCAGGCTGTGCTGGGCCGCGCCGGGCTGACCCAACTAGGCCCGGGCCGAGTCAACCCTAGTTGAAAATGGGTATTGGTTCCAGAGTCTCACCGATCGATCTTTCTGGAATATTCTGACATTTTTTACAATTCCAATCTTATTTCTAGGGACCGTGTAACTTAGCTCTTCTGTATCTCATAGATAACAATTACAATTACTAATAATTACAATATTATTCCAAATTTATTTCAAATTTATTTCAACACACAAAGTGCATTAAAATACATCATGTTGCTTGATGTGTTTACAGGCTGAAAACGGTGCGAGTTTCTAACTTTGCTACATATAAAAGTAAACTTGACTTAATAAATTCATTTTTCCATATCCGATCTGCTGATTACCTATCAAAGATGATCAAGTAAAAATTGGCCCATTCCATTGTCTAGGCAATTGATTGGTACATCTCTATTTAGAACCCCTGGTGTAGTGTCAGAGTAGTACAATAAATTATGATTTATGTGAAAGCCTCCATACCAATTCAATTCAGTTTATTTATATATCGCCGATTTACAACAGATGTCATCTCAAGGCATTTAACAAGGAAAGTAATTTCAATGCAACCATACAAACATTCCAATCAGTTTCAAAGTTTTCTATTTGAGGAATCCCAGCAACTGGCAGCTGCGTCCCGTTGATGCAGAATTCCAACCACAGCAATCTTTCATACTGAGCAAGCATGTAGCCACAGTGGAGTGGGAAAACTCCCCTTTAACAGGAAGAAACCTCCAGCAGAACCTGGCTCAGTACGGTTACATTTATTATTATGGTATGTATAGTATTTTCTTATTATCCTATTAATTTAGCTTTTCAATAAAAAGAAATTCTGCCAATAAACTTTGTCGCTGTTTTCAAGTTATCTTTTTAACTATTGGTTATCTGTAATTTCTTCAATTTCTTTAATATCTTTAATTTAACTTATTTCAGGTTTGAAATGGTTTGAAACCGGAACTAGAACTTGACTTTTAAAAATAAAGTTGTCAGCACTGGCGAACATAAACCCGCACAGCTGTGATGTTATTATTTACCGTTTTGTGTTCAATTTTAGGACAATTTTTTTTTTTCAAAATCTTGCATTCTTAAAAAGTGTTTCATGCATTAATTGACTACAAGATAAGACAAGATAAGATGAGATGAGATGAGATGAGATGAGATGAGATGAGATAAGATGAGATAAGAGGTATTTTATTGATCCCAGAATTGGGTTGGTAATGAATTTCTTAATTAAGTCTTTGTACTACTTAGGTAAATTTTACCATTCCTTTATTGCGGTTAAGGCCGGACAAAATCATTCCTAGGGCCGTAAAAAAAACACCATGGCTGTACTTGGACACCACTTAGCTAGTGGGACAATGGACAGATCAATGGGGACTTTTGTTTCTAAACATAATATTGTGTCATGAGCAAATAAATTCAATATAAATACATAACATAAAGTTGAACCTTGATCCTGGTTAATGAATGGTCAGAGTTGAGCGGCATTCCTTCGGTTCCCACACAATTGTTTTTGCTGCTTTTCAGGATCAAAAACATCCCCAAACACAGTGTAGGAGCCTTGATTATGCCAGCTGAACCAGCAGTGTGCAACAGCATGTTTGGGAGGGGCAATGCTGCGTTAATGTATGCTTCATTGAGCATGAATCGCTTTTTCTGGCCCATAAAGGACTTTGAAACCGTAGCAACATTAAAAGTGAAGATATTTGTAACTTCATCCTTTTTAAAACCTCAGAACACCTTGATCCTGGTAACTGATCCCCGGGTATTTTTATGAAAAAAAAATCTGATCAAAACAAAAAAAAACTACATGAAACGTTTTTGTTTCTGAATAAGTATACCACTTTGTCATTAACTAATTCAACCAATTATCAGAAAACACTTCACGAGAAATTAAGGAACGCTTCTCCAAGCAAACACACGAGCAACAAATCCTTAACTGGTTTTAACATCAAATTAAGGACTGTAATTTCAAGACAGCTCTCCATTAACTAATCTGACCCATACCTAATTCACTTCCTCAAGCAAATGAAGGAATATAATCCTCTGCAAATCATTTGCTAATTAAATAAAGTCATCAATGAATAAACATTTAAAATCATTATGAAATTCGTACTTTGATAAAAAACACTTTTAGACTCTGCACTTTGCACCCACTGTGACAGAAATGGCAAACTCGGGACATTTTTTAAAAGCTCCTTGTTTCATCATGACTCACATTTGTCCTCTTGATAAATACAAATAAAAGCATAAAAAAGAACTGAGCACATTAAGGTGGGAGGCACTGTCGGAACAGTGATACTGTCGAGGGGAAGAGCGGCTACAGCAGAAGCTGGGTAATCTCGTAACATTGGAAGGATCCCTTTCAGATATGTACTGTTATACTCGGCTTTATGGTCTAATCAATAGTAACAAGGCTTTTAGTCACATCCACTGGCAGTGTGGCATCTTTTGATTTTTTAAAGCAGCATTAACGGACAAACAGTAAAACCTTTCTTTCACTTTAATGGATGGAAGCTCCATCAGCTTCTTTATTTGTGTTTTTTTAAACGAATGCAGTGGGCCCCTGGTAGTTTAACATAATAGTAGTTTTTATAATTAACCCCGGTAGTCATGAAGTGCTTCGAGAGGTTGGTCATGACCCACATCAAAGACGCCTTCGATATCACTGTGGACCCCCACCAGTATACCTACAGGAAAAATCGCTGCACTGACGACGCCATTTCATCGGTGGTCCACACAGCCCTGATCTGGAGAGCAGAAACTCCTATGTCCGTCTGCTCTCTCTGGATTTCTCCTCAGCCTTCAACACCGTCATCCCACAGACGCTGGTGCAGAAGCTCTCCTCCCTCGGACTGAGTCCCACACTGGGGAACTGGGTCCTGGACTTCCTGACCAATAGACCTCAGACTGTTAAGATCCACAACACCATCTCCTCCTCCATCACCCTCAGGACAGGCTCACCACAGGGCTGCGTGTTGAGCCCCCTCCTGTTCACTCTGCTGACGTATGACTGCTCAGCGAGACACCCCAGCTGTCATACGGTTAAGTTTGCGGATGACACAGCAGTAGTGGGACGCATCACCAACAACGATGAGTCCAAATACAGAGAGGAGGTGGAAAACCTGGTGCAGTGGTGCAGAGAAAACAACCACTGCATCAATGTGAAGAAGATCAAGGAGATGGTGGTGGATTTCAGAAGGGACAAGTGTCCTCTCCTTCCCCTGTACATCGGAGGAGCAGCTGTGGAAGTGGTCTCCAGCTTCAGGTACCTGGGTGTGCACATATCCAACGACCTCACCTGGAATGCCAACACTTCACGTCTGGTCAAGAAGGCCCACCAGCGTCTCTACTTCCTGAGGAAGAGCTGGACTTGGAAGCTCCGTCCTGAGGAGTTTCTATCACTGTGCAGTGGAGAGCGTCATCTGCACCTGCATCACCGTGTGGCACGGCAGCTGTACTGCTGCTGAGAGGAAGGCTCTGCAGCGGGTGGTGAAAGCTGCGCAAAGGACTGTAGGAAGCACGCTTCCCACCACCTCGGACCTCTACACGTCCCGATGCAGGGGACGGGCCCTCCGCGTCCTGGAGGACTCCACCCATCCCTTTCAAGCCTGTTTCAGCCCCTGCCCTCAGGCAGGCGGCTGAGGAGCATACAGAGGAAGACCACCAGGCTCAATAACAGCTTCTTCCCTGCAGCTGTTAGACTGCTGAACTCCTGCTGTGTCCTGTAGAGCACATTTATTTTTATTTATTTATTACATTTATTTAAATAATTATTTTTCACTAATTTAATTTAAATGGCTTATAATTCCGGACCTGAGTCCTAATTTCATACCATCACATGTAACATGAGATGGTATGACAATAAAAGTTCCTTGAATCCTTGAATCCTTGGTATTTGCAGGGGTTAGGGACCACAGCCATCTGCTACTAGCTGAAATGCATGAATACTTGAGACCCCTCTAAAAACACTTATAACTGCCAATTTCCAACACACAATACACCTTAATATGCATTCATAAACACAGTGGAAACCGTCTTAAGACTACCGTAGAGGGTAACAGCTACCGACTCCCTTATCTCTGCTCTTGAGAGAAAATGAATGGCACTCCTGGATTGGTTTCTATACAAACACCAGCCAATAGCGTGTCAAGTAGCATTGCACCCAGATATTTTTGCTTCCTAAGCTGCATTTTCTCTAGAACATTTTGACAAACATCCTCTAACAGCCAGATTTTCAATGAGTCATTTGCAGTTCTTTTCCACAGAAAAATCCGTAATAGGTGACTTTGCGAATACTGAACCCCGGATAGGCTGGGTCCATTGAATGTTACAAAGGGGAAACCGTTGCTCCGATGTTCGGCCTGTATCCGGTGGGTAAAAGATGAAAAATCAACGGTGCCATGATATTGAAAACAAACTAAAGACAGAAGTCTGACCTAAAATGATTTCTTAACAACCCTTACATCCAAATCCAATATGGCTGAACAGAGTATAGAAGACAGCGGAAGCTGAAAGCAATAAACTGTGTATTTGCGCTTGTGAATGTTTATTTCTGGTTAAACTGTTGAGACACATTGCCTCTCGCAGCATCAGTTAGCAAACCTGTGGCTAAAGTGTGTACAACATCAAATGCTGAGAAATACATCTCAGCTTTTTATGCTTCGGCATTTATTGCTAAATATAGCCAGCCTAGTCATAGAGCAGAACAATTAGGAAATCCCTCTTGTTACAGTACAACTGGGGGTTGGCATCATTCCTACATCCAAGAGCTGATATTTTTAAGATAATTTTATATGCAGCTTTATTAAGGTACAGTAAATTATGTTAACTTTGAATGATTTGATTGAACTTTGAACAGCAGATAATAAATAATATGTACAGAAAAATGGTGTTAGTGCACTTTACAGAGCCTTGTGGCTTTTTGGCTAATTATCAATGACATAATTCAGCTCATGAGAGAAAGTGCATATGCATTTACAGTACAGGCACAAAATTAATGGCAAGGGATAGTATGCTGTAATTTAAAATGAAGGGGAGGGAGGTGGTGTTTTTTTTCCCCTGGAAAAGATAAATGTTCTGCAGAGGGCTTTTATTTCCCTTCCAGATGGTTACCCTTAATTTTCTTATAAGACACTGATGAAACCAAACAGATGGCTCAGCTCTTTATATTAAGAATGTTGAAACTCAATATAGTTATATTCTTAACAAACAACAGGGACCTTAATTCACCTCGGTTTAAGACCTCTTGTCTTTATTTATAGCGGTCATGGGATATGATAGTAAAAAATGTCTTTTAGTTTAATAATACATTTCAATACTCAATATTCGGTGTAATTACCACATGGTAAAACGGTTTTATCTAGCTATTCATCACATTTCATATACATGCAATTTAATATGGCTCAGTTGGGTATTAAAAAGAGGGTAGTTCAGGTTTTTTTCTGTTCTGTTGAGACAACTGTAGTATATAACTCTTACCATCTACCATATGAATACAGACATTTTTTTTCTAGGTCCTAAAGCTAAATGGCCAAGCTAACAACTATCTAAAAAATAAACATGGTTATTAAGAACTAGAAGAATAAAGAAAGTTGAAATATTATTTGTTTAAAAATGTGTTATCAGAATATGTTTTAATGGAGTGAATGTTTGCCTGTAACAAAAAACCAACGGCATAAATTAGAACCGATCTGGTCTCCAATAATTAAATATACTTAGTGGCTATGGAGCTTGCCATCGTGGCATCGGACGGAGGGGAGGGGGGGGGATTGGGCATTTAAGTGCTGGCCTGTGTGGCAGCGTGTCAGGCCAAGTCAAGGTTTGTCATCTACATCGGAAATAGGGATGTGTATTGGCAAAAATCTGGCGATAAGATATGTATCGCGGTACAGGGGAGACGATCCGATATATCGCGATACTATGAGTAATACGATATATTGTGATTTTTAAAACTCAATTTAACAGTAGGAAAATTGTCACAGCATTCTAAACACTCCAACCTGTTTCATACTTTACCACATCCAGTTTTATTACTAGATCTAGTTGATCCACTGGAACGAAGAAGGTGAAAACAGCCACAAACTACCAGTCATGCTTTTAATTTTACTACAAAAATTACTATCATCATTAATGGTTCCATTCAAATCATTTAAAAAAAAAAATATATATATATATATATTTTTTTTTTTTTTTTGAGTATCGTTACAATATCGGGAAATATAATATCGCGATATATCGGTGTATCGATATTTTCTTACATCCCTAATCGGAAACAATACTAGTTGGTCGTGTCGGTCACCGGTTGCTTTTCATGAGAAACGTGCGCTGTGAAACGCATACCTTTTAAACATACGTTGTAATAGAGTGATGTTGTATCGCTCGAACAGCAACAATATTATTGATTTTGATTTGTTTCACCTGGTAGTTATTAATAGCAAGCTGTTAGCTACCGGGGTCTTCAGCAGGGGTTGGGGCTTGATATTTCTCGTCCAAGTGAAGTCTGTCGAACAAAGTCGTGGTAAAATTATTAGTTTAAAGGATTTTTTGTTTTTATTATGAACCCTAGATATACAGGTCCAGTTCAACCCCAAAATGATTTATACCCCAGCCAAATTAAATGTCAATTTTTCTTTCAACCAAAAATGTTTGTTTCCGATCAAACATGAGACAGGACAATCAGACAATGTGTAAGGATAATCCATTTGGAAAAAAAAGCAGGATGAATCTGTTTTTATTTAAATCTTTTGAAAAGGAAATAACCTCTCAAAAACGATCTATGCCTTATTTGGGATTACTGCAATCAAACCCTTCAAATAGTTTTCGATCAGCATGTTTTCACTGGTACCAAAACCATTTGTCTTCGGTGGTGACCTCAAAGTCGTAAAGATCCGTCCACAGATTTTCTTTCGGGTCAAAGTCGGGAATCTGCCTGGGTCTCTCCACAAAACATTAATATTCCTTCCAGTCAGCTAAAACATGTTGGTAAAGTTATAAGATTTACTTGAAAGCTAAATCTGACAGAGGCAGTGCCATATGATTTGAGCTTGACACCCTGTTAAATCCATGTTTGGGTGTTTTACTTTGAAGGAAAACAGAAAATAGCCATGCTACGTTAGCAGTGTCAACACGGTTGCACAAGCATTGAAGAAGATTCGTGCACATTTACGCAGTACACAGTGTAGAAAAGAAGCTTCTACCTCAGTGTTTCCTCTTGGAGCAACATTGATGGGCTGTATTACAGTCTTTAATGAGATAAAACTCTATTTGAGCCTTTCTAGTGGTCTGAAATACTTAAAACGGTTTATAACATCTCAAGAGAACTACAGTTTTAAAAGCCTGAGCTGTTCTTTTACGACATTTTGCGGCCAATAATGCCATGACTAACAATCATATTTAGTTTTGAAGCATTTTCTTTATACCTAAAGATGGAAACATGATTGAAAAAGTCCTGACGGAATGTTTAAGCTCATCGCATCCTGACTGATGTGGGATTTCCTCCTTTAAATCCTAAAATGAATGAAACATTTTTAAAGTTGATTTAAAGATTTCGTCCCATTTTTCTTTTCTTTTTTTTTTTGCCTTGGCTTTCTTGCTAAACTGTATAAACAGCTGGAAAAGAGACATCTGTATCACATTACATTCTCTGGAGCTGTTGGGGAGGGAAAAAAAGCAGTCAAAGCCTGCAATGGATCAATGACAAGCCCTTACAATTACTCTCTGGCTCGGAGCTGAGTGGATACTTCTGGAATCCATCAAATGCACACGAACGGGGCGGTTCTTTGAAATCTGGAAATACTGTCTCAAAGTTGCCCCAATCAATATATTTATCTCACCAGTAACACATTTGGGTGAATGTGTGTAGCGGGCGAAGATGTGAACAGCTTCCACATTCTCCTAGTATGTCATCTGAGCCTCGTCTGAAGCAAGCAGCTGTTTGTGATCTTTAAGCTCATCTGATATGAACCTTGAGGCCAAATCTGCCACAAAAGTCTTCTAACTTTATTTTATCAGCTACAGACTTCTATGTATTCCACTGGGATTAAAGCAACACGAAGCAGAGCATAACGGTGGCGTGGAAGGAAAACAACACACTATTTTTAACTGTTTTACAAACAAAAATCTAAAAAGTGTCACATGCAGGAAGAAAGTTATGGAGAGGTTTAATGCCAGAATGAAGGCTGAGGTGGGAGAATCCAAAATCAGAACAACTATTAGTCATACACTCCACAAACATGACCTGTGTGGAAAAGAAAAACAGGCATCAAGCTGTCATTTTATGACAGTTCATGTAGGGCAGAGGTTTCCCAAACTTTCCAGCTTCTGACACACACAATGAAAATGTAAGAGGGTCGTGACTGCGACTCTGGGTTGAGCAAACAAACATTTTTACCGGGTTGGTTAAAAAGTGGCAGTTAATTTATTTTAGTAATTCAACTTAAAAGGTGAAATTAATATATGAGATAGACTCATTAAATGCAAAGCGAGATATTTCAAGTCTTTATTTATTATAGTTTTGATGATTATGGCTTACAGCTAATAAAAACCACAAATTCAAATTCACAGAAAATTTGAATATTGTAAAAAGGTTCACTATTATAGGCTCAAAGTGCCACACTCTAATCAACTAGTTAATCCAAAACAGTTACAAAGGGTTCCTGAGCCTTTACATTGTCTCTCAGTCTGATTAGGTAGGAATCACACTCATGGGAAAGACTGCTGACCTGACAGTTGTGCAGAAAACCATCCTTGACCCCCCCTCCATAAAGAGGGAAAGCCTCAAAACTTTGGAAACTACTGAAGTAGACGCTATGGTCAAATGAAACCACAACAGAAGTAGTTGGCCTGCATGCAAACAGCTTAAATAACTTTTCACCCTAAGCACAGCATCCCCACAGTTAAACAAGGTGGGGGCAGCATCATGCTGTGGGGATGCTTTCCTTCAACAAAACAGCAAAGCTGCTCAGAGTTGACAGGAGGACTGTTGAGCTAAAAACAGGGTGATCATTTAAAAAAAAACTGATAGAAGCTGCAAGCAGACAAATAATAATAAAATAAATAAATAATAATAATAATAAAGCTGTTTCTGGTTCCCTGATGTCAGAGAACGCCTGATTTGATCTCTTTCATTGTTGTGTCAGTGTTTACAGCTTTTACATTTGTTTTTTGTATTTTTTTCAGTCAACCTTCACAACTTTCATCAAAACATCTATCCACGTGGGAGCCACTGATGAAAATAACTATTTGCAGCTGCACCTCTCCCCGCTTTCGTGCAATCAGATACTCTA
Organism: Valencia hispanica; assembly: GCA_963556495.2. Classification (NCBI taxonomy): domain Eukaryota; kingdom Metazoa; phylum Chordata; class Actinopteri; order Cyprinodontiformes; family Valenciidae; genus Valencia; species Valencia hispanica. Next base: position 15,804,478 of record OY747702.1, on the reverse strand, counting down.
ATTAAAAAACCAAACCATAACGAGGTGTGTTTTTCAGCACCACGGACAGCGTCTGTTCCCTCCTGGGAAAAAATCCAGGTTAGCCGACCTGGTTCACCAGCTTCTTAACACCTGCTGACCGAGCCAGGCGTTTTATCGCCCTGTGGGATAATTGCAGCAGCAATGTGAGATCAAATGGACCTTTTTTTTTTCTTACCCCCCCCCCCACCCAGATAGAAGCGTTCTGTCTGTGTTGTCCGCCGTCGCTATTTGTGGATTCTGTTTGTGAATTCCCTGCTGTTTGAGGTGAGACTCGGCTTGATGATGTGGGTGTGAAGTACCGCCGAATGGAGCAGGCTGAAAGGTGGGATGGGGTAAGGGGGGGGGGGGGGGGGTGTTTGGCGAGCTGAAGCTCGAGCTGGTGAGGAGAGGAGCTGAGTGATGAACGATTCTGCGCTCATTGAGCTCGCACGTGTGACTGAGCTGGCTGGGAGGTGGGAGGTTTGACGGGCAGATTGAATATGGGACTGTGTGAAGGAACGTCTTATGAATTGAATCTGTTGCCAGTTCTTCCACTCTGGTGAATCGAGAAGATGGATTCACCAGAGTGGAAGAACTGGCAACAGATTCTTCTGTGCTCTGCTCCAGCGTGGTGTGCAACCGACGCTCTAACGGAGAGGACTTTGAAAACTTTTGATCCGGTTCCTTTTGGAGCCAAGTCAAACGATCGGGGCCTTCAGCTATGACAAACAATAGCAATCAGGGCGTCTTCCTGCAGATGTGAGCTTCCCCGGCTTCAAAACACACAGCTGGATTCCTACCATTCCATGCTGACGAAATGTGTAATCAATTCTCTAATTAACTACTTAAATGGTTCAACCAATCACCATCAGCGTCAATTAACATTCAAAGCGATCTCCCTCGGATTCGGCTGCCGTGATTAGCCGGCTACATGATGGGCAATTATGGAGAGGAGCACGCAATGTTCACCGCAAGGCCTATTACAATCACGCGCGGCCCTCAGATCTGCGAGCGCGACAATGAGGCGAGAGGCACGGGAGGAGGAGGAGGAGGAGGAGGAAGAGTAACAAAGAGAAGAAGAGATGAAAGGGTATTTCTTCAGGAGGAGGAGGAGCCTTACAGTGTTCGTTTAGATTGAACAAAGGCATGGGGAGCTTCCAGATTGTTTTCCTTCCTTCAAAGGGAAATCTGATGTCAAACTCCAGCCGCACATCTATCGCTAGTGACAGACCTTTAATGCAAATCTGAGTGATCTCAGAGTACATGTTGGCTTCAGTGCCTTTAAAATCCATTGTAGAATTTAAGGAAAACATCAATTTGCAGGAGAAAAAAAAAACCCTGTGGTTTTCATCTTCCTCTAGTGGTGCGTTCCTTCTTGTAATCTTGGACAGTTGAGTCCATTCGAACGTTTATTAGAGCTGAGTCGCCAGCGACATCAAAGCGGAGGTTGGTGAAAGCCACTAGTAAAGTGCAGAAAAAGCAGCGGTATCATGAGCTTCCGCTGGACCGTTTTATTCCTCTGGCCTGCAAGATCAACCAAAAGTGAAATTCTTTTAATTACTTTGAGTCGGCTTCCATGTTGAAAGGGGAAAGAGCACTTGATCCAAATTTGACTTTGCTTTTGATGAATTTCCTTCTGGCCACAGCTTTAGTTGTTCCCCACAGCCTCCCTTTCAGAAATGCCCCTCAAAAAAATCTCAAATCCGAACTCCACAAACAGGAAATATCCGATTTCCCACAGATGTTTTCATGCTGTTAGAACATTGCAGCACATACTTGTCGGACTATCATAAAACATGTGAAAGACTTCATCAGGACCTCTGTCTACTCATACTGTAGATGCATCTCCTTCGTTAGCCGCTAAGCATAGCCAGTAAAAAAAAAAAAAAGAAATATCGACAAAATATATTGACCTGGGCGTCAAAAAGTAAATACTCAAAACAATTTCCTTCACAACTACTGACAAACGTAGCGGTTTAACCTCTTAATGTGCAGTACATGGCAACAAGTGGATTTCCTTTTCCACAGCTGTACACACATTTTTTTTTTTTTTACACGGCATGAAAAAAACATTTTTTTAAAAGTAAGAGTTTACCAGAATACAAAGTAAAAAAAAAAACCTTGCTCAAAAAAACCAGAAAGTGTTTTTAGGTATTGGACATCAGGGTCACCTGATCTCACATCGGGTAGGAAGGACAGATAGTACATGCTAGTAAATGCAACGATGGACGCACAACTTTTGACAGATTCCAACATGAAATTTAAAGAACTTTCATCTAGGTGGGTGGATTTTTTCCCAGAGGAATACAGCTGTAAAAAAAAAAAAAAGAATTGATTCCGTGTGTGAGGGCGAGAACATGACTCTGACGTTCCATGATGAGCCACAATGGATGCTAACAAGAGGCTGAAATAAGTAGTGACGAGGATATTTGATTACCATGCATGTTTGCAACACATAAATGATAATCCACCATATCAAAAAGTCACAATTAGTTTAGTTTAGTCCAATGACCTCCACAGCTATCAAACTTCAATCCAATAGAGCCTTTTTATAATACAATGGAAGCAGAGATTCGCATCCTTAGTGTGCAGCCAACAAATTAACGATAACTGTGTGATTTCTTGTGGACAAAAACCTCTGAGTTTCAGACTTTGTGTTAAATGCAGGCAATGAAGAACTAAGACAAAAGAGGGTGTAGCCTTGTCCTAGCAAAGCATACCTGGCAGGGGACTGCCGCCTATTTGCGGTTCAGCTATTTGAGGATTTTTCTGTGGAGCACTTTTTTGTAGAGCATATCTAAATCATTGGAAAGAAAATGCAGCATGGGAAGCTGAAATACCTAGGCCCAACTATGCTAATGGACATGCTACTGGCTGCTTTTTGCAAAGCAGTCAATCCAGGAATGGCATTTATTTTCCTTGGCACTGATTGGCTGTGCTCTCAAGAGAGGAAATAAGGAAGACCGTAGATGTTAGCTTCTGTGGTAGTGCTAATATAGTTTCTACTGCACGTTTTAAAGCTGCTGTCATTATTATTTGAGGGAGAGAGAGATTTTTTTGAAACCAACGTACCAAGGCCCCTCCTAAAACATCCCATCTCCACCCTACCGCTACCTCTAGCACCACCTCAACAATTGTGCACGCGCATCACCTGTGGTCTCACAGCGGGTCAAAGAGAAAAGCAGCAAGCGCTTTCGAGCATCACCCCATAGTATTTTTGTTATGGACATTTCAAAGGTGAGGGACTTCTCAATGACTGATGCTGTCTTCCAGTATGGCGTACGTAAACAGAAAGACACGGAGCGGCCTGTGTGCACGCCCCCGTCTCCATATGGTGTTTGAACAATTAAAATAGGTAGTTATAAGCGTCTTTACAGGGGGTCATAAGTGATCGTGGATTTGAGCTATTTGCAGACAGTTGTGATCCTTATCCCAGAGAACACTGGGGCTTCACTGTAGTGGTGTCGCAGTCGAGTGGGCGCCCCATATATGGAGGCCGTCCAGGGCTCGAATCCCAACCTTGGGACTTGTGTTACTACTGTGAATGAAGGCCACTAGCATCACAAAATCTGGAAAATTATGAAAGTAAAAACAGACTAATAAGTGTATGCTTCAATCTAGATAAATACGTTCCAAATTGTTGAGTAAAGGAGCTGAGTTTGATTTTAAAACACCTGTTATGACAGCAAACAATGTTTGCTATCTATTCATCAAACTTTCTTTATAGAGTATAAATTCAGCTGTAATAACAATTCATATTACAGCAATATGTAAGAATCTGTAACACTGCTTTGATATTTTATATTAAGAAAATTAGATCATGTTATACATTTTTCCATTGTGTCTAAGCTTTCTGTTTTAGTCCCATAATACCTCAAAAGGCCACAGAATGTCAGTGACTTTTTCATACTGAAGTGTCGAGCAAACCCTCATTTCATAGCCGTCTTCTTGCAAGGATCCAGACGTTCTCCAAAATTGGTCTCGAGGGACATCTTTCTGAGGGTCTTTTAATGACGATTTCCCTCAGCTGCTTTTCCACACATCAGCGCCTGGAGAACGAACAGCTTGATTCACCAAATCAAGCAATCTCTGTGTCGTTCTCCCCCTTTCATTTTACACGTGCATTGCTATATTGTCTGCTGCCGAAACGCAGCCTTTGTCAGTGGGAGCCCACATGACAGCCGAGGCGTGATGGAGAGGCGGCAGCGGGAGGGCGACATGCATACACACCCCGAGCATGTAGTTGAGCCCTGAGCAGCTCCTCTCCACCAGCAGGGGGTTAAGTACCTTGCTCCGGGGCACTTCCATCACGACCGCTGAGGGACAACAGCGTGTGTCGATTCTGCTGCTCAGACTCTCCATGCCCCACTGGAATAGGCATCCAAGACAGCACTGTGGTTGCCAAGTTATTGTGTTTCCACTGAACTGTAGAGGTTGGCTCTCTTCAGACCGCACCACCTTCAACACCCCCCCCTACTATTTCAACATAATCAGTATGCAATGGAACAGCTGATATTGTGGTGATATTAAGTGACATTTGTAGGATTTGTCAATCCAGAAGCGTTTCCCGACACCACCTCAACTCACACTCGTACATATCTCGAGGCCGGAGACGAGCCGATAAGCATTTAGCCAGCTGCCATCCTCGTTCGACACACCGCTCTGAAACAAGGTGAGAAAAATGCATGACATCCAGCCGTGTGTGAACATTTCAACACAACGTGCGGCTTGAATGGTTTGTTTCAGCCGGCTGCCACAACCATGCGATGCGTGTCCCATGGCGCAAGTAAAAAGAAACACGTACCCAGGAACCCCACATTAGAGTTTTACATTTTGATTTAAACCAAGAAAATACGGCTTCAAGTCACATCCTATTCAGAGCCGGAAGACATAGACTGATTAGATTCAGGCTAATATTAAGCGTCTTTCCACTATCGGAACTTCTGGGTCATTTGACCAGACCTTCCCAAAATGCGCGTGGGTCTACTGCATCGGGCCAGGCCGACAGGGCTGTTTTTGGGGCCATTTCAGGAACCAACGGAGTACTCGGAATGGCCCGATAGAGTAGCTCAGCGAGCGCTGTGGTGAAGTCGTGTTGATTGGTTGTAATTCAGAGGGAAATAAGCAGACGTCACCAAACAACCTGCTTTGTAAAAATAAGAAGAGTTGCTGACGAAGCAGTTTATAACAACAGCAAACAGTGTGTGTGCGTGTAGGGGCTGCCTGTGCCCCTCAACACTAACATTTAATTATCAATAACAATTTAGATAAATAAAATAATCTGGCTCCTGTCAGTCACATGATGACCATTAGCCAATCCTCATCCTTGAAGTTCCTCCGCTTTGCTTTGTGAGTGAGGTTGCAGTACGACCGATAGCAGGGTATACAACATACTACATATGAGTACTAGATTACTATATACATGGTTTTAAGTTGTCTTGTGGCAACTGACAAAATGGAATGAGTATCCTGTGTATGCACTGTGCAACATTGCCTGTTGTTTTACAAACAAGCACGACCGCTGACATTTGTCTCGAGCCCGTGGGAGAGGGGGGAATCAGAACTGGGCCCTCCAACTATCAAATTATAGCCAAGAATAAATAAATAAATACATCTTTTTTAATATTTAAATTATATGAAATTTCATCAACATTTTTTGCTTCATGGATGAGTGCTGAAGATATACATTTATTTAATCTCGACGCTTTAAAAGTCTAAATCTCTCAGATCAACACAGCCCAGCAGCATCAACAGCAACAGCAATATTGTGCCCCATCAGACAAAAAACTAGGCTGCTTATCGGAGAATGATGAATTATTATGTTGTGATTGCCTATTAGTTTCTTGATGAATATTGGTTGTTATTCAGGATGGTGTACTACAAATTATGTTGTAAGCCGTTTTAAAATCTTGCTCCACGTGCCCCTTTAAAATGTTGAGCACCTGCCCCTCTAAAGGTCTCAGCACGGCCCTGCACAACACAGTGGGGCAAACTGTCAACTGGACAACTTTAAGTCATGCACTACCCAAATCTGCCGTTTATGGAAGAGTGGCAGGAAGAATACTCTTGTTAAAGGACAACAAAGGGAAGTGTTATTTCGTATGCCACAAGCCATGAAGGAGAGCAAACATGGTCTTTTAGCCAGATGAGAGCAGAACTGAAATTGCTAACGCTGCACATCACCTTGAACACACTCAGAGCTATAATGGGATGGCTCAGGTCAAAGCATGTTCATCTGTTGGAGTGGCCCAGTCAAAGTCCAGATTTAAATCCAAATGAGAATGTGTTGCAAGACTCTCTCCATCTGTGAGACTGAGCTCTTTTGCAAAGGAAGATTTCAGCCACTAGGAAGGGATGCGCAATAAAAGATAAACGCACAAATGAGATATTGTTGTTGAAGACTGCAGTGATAACTCAATAATTAAAATCAACAGGCTTTTATCATCCGTTACCATGATGCTTCAAACTCTGTGTGACCCCTACCGCAGTAAGTCTCCTGATTGTATTCTCGACCTGCAACTATAACAACCAACAACAATGCATCCCAAAGAGTCATTTTCCCATATTAACATTGCACGGGCTAATATTGCGATGAGGATATACTAGCGAGACGTAGAGCATCCCTTTAATCTGGTTCAGAGACACGCAGCAAAAGACCAGTGGCTGAGATGGACTGCAGCGAAAGGTGGTTCAACAAAGTATCGAGTCAGATGGAGCTGAATACAAATGCACTCCTTCAAATTTTTCATTTAAATCTTGGGATTTTAAAAGCCGAATGTGAACACTTGTGCGAGGCAATGCATTTCCAGGCCAGCTGGGGGTTCCGTTCTCACGTTATCAGACATGTGTTTGGCTCCGCCAGCCCATTCGGGAGGTCATGTGTAAATATTCCATACGTGGTGGATGCGGGATGTGCGAAGCTGATGGCTCTTTTATTGCGGTGGATTTCTCAGTCGGGCTACCGGCGTACCATAAAGACCCCAGTCGAATGTTGCGCCACCATCTGCTGAGCTGTGATGAGCCCTCCGCTACACGTGCTGCAGGCGGTGTGGGTGATGAGCCCATTAGAAACCACCGACTCACAGCAGCTCCGCCGGACAAACTGTGAGAACGCCGTGCCCAAAAGCGACCCCGAGCGTCTTTCTCCTCTTTATGTACAGCTAGAAGGTGGAGGTCCCAACTCTCTGCTGGTACAGGTTCATATATATATACAGCACATCCATTTACCCGTGTTATGTTAGGAAAATACAAATCAACAGCAGTCAGCAGAAACCTGCTTCATGCAACCAGACTCTGACTAATATGTGCTGTGAATTCAAAGCGTCCGTAAAGATGTGTTTAACATCTTGCCCCTTTTTAATGTCTGTGAAAGCGGCAGCATATTCTGGCCTTAAGAAAAGCACTTCTCTCCATGCGCCTCTTTGTTCTTATGTCCTCTGCTGTGCATGAAATGACTCCACAGAGGAGAGTAGCATCAGGCGATCCAAGGTTGTACGAGAGCGGAGCATCTTTTCTCTGATGAGTCTCTGACTAATACTTTTTAGAAGTTTAAAGGTCAGTAAACATGTAGAATATATAGGTGGCGGATTGATCAGCTGACGTTCCCTAAAGGGTTCATTGCCTAAATCCTTCCTTCCTTCCTTCCTTCCTTCCTTCCTTCCTTCCTTCCTTCCTTCCTTCCTTCCTTCCTTCCTTCCTTCCTTCCTTCCTTCCTTCCTTCCTTCCTTCCTTCCTTCCTTCCTTCATCCCATATTTATTCCTTATTTTTTCGTTTTGTCTTTCCATTTTTCTTGATTTCTTTTTCTTTCTTTGCGCTTCCTTCTTCTGCACTTTCCCTTCCTTGCTTCCATGTCTCTTCCTGGCTTCCTTAATTTCCTTCCTTCCTTCTGCTTGTCCTTTCTTTATTTCTTCATGCCTGCTGTCCTTCTTTCAATGTTTTTTTTCTATTCTTTCTTTTTCTCCTTCCTCCATTCATTCTTTCTTTCTTCTATTCCCTTAAATCCTCCCATCTGTATTTTCCTTTGTTCTTCCTACTTTCCTTCCTTCTTTTTTGATTTCTTTTGCTTTCTTTCTGCTTCCTTTTTCTGCAATGTTCCCATATAGGCCTTCCTTCCTTTTTAATTACATTTTTTTCTTATTCTTTTCTTGTGTACTCTCTCAATTCCTTCCTTCCTTCTTTAATCTCCTTAAACCCTTCCCTTGCTTATTTCTGTTTGTTCTTATTTCTTCCCTTCCTAATTTTTTCTTTCTTTCTTTCTTTGTGTCTTCATCTTCTGTACTTCCCCTTCCTTGTTCCTTTTATCTGTCATCCTTTTTTCCATATTTCCTTCCATACCCTTTTAGTTCCCTTTTTCCTTCCTTCCTTCTTTCCTTGCTTACTAATTTCCCTTTTTTTCCTTCTTTCCTTTCTCCATTCCTTAACTTCTCTTGTATTTTCTTCCTTCTTTTGTGCTTTCTTTTCCTTTATTTTGCTGTCTTATGTTCCTTCGCTTCCTCGTTCACATTTTTCTTTCATGCTTCCATGTTTCCTTCTTTGCTTTCTTCCATTCCTTTAAAATGTTTTCTTTTTACTTTCTCCCTAATTTCCCTTTTTTGCTCTCCTTCCCTTTATTCTTTTCTTCCTGAATCCCTTCATCCACCTTTCTTTCCTAAATAATTTGATCCTTTCTTCCTTCCTCTTCCCAGTTTTTTTCTTTATTCCTTCATTTCATTTTTCCTTCTTTCCTTTCTTGCCTTCACGGTAAACTTTTAACACTTTTAAAATGGGCCAAACATGGACAGAGCACTCTGGAACTCAGGGAATTTGGCCCTGGAAAAACAGGAATTTGCACGGGAAAACTGTAGGAACCGTGTAATTTACAGAGACGGTGGATTTAAGCAGCAGTGAAAAGTGTAGGATCTTCCTCTCACGCAGCGTGATAAAGATCAAGCCAATCTAATTTAGGTATTTAATAACAGCCTAACAGTGATGTATAGGCAACACATGGAGGGGCCATAAATCATCCCGGCCCGACTTCACTCCGTCATTAAGCCTTCACGGCTGCGTGTGTAGGAGAGCATCCCATAAATCACAACAACACCTGTGGTGCACCAACTCACCAATCAGCCACAAATCTGAGCGCAGGATTATCACTATTAATTACTGAAGGGCTGACCTGTAATAAACAGCTAACTAACAAACTTGTGAGAGGATGCGCTGATCCTTTTCATTCATTCATTTATTCATTCATTCGTTCATTCATCCTCCTCCTCCTCTCTCATCAGCTCTCTGATCGCATCGGGACGCAGCCGTCCCCCCGATCCCACAAAGGCACCGCGAGGAGAGGAGCGTCCTGCTGGCCGCCGAGCGTGCGTTCCTCCCCGGTAACCACGGCGGCTCGCCTCGGACGGTGACACAACAAAGCGGCGTCTTCCCCGACGCGCACGCACTTTCACTGCTCTCCTCCCGAAGAATGGGGGGGGGGGGGGGGCCAAACTCGGCTCTGACCTCCAGCGTCCAACTCATCCCACTCAACAGTGAAGGTTGTTTTTAAAGATAAAAAAAATACAAAATAAAGAGAGAGAGAGAGAGAAATCAAAACAAAGCGGCGTGCGGGACTCACCACGGCTGCTCCAGCTCCCAGTCCCTGAAAAAGTCGAATTCAAAGAGGTCCATCGCCGCTTCGGCCGGTGCTGTCGGTGGTTAGAAATCCAAAGCCGGTGCTACGTGGTTCTACATGAGCTGGTGTGTGTGTGTTTATGTGTGTGTGTTTATGTGTGTGTGTGTGAGAGAGAGGGAGAGAGGGAGAAGAGACAAGCTGCTGCCGCTGCCAGGAAGCTGCTACGTGGTCGAAGAGAGCTGACAGCCAGGCAGGCAGAGGTGGAGGGAGGGAGGGAGGGAGAACACACACACACACATACACACACACACACACACACACACACACACACACACACACACACACACTCGTACCGAGATATTCACTGGAAAAGAAACGGTTCTTTTATAACAAGGTTTATATAACTCCTTTTTTTTGTGTGTGTGCAAAGTCTTGACTTAAACTCTTCAGAAAAAAAAGTGTAAACATCTGAAGCACTGTGAGCATCAGGGAAATAAATATGATATGATATGAATGCATGGTGGAGCCACTGTCATCTGCGTTCATCCTGATGCTAAACTACAATCAAATGACCCGAGCTGAATCTTTTCATTGTTTCTATCTCTAATACGATTAAACACAAGCTAGTGCAATCAGTTGTCTTCAAAAGTCAGCTCATCTAATAAATAGAGTCCAAAGATGTGTCCTTTAATCTCAAATCCAGCTGTTCCGTGAAGGCCCCAGAGGTTTCTCGGAGAACATCGGAGAACAAACGGCATCTTGAAGACCAAGGAACACGGCAGACAGGTCGGAGATAAGGCTGTGGAGATGTTTAAAAGCAGAGTAAAACAACTTCCCAGGGTTCCGGATATTCGTCCACCAAGACTTTACTCTCCAGCTAAACTATAAGGCCATGCAAGACAGAGGATTTCTTAAAGCTGCAGCTGTGAGGCCCCATGGTAAGTGAAGGAGCTGCAGAGATCCACAGCTCAGGTAGGGGAATCTGTCGGCTACAATACTAGTTGTGCCTCTGCAAATCCAGGCGTTATGGAACAATGGCAGGAAGAAAATCATTGTTGGAGAAGCATTAGAAGTTCCATCTCAAGCTACGGGGACAGCGAGAACTTTTGGAAGAAGGTGCTCTACTTCCAAACAATACCTGTGTCGAACACAATGGTCTCCATACAAAACGCGATGTACGGCTGAAAACGAACACAGCAGGTCACTGTGAGCGTGTCATGCTGTGGGCCTGTAGGGACTGTAGGTAAAGCTGGTCGGAGTTGATGGGAAGATGGACGGGTAATCGTGAAGGAAAGCATTTTGGAGGCATGTGACTTGTCCTTCCGGCGGGATAACAATCAACCAGAGCTGGTCCCCTCAAAGTCTAGACACAAATCCAACTGAGAATCTTTGCCAGATGAGAAGCTTAGATTGAAGCTCTCACAGACAACCTCCATCCAACCTGATTGATCTGGATCTAGTTTGCCAAGACGAATTGGCATATTTCAGGTTCTAGATGGCAGAGACTTACCCTAGGAGACGGACTCAGGGGGCCAAATATGAAACCAGCCCACAGTTTTCAGATGTTTATTTGTGGCTGTAGGATATAGTTTGTGGTTCTAATGCCACAAAGTGTGAAAAAGTTGAAGAGCTGGCCTGTCCGGGACCGACCTCACTGGTCACAATTTGTGGACTGATGGTGTCATCAGGCAGTCACCGGACACAGAGCGTACCTCTTACATGCACTGGGATAAGCATTACTATGGTAGTTGGCGGAGAATGATAGGAGTCAATTTGTAGGTTTGAAAATGGATATTACGCAACCCGATCTAATGTGAACATTAAATGTGGCCCATAGCATGTCTTGAGGAATTCTGGTGAGCCTGTTTAATCTTCGCTCACCTTTTGAGGTCACTGGTCGGTAACTGGTAGCACTATCGCGCCACTCTTGATGCCAAAACTGAACTGATTACCTCTGCTGCTGCTACAGATGTGTAAGCCTAATCCCCACCCGTGGTCTTAATCGGACTCTTTTATCTGAGAGTTTAAGAGAGCCATTTTTTTGACTAGATAATTGTAACTGGAAACAATCCGTGGCTTTAATGACACTCCACAGTGTATAGACATCAATTATGTTTGAGTTGTTTTAGGTGACAAAGAAGTGCTCTTATGTTTTTGGTGCGCACCTGTTAGTGATTTTAGATTATGTAGTCATTCGACGATGCAATTTGGTAAGCATTTGTTTGATTAAGTTTTTACCGATTTGTTAAATTAGCTTATTTATTTATGAAGAAGTGACTTCGACCAGGCATGAAACTCTCAACATAAATGTTGAAGGTCTAAATAAGTGAACTAAATTTGACAACATATAATGCAACAATGGACGTTACATACGGAGCACCGCTTGTGCTGGCAGCTACCACAGTCAGCCCGTATCCTGTCTGTCTCTGTGTTGTTGTTTTTTGTTTTTTTTTTCTCTCTCTAACAGGTTGTACTGAAAAACCTCTCTGGGATTAATAAAGTATTTCTGAATTCTGCTGTTGAATGATTTGATTTAGATTTTGTTTGACCTTGCAGGGTCACCACATGAGGCCAACACCAGTACTAGTACATTGACAGCAGATATGTTTTAGCCACTGTTAACTTTTGATCCATTAGCCAACAACTTCACAACAACGAACGGTAATCCCTGCTCGCCTGTTTCATGCTCATTCCCTTGAGGTCTAGCTGAACCCTCCCTGGACTGCTGGACAGAATTTAAAAATCTTATTTTTAACAAACCCATCTCTTTGTGTAACTGTAATTGCACGAGTCTCAGGGAACAGAGGTGCTGTCTCTTTGAAGCTTCAGTATGACTGCATGTAGCAGTCATACTGTGTAGAAGCACTATGATTATAAAATATCGCTGTCATTAAACCCATGAGCTACTTTACACTTGACCCCTGTCTGGGATTGTGTGGTATTAACTAATAATTACATACTTTAATCTAACATAACAGTTCTACACATTTTTCTGGAACCACCCGCTGATCGTCATCGCATTTGTCTGAATTCTCTGCGGCGAGACCTGACTTTTGGTGAGATTCAAGTCCTTTTTGGACACATGGGGATTTTCACCTTTCACTTCTGACGTTTTGCATCAGATCATGTAGGGTTGGGACTCTGGATGCCCGTTTTGCCTGCCAGTAGATATTCACTGGTAATCATGGAATCACTTTTAAATCGGATTCCCAGTATTTGCTTCGCATTGACAGTCCCATGTCATAACCATGCCACCTCTGTGCTTCACGGTTTGGGACCGGGAGTTAATTGCGGTGTAAAACAGTCCTGGTGGAATTCACAGCAGACATGCTGGTTGTTGCATATATTTTCTTGTATATTGTTTTTGAGGATGGTTCACAGAGACTCACACTGTGAAGTGTCCTTTACACTGTCTGGACTCTTTGAGCAGCACACAGACTAGGTCGTATTTTATCATCACATTACTCCATGCAGCACTACATACTGTTACAGGGTCTGTGATCATGATTGCACCCCCTATTAGTATTACAGTAGCTTTTGTTTCTGTTGCTTTTTGTTTGTCACTTACCTCTTTGTGACCGTTTCCTTCCTTTTGTAAATACACCCAATAACATTTTTGTCATTCCTGTGGTCATTTTTTGGCGTTTTGAAAGCTAAAAATATTCAACTTATTTTAGGATTAGGTTCATGCAGCTGAATCACATATCTGCTTAGTTTCTTGTGTGACTTAATTGGCGGCAGGAAATAATACAGATTAACAGAATAGATTAACGAGTGGCTTTAGCTTTCCAGTTTGTCCGCGTAACAAAACCCCATTTTTGAAAATAAACACTTGTTAATTCAAGTGATATTGGGCAAAATAATAGTAAGGATTGAACTTTTGTGAAATGTGTTGTGCGACCGATACAATGCCATGACCTATTCAAATCTTGCCACAGATTCTCAGTTGGTTTTAGGTCTGAACTTTGACTAGGTCATTCTAACACAGGACATGAACGTACTCGGATATAAACATCTTCATTCTAGCTCTGGCTGTATGTTTAGGACAGTCGTGCTGCTGGAAGGTGAACCTGAGGGAAAGTGTTCCTGCAGCATGATGCTGCCACCACCATGTTTCATTGTGCGGCTGGAGGGCTCAGGGTGATATGCAGTGTTAGGTTGTTGTTTTTTGCAACACACAGTGTTTTGCATGTGTGGTAGAGAACATATGGATTTTCTTTAAGGCTGTCAAAGTAAAGGGGGTATTTCCAGATATATCCCGACGAATGATTTATTTTTGTGGACTTAATGGGACAAAATGACAAAAAGTTAAATGGGCATCAATAGTTTTGGGGGAAAAAACTGTGATATCTTTTTTATTTATGTCAGATTTGAAAATATGCCTCTTCAGTCCAGTTGCTGGGTAGCTAAGTTTGATGAGGTGGTAAGCGAAACTTCTTGCATCTCCTTCTTTGCCCTCTCTCTAAGCAAATCCCTTTTCATTCAGATCAGCTGCAGCCTTAACGTGATCAAAAGCGTTGTGCAGCTCCGAGGCTCGTTCACCATCGCACGTCTCCTGCACCACATGCCCAGCGGCAGTTAATTTTTTTGTTTTTACTGTTTACGCCTGGCTACGAAAAACCACAGAGCAGATGGTTGAAAGTTTCCAGCGCAGCGTGTGCGGGGAGCTGTCACCGTGCTTCAACTGTTGCTGTCTCACTACCCTCTCACGCAGGTTTGGACCCCTTTGATGGTGGAGCGAGGCGTGTCCAAATTGCACTGGGAAATAAAAAAAGGAAACACATCCTGAGATGTGCTGTGGGTTTTTGTGTTGTGTCTGTCTTTTTTTTTGTTTTGTTTCAAGCATGTTCTTTTCTTTTTTTTTCTTTTCTTTTTTGATTTGGTTTGCTTTGGTCTGGGGCAACATACCAACATGAGTCTGCATCACAACCAGCAAACAACAGCCTTGGTAGGAGGAGAGGAGAGATTTAAACAGACAGAGAGAGAGAGAGAGAGAGAGAGAGAGAGAGAGAGAGAGAGAGAGAGAGAGAGAGAGAGAGAGAGAGAGAGAGAGAGAGAGAGAGAGAGAGAGAGAGAGCCAGGCTGGAGTTAAACACTGGCTGCCATCCCTGTTATTGCCCGATTGTCTCAGAGTGCTGTTTCATAACCTCGACCAATTCCAGCCTCACAGATCACCGGTCCAGACAATCCCCAGACCATAAAAACATCGCATCAAAGTACAACCAGTCTTAAAGGGGTTTTAGGCACCTGCAGGACCATGGATCCTGTGTGTGTGTGTGTGTGTGTGTGTGTGTGTGTGTGTGTGTGAGGGAGTCCAAAACTAAGTCAGACACTGAGAGAAAGAGTGACTAGAGTAAGAGAGAGAGGATGGAAAAGATAGACGATTTATGAATAAAACAGTTGTTGGATAAGTTATCGGAGAACGGGGTGAAAGAAAGGGATAGATTTGAAGAGAACACATAATCAGGGGCAAACAGAGAGCTAAAGACACAACCCCCCCCCCACACACACACACACAGCCTTCATTACCAGGGTGAATGTTTGTGGAAAGATTTTCATTGTTTTTGTTCCTTTCTTTATCAGTATGGTTGAGGCCACAGCCGTGCCACTAATTTCAATAATAATTCTGAGAGGCTTTAGGAGTTATTTCTTTCTCTCTCTCTCTCTCTCTCTCACTCTCACTCACGCACAAGCAGAGGAACATGAGATGATAAAACAGTCTGGAAGTACCAAGTTCTCCGCTTTCAACTCATTATTCTTGCTGTGTAGCCTATCTTGCAGAAGTAGAGAAGTGCATGTCATGAATTTTCAAAATGTACCCCGGCTTTCTTCTGGCTCATCTTTCAGCTTCTTTGTGATGCCTTGTAGGAGTGAACACGGTGCCACACCTCCCCCATGTGGCGGAAAGGCAGTATTACATGTTGGTAAAAATCCGAATCTTTTCCTGTTTTCCTCATTTTTGTTGGTTTTTTCCCCCCACTTTTTATTGGTTAGCAAACAGCCTGTGATTTCGTTAATCAGCTTCAGGGCCGGCCCAAAGTCTTATGGGGCCTTAAGCGGATTTTAACTCTGGGGGGGCCCTTCTTCCTGTTATAAGACCCCCACCCCCACTAACAGTGTTTCAATCAAGATTTGGTCTAATCTGGGAGAGGAGGTTGAGTATAATTGGCTGAATCTAAAATCAATTAGGGATAATTGGTTATTTCCAAAGTTTGTCAAATCTTCAAATTCTAAACAAT
Organism: Valencia hispanica; assembly: GCA_963556495.2. Lineage (NCBI taxonomy): Eukaryota > Metazoa > Chordata > Actinopteri > Cyprinodontiformes > Valenciidae > Valencia > Valencia hispanica. The sequence continues at coordinate 15,788,640 of OY747702.1, read as the reverse complement.
TGAAAAACAAAATTATATCAAATTTAATCATATTCTGATATTCTCAGTAAACACAGTTTTAGATCTGTAGTCTGTGTTCAATTTCAACATTTATGGGAGGCCCCTGATGGTTCGGGGGCCCTAAGCAGTGGCTTAGTTCGCTTATGCCGACTCTGATCAGCTTTATTCATTTAAATTTAATTTTGTGCTCTATATGTTTTTATAAGGGATTTTATGTGATACACCAGTGGTTCTCAACCTCCACCTGCAAGTGGCTCAGGTTCTATTCCACAAAGGCCATTAATAACTTTGACTGAATATGATAATCAGCAAGTGTTTCGTTTTTTTAAATATGGTTATAATAGCAAAGGCAGGTTTCAGCATTTTCTTCAAAAAGATTTACATTTCCACAACAGAATGACACAAAAAGTACCAGTAATATTTCTTGGACATATTTTTCTTGTCATTAGGTTGGAAACTGTGTGCTTTTTCATCCTTTTACATCATTTTCTACAAATATTAACATCCCATAGCAAAAAATGTGTCCATCCTTATTTTTTTTTTCTAAATTTCTTTTTCATTTTAAAACCTAAGAATATAACAAAAATTTGTATTTCTTTAAAAATAATATATCCTATTGTAAACATTCATTCAATATACTTATTTTCTTTTCTTTCAAAAGGTCACGTGACACTTCCAGCTCTAACCGTGTTTTGTGACTGAGGACAACAATGCAGACCCCTGTTATAGAGCAACACAATGTATAGAGTTCATGTTTTTTTCTACAAATAATCTGACAAATGTGGCATGCACATCTCTTCAGCCTCCTCTGTTGTAGCTCTACCCGTGTAACTACCAGTAATAGTTGGGTATTTCTCTACAAAAAGAAAGCTTTGGCTCTTTCTTCTTTGCAAAGCAGCTCAAGCTCAGTCAGATTGGATAAGGAGCGTCTGTGAAAAGCTATTTTTTTGAGCTTTTCCACAGACTCTCAATTGGATTTAGGTTTGGACTTTTGACTGGAGAATTCCCATACATTATTATACATTCATCTAAATTCTTCCATTGCATCTCTGGCTGTATGTTTAAAATCTTTGTTCTTCTGGAGGGTGAACATCTGCCCCGTTCAGCAGCCTCTAACAGGTGTGCGTCCAGCATTTAGCTCCTTTCACTTTCCTGCCAACTCTAACCAGCTTTCCTTTCCCTGTTGGAAGAAAAAGAAAGCTGTTCCCATAGCATGATGCTACCACTGCTGTGTTTTACAGTGGGGAAGGTGTGTTCAGGGTGATGCGGCTGTTCAGCTTAGGCACTTTCTTCCACGAGTTTCCTGTGTTTTTGTGTAGCTGGAGGTAAACTCTAAAGAGATCTTCTATGGCTCTCTATCAACAACAGCTTTCTGATTAGGTGACTTCAGAAAGCATGTGGGTGAACTCAATTTTATACAGGGGTGTCTGAGTGAAGGGGGCTAAAAACAGGTTACAGTGAAATGCATTGTTACGTTATATACAGATCCTTCTAAAAAAAATTAGCATATTGTGATAAAGAAGCAGCACTGGACTGTTGCTCAGTGGTCCAAAGTACTTTTTTCGGATGAAAGCAAATTTAGCATTTCATTCAGAAATCAAGGGGCCAGAGTCTGGAGGAAGACTGGGGAGAAGGAAATGCCAAAATGCCTGAAGTCCAGTGTCAAGTACCCACAGTCAGTGATGGTCTGGGGTGCCATGTCAGCTGCTGGTGTTGGTCCACTGTGTTTTATCAAGGGCAGGGTCAATGCAGCTAGCTATCAGGAGATTCTGGAGCACTTCATGCTTCCATCTGCTGAAAAGCTTTATGGAGATGAAGATTTCATTTTTCAGCACGACCTGGCACCTGCTCACAGTGCCAAAACCACTGGTAAATGGTTTACTGACCATGGTATTACTGTGCTCAATTGGCCTGCCAACTCTCCTGACCTGAACCCCATGGAGAATCTGTGGGATATTGTGAAAAGGAAGTTGAGAGACGCAAGACCCAACACTCTGGATGAGCTTAAGGCCGCTATCGAAGCATCCTGGTCTTCCATAACACCTCAGCAGTGCCACAGGCTGATTGCCTCCATGCCACGCCGCATTGAAGCAGTCATTTCTGCAAAAGGATTCCCCACCAAGTATTGAGTGCATAACTGAACGTAATTATTTGAAGGTTGACTTTTTTTGTATTAAAAACACTTTTCTTTTATTGGTCAGATGAAATATGCTAATTTTTTGAGATAGGAATTTTAGGTTTTCATGAGCTGTATGCCAAAATCATCAGTTTTAAAAAATTGAAAGACCTGAAATATTTCAGTTGGTGTGCAATGAATCTAAAATATATGAAAGTTAAATTTTTATCATTACATTATGGAAAAATAATGAACTTTATCACAATATGCTAATTTTTTGAGAAGGACCTGTATAGTACTGCACATTGTAGTTTGTGCCTGTCTGTAGGGGTGGGGTCAAACCTATTTTATGTAGGGTTGTAGAGACGTAGTTTTGAGTCGTCAGTAGGCCTACCACCCGAAAAAAGTAGCAAAAAAAAAAAAAAAAAAGGCACCCAAGATACTGGAGGAAGATCAAACTTCATTTATTGAAACTGCTTGCATACAAAATATATTGCACTATAACCAGACATGTCCACCCAAACATCTTAAATGCAGGTAGTATGTACAAAAGAGAAAACAAAGATTAAAATGCCCAAAAAGTGCACACAAGGTTTTACAGCTTTTTGAATTACCCTGGTTTAATTATCTACAGATGCTCTGCAAGTCGTCACTTTCTGGCAATCTATAGTTGAATAGCCCATAATGTGAACACCTAGTATTCATCGACGTTACCTTCTACGAGTAACTGCTGTCTGACATCTGAGCTGACGATTTAAAAAAACACATGATTATGATTAACCTTCTTGTTTCAGCTCAAAACGAACTGCGATGGGATTCACGGCAGATCTTAAGGAGCCTATCTTCTAAACGTCTGACGTAGATATCAAATTTGATGTTTCAAGGGAAAAGCTAGAACAAAGCAGGATTTTGTTTTTTTCTTTTAGACAGCATTCGGTAAAACCCCCACTGTGTTTCCGATGAGAGAATCCAAAACCAAGTCAGTTCTGGTCTGGTCTGTGGTCAGGACGGCACTCAATGTGACGATCACATGCACTCTTATACCTACATCCACAGACGTAGACCCTCCACTAATCTGTAAAGTGCATACGTCCAACCAGATGCAGCTCTACTTTATGTCCAATCTGCAATCAAAAAAGGTCTAAATGTTGAAGGCAGGCTTCTAGACCCAACGTTCAGTTCCACTAGCTCACAAAGACATTTCTAGGTGAGACACAAGTGGGTTTACAGTGATCTGCAAGTTTCAAAAGCATTGCTCCTCAAAACAAAAATCCATCTTCATGGTTTTAACAGTTGCATTGGAATTCATATTCATGGGATCCCATGTAAATCCTGCACAAAACGCCGTACAGGTTACGTCTTACATGCTGCACATGGCGTCATTTGGCAGCCCCCCCCCCTTCCCCCCACGCTCTCTACCCCTTCCGTTTTTTTTAAATGCTTCAAGAGCCATGTGATTGGCTGCAACTCGGCATGAATCGAAGGTCTTGATAGGTCCCTCACTGAGATGAGCTTCATCCCATGAAATGAGCTGCACTGAACTCAGATGAGTTGTTTAAATGTCAGGTTACTAGTCAACTAAGTCACCACCAGTCGGTAAAATGCTTCCCCCAAGCAAAATCGCCTCAGTGACCTCAACCGCTCTTGCATGCAATCTTCTTCCACTTTAGTGTTTTATAGCTATTTACATACGTTGGTCCTGTTCAGGAGTACTGTTCGTTAGTGAGCTCCCTCATAATCCAACCAAAACACTGAAATACCTTTCAGCCTTTCCTCCTGAAGACTAATCTACTCTCTAGGAGGTAAAAAAAACAAAAACAAAACTGAAACCTGGAGGCTTGATAAAACACCAACACACAACCAGTGGTGGAGAGAGTTTCCTCCAATCTGGTGTGACAACAGCGCTAAAGTGAAGAAGGTCTCCAAAACATTTAGAACACTTTTCAGGAAAAAACAAAAAACCCAAGTACAAGATCAGTGTGTATTATCTATCCTTTGGGAGATACGTCTGCCTAGCAGCACTAAACCGATAAATAACAGTAAAATAACAAATAAAAATATCTAAAGCATTAGTAAATGACAAAAATGGGCGATTTATTTCTTTATCTCTTTACAGAAAGCAGGAAAGCCCAAGTTATCAGGGGTGGAATTAAAGAGGAAATCCATCATACAGCATCCCTGTTGTTTGAGTTACTGTAGGAGTTAATAGATGCTTCAGGGTAGAAACCTTTTAGATTAGAGCCATGGCTCTGCTATCACTCCTTATGTTGTCACAGTTCAGAATGAACAAAGTGTTAAAAAAAAAAAAAAAAAAAGACGGTGTTTTACAGCTTTTTGTTGTTTTACACTTTCAAGCGATTCAAATCCAGTTTGTTTTGCCAGTTTCAGCTAACTGTCCACGTCGTAGCTGCTCTGTAGTCAGCCACACCTTAGTCATAACGTGTTAGCACATAGCTTTCACTGTTTCCTCATCAATCTAATTAATGCTCCAAACACACCTGAAAAAGACGATACTTTTATTTTGCTAGCTAATTCCAGCTGATAATGGCACAGGGCTGCGCCTGAACTCGTCGTGACGAATCGTTGGCTCAACAGGCGAACGGTTCCTTCTTTCTAACTCTAGAGCGAGAAAAAGCTCTGCAGAACATCAAACATCAAAGTGAGTCACGAAATCCTGTTTCAGATCAATTCGCCCCTTCGCAAAGTTGCCCCCCCCCCCCCCCCCCCCCATTTCATACCCAGGTGCTATTTTGTCCCTTCTTACATTCCGTTCCTCTGTACTAAAACCGTTATGTTTACTTGTCTGTTTTGATGGATATTTTCATGAAATATATAAGTAATAGTTCTTTATGCACCCCGTCCTTCATTTTGGCTCAGATTCCTGTTGGGCCAGAGGACTCTTATGAGAGATTGGGATCCCTAGTCAAACCCAAATAACTGGTTGGTAGAGGTTTCTTAGCGTATTAACGCTACGTTTCCCCAAAGTAGACTATGAGTAGATCAAAGGGAATTCTTCTGCATCCCTGTTGTCAAAGTGAGTAGGAAGTGAGGGGTAGCTGGTATGGAAGGTCCCACAGCAGGAGCAGGGTGGTGGTGACCCTCTCAAAACTGTATAAAGGTACGAGAGGGTGAAGGGGCCCCCGAGCTATTAGAACCCAGAAAACTCACCAACTTGTATATAAAAATGGCCCAGAACATTTTATTTTACTCATCACTCCCAACAGGCGGGCAACAGAGAATCTAAAGTGATGGTGAAATCTTGACATTCACTTTAATACTGTGATCATCACACAGTCCCCCTCAATCATTAGGTCAAATTCCCTGAGTGGGTTCAGCATTTTAGTCAATTCTGGGTAGATTTTTGTTGTCGGATGAAAAAGAATCCCCTCTGCAAAGCTGTTCACATCAACTGCATTTCACCCAATCCTACTTTTCTGCACAGCATCGAGTTTATTCTGAAGAGCTCTAGCATTTAGCTCAATATTAAACAAAGAGAAGGGGAAAAAAAGCATTATGCATTTAAAACAATTGTACAGATCTTCTCCCAAACAAATGACATTATATACAGTATGCCACCCTCCTTTGTTTTTTTCTTGTCTTTTGTTTTTTACATACCGTAGATGCTCTACTGACAATACAGAGGTTACTTTCACTGGACCCCATTGGTTGACCCTTTGGTAGATAAACTAAATGCAACATGGCTGCAGTGTAAACAAGTGAAAGAAAAGTATTAACATATTAGTGATGGAGAAATTAATATACATTATACTTATTTAAAAAAAAAAAAGGGGGGGGGGGGGAGGGGGTCTAAAAAACAACTTGCTTCATGATTTATTACTCGTCACAGTTTCCTAAAACTTTTTATAAAGTTCTACATGTCACTGTCTCTAAGGTGTACGTTCTCAGCTCATGACCTGTTACTCAAGACAAGCACCGATTTAAAAATTATATGTCAAACTCTATTGAATGTCAGAAAAGTCCAGAAGACCAATGTTCATGCAATGACAAACTAAAAACAAAACAAAAAATGTAAAAGAAAAAGTACATTATACATTTGTGTAGACCCGGCTTAACCACAGCCCCCTCGCTTACCAGGTGTTAAAGCGGCATCCGGAGTAGGTTCAGTCACTACCTTACACCCAGAAATGAAACTTTTAAACGGTGTGAGGCCTCGGTGGACACTCCGGACATGCAGATTTTCACAGATCAGCTGAACCGGGTCAGGGCCTACAGGCTTCAGTCTGTCAACTGTGTCAAGATACAACACCTTGAGGTCAGGTGGCTACAGAGCCCCCGTTCCTTAGGTGCTAAAGCCACCAGACTCGTCAAACCTTTAATTCTTTGCCGTCAAGACTTCAGCTGAAGCTTAAGAGAGCTCATGTCAAGAGAAGCGCAGAGGAAGTGAGTTTTTGACCATCTTGAGACACCTGGACCACTGAATAATCTTCGACCCCTGATCTTTAGGTTGTGATGCCAGCCACAATTGAAGGCACATGTCACGAAATGACTTAAGATTGCCCCTGTGAACTGAGCTATTGGAGTCCTAAAATAAAAGCAATTTAGATTTTGCTTCAGAAAGGTTCACCTCAAGAGTTTGGTCAAAAATAGTTTTGCTTCTAGTAAGATTTGTGAAGCAGGCCATAAGAAACAGATGTGTAGCATTCAAAGGCTTCTTTAGATCAATTTATAGTGTCTTCGCTTCACCGATATGCCTCAACTTGCCTTTTTTTTTTTTTTTTTTTACCAATCCTACAATTAGGTGAATCTTGAACAATTCTACATATTCTTCAATGAGAATGATCAAAAATGATCAATAGTTTCTCAAGTATTTGTGTTAAAATCAGAAAAAGCCTTGTTTTATAGATAACCCTTAAGAATATTCGTGTGCTTTCTGAAATGCTGACTTTTTAAACTCCTAATCATTAGTCATTTTGTTTCCTAAATCATAAAACTAATAATACCTCTCTATATTAGCCCAACTCCATTATTGCAGTCAGTTTGAATTGAGAACTTTAATGGAAAAAGTGACAGTAAATTAACTTTTAAGACTTTCTTGCCAGCTAAACTATACTGATCTCCATTCATGCAAATAATTCACAAAACTCCGTGAACACGTTAAAATGCATCATGATTACAGTTCAAAGCCATCACATTTTCACCTTCATGTAAAAAAAACAAAAAACTGAGGGACTTAATTTTAACAGCCATTTCTCTCTTGAAGAATCACAGAACCTCCATTATACGTCGTTATGCCGATGACTGTTTCTTTAAAATTCGCTAAATTTACAGACAAGAACATAAAGGAGCCCCATAATGACTGAAAAACAAGAAGCTCACACAGTTTATGAAGAAAAAAAAAAATCACAGGCACAGAATGACTGCTTCGCTGACTTTCTTGTAGCTGTAAGAAAATGTCTCGTTTGAGTCTTCACCGACAAGATGCAGCCAAAATGTGATTTTTAAGAAAAGGGATAGATCACAAATATGATGGACAAGCAGAAGGGGTAAAACCTCAACCACAGCAAGTGATATTTCATCTACAAAAATGCTTATAAATGAATAGACTTTATGAATAAATTAAATAGGACTGTCCAATTTGAGCCAAAATTCACCCGCCCTCCACCTAAATTGACTTGTTTGATGTGATGGAACTAGAAACCAAAGAAAATGCAGGTTAGAGCCTTTGCCTGACGGCTCTTTAGTACCACCCTGTCACTCAGTGCAGTATAGTCAAAACCAGTGCAGGTGTGCTGCCATGAATCCATTTAAGAGTATCAGCACTGTTTGAATATTAGATCTTCCAGGCTGGAGCCATGAGTCAGTGGTTTTACCTTTTTCTCCTCAGATCAGTGATCTGCTCACAAGAGAGGTGGAGCATTTATTTTACAAAATGACAGTTGACTTTGATGTAGTACAAACCAGACTTTTGGAAGTTACTGCTTTGTCTTAATTTGCTTCTTTTTTTCCTTCTCCATAACAAAAGCAGATGATTCACACCAAAGTGCCTCAGATTTACGTCTGTATGCTTCAGAATGGGTTCGACAGTTTACAATATTTAGGCATCAAACGAAACACAGGCCCTTTAAATAGCACGATGTAGAGCTTCGCTTTAGGAGTGCATACCTGTTTGTATTTCAGTGTGAAAAGGTAGAAAACAAAAGTAAAGTGCCATCTGCAAACATTTTCCCACAACCACACGTCTCCCACATGTCCAAGTTATTTGTGGCGACACTTCAAAAATATCAGATTCGCTACTTTGGTGAACATATAACTATTAGAAATCTGGCCTTCATTTGCAGCTGACTTTGAAACGTTGGGTTTTGGGAGTGTTAGAAAACCTAAGCACATTTCTGTACCAGTGGGGAAACGATGAACACAGCCAAGACTGTGATCATCTCTATGATTACCCCTGTATGAATAAAAATGTTGAAGCTTGCCAAATGGCTAAAATGATCTCCACAGATTTCTGCCGTAGTCTTTGTTTGTTTCCGGTCCTGTTTTCTTGAGCGAGTAAGCCTGAAAGGGGCTGAAAAAAAAAAAAAAAAAAGGACATTTTAATTTTTTTTAAATGGGAGCTTTTTTTCCCAGCTAATGCTTCTGTCACAGAGGAGCTTTAGTCAAAACCTTCTTCTTCTTCTTTTCCTCCTGCATAAAAACAGTCCAGCTTCCTTTACTCCAGAAAAGAACAGGAGACAAAACCAGGCAGGAACAAAGCTAAACAGCAGAAACCAGACGACCTCTGGGTCAAGACTTCACTAAATGTTTCCATGCTGATGGAAATGTGTATTCCTGTGTGTGACAAAGCCGGGGGAAAACCCCCCCGCCAGAGACAAAGATAGTGTATGAGAAGTTGCTTTTGTGTGTGTGTGTGTGTGTTTTGAGTGTGTGTGAGAAGGTCCTCCGTCGGTGCATCTACGACACTCCGTTCACCAGCGCGGGAGCGTCCTGTTTATCCTTCTTCATCCCTCGATCTCTGACGGGTCTCTGATGATGATGGCGGGACTGGCCGTCCCCTCCGACGCCGATGCCACTCTGGGATGAAGAAGGCCCAGCTCCCCCTCCTCGCCCACCTGAAGAATGCTGCACGCTACGCTCATTGTTTCCATCCACACGAATCTGAGGGGCGAAAGAGAACATCACATCTGGTCCCACAATGCCATGTTTTTGAAAAAATACATATTAAAGTATACAGTGGATTTCAAAATAGATAGTACAATACAAAGTAGTGGATAAATGGGAGGAATATTATATTTGGTGTGTGTTTTTGGCAAAAAAAAAAAAAAAAAAAGAAAAACCTAAAAAGACTTGAGCGCATTAATATTCAACCCCCTTGCACCATCAGAACAAGAATCAACATGAGGGTAATCCTGAAGAATATGGACCATGCCAATGGCTTAGTGAATCAGGCAATCTGCAGAGAACATCAATTTTGGCAACAGTGTGCGTTGAAACGGTTAGTCGTCTAACATATAAGCACTTTGGGGGTGGTCCAGGGAGAGTTCTCAGCTCTTAGTTAAACTCTAGGTGTGTGCCATCGTAGAAGACAAAAGGTGCTTCTACAAAGCGTTGACTTATAGGGAGCCTGAATACAAATTTGCTAAATATTTGGATAATGATTCATCATTTTCCTTCCTTCCGCTTCACAACTTTCCACTATTCTGTATTTTTCCATGACATAAAAGCCCAAAGCGAAGTAAATTGATCTAATAAAGAACATAATCTTTCAGCCTGTGGTGCAAAGTTGAAATATGTGCAGGTAAACCATAGAAATTAGCACAGATTGATCTTTATTTAAATCTATTCAGAACTACCCACTGATAAATCTATCCAACATTAATCTGACAAACGTATAGTATCAAACGGACTTAACTGATGATCAGTCCAAACTAGGTTGCACAGCATGAGTTTTTTGAAGCAAAATCTAAAGTGGATTTCAGAAACATGGTTTGACTAGCAAGCCTCAGAATCTGGGACAGCACAAGGAGGAATCCGCATCTTGTTGCTTAGAGTCAGGAATCAAACCGAAGGTTCATTTAGAACTAAATATACACCAACCTCCCAATAGAAAAGGGGTTATACAAAGCTGTGGCATTCACATGATCAAGTCGAGTGTGATGTCATAAAGTAACAGTCGGAAGTTAATCAGAAAGCAAAAGTAATGGTTAAAACCTTGTTGGAGGCCCCACGTCCCATTTATGCCCCATTAATAGAGGATGGTCTGAAACAGGCGAGGCTGAGCTAAAAATAGAAAGGCAGGGGATCTGTGACTTTTCTTTCCTACTTGAGAAATAGTCGCAGCAACTTTAACCCAGGTCTTACTTCCTTGCTGGCCTAGTAGTTGAACTGAAGCATTCAAATTTTGTTAAAGTTAATTCTCCTGAAACTATTTTGGTATTTTCATGCAATTCAAACTTTCTAGTCTGTGCTAGCACGGAAACGATTCCTCGAGTAACTCGAGGAATTGGGAGAATGAAGTAAACCGAGAGAAAAAAAACACACTGTACTTGTTGCTAAACTCAATTAGTGTTCCACAACAGCACGTCCTCAATGCTGCGACATCTTAAAAGGAAGCATCTGCTGTACGCTGCAGGTTCGCCCGCCAGTTTGTCACCTCAAATCGACAGCTGATAATCATCAATAGCATGTCCCCCGAATTAGTTATTGCAAGGACAGATAAATGTGAAAATGTTTGCAAATGCCGTAGAGCAGGTAAATTCATCTTTTGTTTTTTCATGTTGCTCTTAAAAGAGGCTTACGTTGTAAAATGTAAATAATTGCAAAATGACTTCAAATTGTTCATCCAATGACTCGGTAGGTTACTCGATTACTAAAATAATTGACAGCTGCAGCTTTACTCTGTGCTGCTCTTTAGACGTAATAAAGAGAAGGAAATGAACTAGTGCATTGCATCACATATGGAGTTCTTATGGGTTTTGGTTGAATCCAACATACCGTAAAAAAACGTAGTGCTGTGTCGAAATAAATCGATTCTAAATCGATTCTTAGAAACAATTCCTAAGAATTGATGAAAATTGATGTTCAAAAATCGAATTAGTTGTTTAATATTGTTTATCCTTTTTCCAGCTAGAAGGGAAAAGTCCAGATGGGATTTTTTTCAAGGCTTAGGTCTGAATGGCTCTCTTCCTTTTTCATCGGGTAGCTTATTAGTACTGTCATTAGTTAGTTATTTTGAACAGGGACGCACATCAACAGTGAATGTAACAATAATGAAAAATAAAAACACAGGACACATTTCGCTCAGCAACGTTTTCATGGCGGGACATAAGCAGCAGTTTTAGCCCACAAATTAAACCAAAGGTGTGAGCCAATAATATAAAGTGTTATAAAACCTTTAAAAGGAAAAAAAAAAACAGGCTAAGCCTACAATTTAAATTAGGAACATACTTAACATATTTTCTAATCAACATAATGGGTAATAACAATAGTATTTACTGATGTCACTCAGGTCTCTTAACTTTCAGTTATTGTTTTAAAAAAGGTGTTTGAATAAAGGGCTGAATTGAATTCAGTTTTATTAATTTTTGTTCATTAAAGGGGAGCATAAAATAACACTTATATTTTATATTATATTTATAATACATTTTCAAAATATTTTTGATAGTCATCAATTAATCTTGATATTGATCAATATGACTTTTTTTATTGATATGCTCTTTTTCTATATCGTCCAGCCCTACGCATCCCAGTTATTTTTTTAATGTCATGACACTCCTACTGCTATTAATTTAATGAAGGTATCCCAATCTGCAAGTACCGATCACGGCATTTTTAATGACTTTTACCAGAGTCCTTCACTCCGTTTCTGAGGTTTTTTGATTACATCTCAGCCACAGGTGGCTGGAACCTGTTCAGCATTTTTTTTTTTTTTTGATGTAGTTTTGTGCACGAGTCACTAAACCTGTGTATTATAGGCTGTGCATATTACTTTGATCAAACAAATCTGGGGGTTTCTCTAACACTCCAAGTGTTTTTCACACCTCACAATAAAGGCTGCTGGACCTTCCTGCCCGTCTGTGTCATGTGATCTGCTGTAGGTGGACGAGTGTCGGTGTACGGGAGAGGAGCACAGAGAGCAGCTAAAACATCAGACATTGGAGTTTAAGACGTTCAAATATGCTTTATGAAGCAGAGAACAATCTTATTCAGAGAACATTCAACATCAGCAAGCAAACTGGAATTGCCCAGAAACATGTCATGAGTCAAATGATCAACTAGTCACGTCAAACAGAAAGGAAACATGCAGCCATTAGCTTAGCACGCCAGAACACTGAAGAAAAACGGGACTTTGTGACTGCAGCTGTATGTCCTACAATGGAGATACGTTTGGAAACAAAAGGCCAACTTCTCTTGGGAATCCTTACCTTAAGATCATCGCTGTAAGATGGTGGGGCACAGTCAGTAGTTGAGTTGTAAAAAAATTTCAGGGGGGGATGGTCATTTTTTTCGACTATTAAAAAAATCTGGATTTTAATTTTAAAAAAGGTGCTATTTATAGAGTATTTTGTATCACCGAATTGGCTGTAATGTTAGGGGACTACAACTGAATAGCCTGCATTACAATTAGAAGTTTGTGTTGCCTGCACGGGCCCTATTGGTGAGGAAATGATCCTTGTGAAAAATATTTCATAGGCCGGCTACTGGCAAAATACTGTAATTAAGATAAACGAGGCCTAATCTGTTCCACGTTTACCACGGTCATGATCATAAAAGAAGGAGGGAAAACAGTCACATTCGTCATGATTATGGCTAAATGTCGGCACTGTCAGATGAGCTCTGACAAGGTGCACCACCTTAAATCAATGGGCTGTGTGAAGCACATTGTGCTAATCTAAATTAGCTAATAAATGAATTAATTAATAAACGGTCAAAAACCTGATTATTTTTCCTAGGCCTATTATGGCTGGATGTGTAAAAAGAGTCGACGTATAGGGCAGATTCAGCAAGCCGCATGCGTGTCTTGACTGAATGACAAGTCATGTATTTTAGTAAGCTAATTAACAAGAGAGATGTGTGTGTGTGTGTGGGGGTGGGGGGGTAGGGGGTGGCCCGTTCATCCTAGCTAGTTTGGAGGGTAGCATCCTGGGATTTGTGCGTACACCTGTGGCGAGTCGGGTGGTCTTTAGATAACAAAGAGCAGACTAGATTAATTATTGAGATTAATAGCTCACCTGTAATTTTTTTTCTTTTAAAAAAAATCCCGGACATCCCGATGACCAGCTACTCGTTTGAGCATATTTGCACTTCTGTGATGCAGCTTTTGCCGCTCTCTAGGCCATAAGGTGAACCCCCAAAAATGTCTTTAGAAATGAATCTCATTCTGACCTCTGGCATCTACACACTGTTTACTTCATAAAATAAATACGTTCGCACTGTTGATGAAACCTAACGGTGAAAGAGAGCGCATATTGAAAGTGTTCACCTGTAGTGTGTCTTCCGGGCCTCTTGGCTTAGGGTCTCTTACATGACGAGGTCTTGGCTCGCCCCACTGCATGTCATCACCTGAGCAACACAAACATAAAAACCTTTAAGTAAAAGACATCATGAAATTGTCAGCATAGGTAAAACCATAAAGTGAACAGCAGCTTTATTCCTAAGAAAAGATGGATGTTAGGAGGTTTGCAACTCATTGCTATTTAAGAGTGTTACTATTAGAAATGGCAACACTAATTAAAAAAAGCACATGAAGTCTAGGTTAATTTAAGAGAGACTACTGGGACTTCATAATATAAGTTAAACAAAGATGAGCTTTGTATTCATTTCAGCTTGCAAACCAATTTTTCTGTTAGTGATTGGAGAAATGCCAGCTGGGGAAGAACGTAAAACGTGCCGGTTATCGCCATTCCTCACCTTTATATCCTCCGCCTCCTCTACCTCTCCCTCCACGTCCCCTCAGACCTCCACCCCCAGCTCTTTTCCTCCCATCTGTTCGTCTGGGCAGGGACCCGCCTCCGGCCATAAGCTCCTCGGTGGGAGCCAGGGACCAGTCGCTGAGCTCCTCCCTGTGGTCCGACTCAGTCTCTGAAGCGTTGGACGCCTCCGAGTTGGTGCCTGTGGAATCGAAAGTCAGACCTCGTTTAGACCATTCAGTAAACGAGGGACTCTGATCAGTTGAGTTAAAGTGAACATACCTGAGGTGATAGCCGCCCCGCCCCCTCTCCGGCCACGCCCACCTCTTCCTCCTGCATAGGGCTTTCCGCCTCCTGCTCCTCTCCCCATCCCCATCCCGTTATCAAACACATAGGATTTGTCCTTGGGGATTCGGGGACCTGGCCCCCCTCCCCCGCCGCCACCTCCTATCTGTCTCAGCTGCTCATCAATCTGAAGGCGCTCCAGGCGCAGCTGATCCACTTCCTGCAGACACCGATACAAGAAACAGACATTCCCAGGGAGAGTTTATTCAACCTTTAAAGTCCATGCCAGGTAGGGCTGCGCGATATGGCCTCAAATCTATATTGCAATAGAATCTGGAGCATGTGCGGTAACAATATTTATTGCGATATATTCTTTTCTTCTGTTTGTGTGTCAAAATGACTTTGTGAAGATTCTCACAAAAAATGTTTAGAATGCCAATTAAAGAAAACATTTATTGTGCAAAATACATTAAAAAAAATTCAAATATTTTTCCAAAAAAGGCAACGCAAAAATTCTCAATATAAATAAAGAGGAAGAGATTTTAAATAAATTAAAAGCTTATTGTTATGAAAAGGAAGTGTAAAATGTAAAAAGAGAAATAACACGCCTATCTGCTTTCCTGCCTGATTACTAATTTATAAACTTAACATCGCACAAAAATAAAGCCGCACATATTTGGATTAAAAATGCTTCGAGTTCAACAGGTTTCTTATCTGTTTTAATTTTAAACATACAATATCTAGTGTAAATACAAACACTGATCATCAGTATTTACCCTCCTTGCATACCTGGTACGAAGTACATAGACACAGCTTGATGACATCATCAAAATGCACAATCACAGTAGGCCGCTAAATTTATATAATTTCTACCTTATACTCTTTATATCACCACTACTAATACCAGGGTACGGTCTAGCATCGTTTCAGCATAATACTGTTAGAATCTGGCTTTTGGTATGCACAGGATGCTGCAACACAAACCTTAAGGTAATTGAGGTGATAGTCCAGGAGCACTGTTGCATTAGAAATGCTTTCCTTGGTCCCCACAAACACAAATGGTACCATTCCCTGCAGAACAACATGAAACACAGTTAGAAATTTGCTGCTGATGCCTGTGCATTAAGGTTGTCAAATTATAGATATAAAGAATGCTAAAACATTCCTCTGAAAATTGATAAACAGACATTATCATCTTCCCATGTAGACAGCCCCTCCCCCTTCCTGCAGAGGTTGACCTGAACAACAGGGGCTTAGAGTTAAAACAGTGAGCCGCTGCTGAGAGATTCACACTCAGCTAATATCACAAGGTAAAACTTTATTTCATTTCCATTTGGGATAAATCGTTTTTTTGAACAAAGGTGATTAGCTCAGATTCTAGCTGTCTGGATGTTTGAGAGCAACTTAAAGAGCAACTCATCCCCAAATCAACATTTTTGCTGCTAAACTGTATAAATGAGTGTCTAATAGTGCTGTCTAAATGTTTGGTCATTATCTTAAGTATTTTAGTACATTTTAGTAAAAATATTCCTTTTTTTTAACCGAAAAAAAAAATGCCAGTGTGACACCCTCTTCAGGTTAAAACTTGACACTGCTCTTGAATTTGAATCGGGCATTAGGGCCGCTGTAGAGTATAAAACAAGCAGAGTCTTGGCCACACCTCCATAGCAAGTTGGAGTTGGAATAGCGAAAGTGTTGATGTCGCTCAGCCCTCTCGGCCCGCCAGGCAACGCCTCTTTTTGCTGCATTTTTCGAAATGGAAATATAGGTGGAGTAAGACTCTGGTAGGGAGGTGAGTTGCTCTTTAAAAAGGTTAGCAAAGCTCCAGTATCTGCAAAGGTAAAGAAGGAAATCTCCCAAGAGCCACAAGCTAATGTTATCTGTTTAAATAGTAACAGTTCACAAACATCCCCTTTATGATGTTGAGTCAGTTCTTTCCTTGCTCTCACCATAGCAGAAAGTCCAGGTATTGGGGCTTGGTTTTGAGTTGGTTACGTATTTGGCTTGTTTGAGTTTGTTTTACACCACACCACATTTGCTCCTTCACTCTTCCCTCAACGTCCACACCTAACATAACTGATTTACTGATACCTATATGCCATACTTTTAATATGCGTTTGTTTTTGTTGCTTAAACTTATGTTAATTCAATAAAAACATGGAATCTGCTTTCCAACTTGGGTGCGTCTCCTCCTTTTGTCACAACCTTGCGAGCCACGTTGTGACAATGAGCAGCAAAGAGACAAAATAAAATAGTAAAAATAAAACAATTTCAGAACTGAATCCAACAGAGATAATTTCAGAAAGGGCATTGAGTGCTACCTTAGAAAAAGGTAAGGGATTTTTAAATTATACATTCATACAGTCTTCTACTCCCAGCTTTTTCCCTAATTCAGACAGTAAAATATTGTCATACTGTAATCTGTATGTATGTATGGCATTGAGTATTGGTATTGGTATTGCTTTCAAGTTTGAAGTTTTAGTATTGTGAAAACGCTACTTTGGGGCGTTGGATAGTGTCTCTCACCCTGTGCATTGTTGCGGACACACAGCCATTGGGTGGCGCTAACCCACATTCTAGCTCCGACAGGAGAAGAAGAGAACCATAAGGTTATATAAGGCCCCCACCGCAGGCTTTCACGCTCTCTTCCGTTGGGCTCTTGGAGCCAGACAGTGTTAGGAGGGACTCCATGTTTCCTTCGCTGGCGAGGGAAAAGACGCGAGTTCTGGGAGGAACTCACTCCAAGGACGACAATACTGCTGATCAATCAGGTGAATCGCAAACCCAGTGTCTTGAGACAAACCCCACTGTTCTGCCCTGAGCCCTACAGAAACTCTCTGAATTTCAGATGCTACCGTGAGGAAGTGCGCTGCTAACAAGCTACTGTTTCCGCAGAGCCGCGTCCAGACTACAGCCATTACATCCACCGCCGACGGAGCTTATGTGAGATAAATGCTGTGCTGAAAGCTGCGAACAAAGGTACTCTCAGTGAAAGGGTAGAGCTGATCTCTGTTTAGGCAAGCCAGAGAGGACAACGACATTCCAGCTCATGGTTGCTATGCTACAACAGCCATACGGCCTACCGCTGCTAACCGACCGCAGCTATTGTTAGCCTGCCGGCTAACGTTGCGTTAGCTTCGCCCATCATCCACCGAGTAACCTGGAGAACTTTAACCGTTCAATAAGGTCTGTCTGGGCAGAGGCGAGATTAGTTTAGTTTAAACAAGATTTAAGGGTTGTTAATTTTCACTGTGATTTGTTACTTTGTGTAAGATTTCATTTATTATTTGGGTACTAACAGGCCGGTCGGCCTGGAGGTTTAAACAGTGATTTTCGAGGTTTCGGATGGAAAGTCATTTTTATCCTGCAACCTGAGTTACTCAATCCGACAGTTTTCCTTTGTTTGATGTTTAATAAATGAACCAGAGCGGATTTAAGCAGCGCCACATTTGTTAGCTGTAGGCTACATGCTATAGCGAACCAAGTGGGCCCGCCATTGATGGCTTTTTATTCATGAACAATAGACTGCCATTAATGCTATTCAAAATAGAGATAGACTTTAAAACAGATAGTTTAAACACTAAACTAATCTTTTAAGTCATTTTTGAGACCGCCTTCTTGGTAAGTCAAAATACTACATCAGATCGACATAGTTGGTACTGCCCTTAACGTCAACATAAAGTCTAAATATTAAATTAGATCAATCACTGCGGTGACCGATCTATAAAATAGAATCAATTATCTAAAGGTTATTGATTTCTAATGCAGCAAATGGTTTATTGAAACATTGCTTCTTCCAAATAATGTTTTTCTTCACTTCTGCTTTGCATTGTGAATTGGTGGTTTGAAAACAAACCAGAATCTGCTGATTAGTCTTAAACTAATCACAATTAGTTTAAAACTAACTTAGCTTCATTCCCAACACTGTTCAATACAAGCCTTGGTCTTTGAGCAAACATATTCATCCTGAACTGTGACATCATTATCGATTTATTGTTTCTATTTCTGTGCATATTTATCACTTTAACTGTTAGTGTTAGTTTTACTATAGTTATTCTTTTCTTAGTGGTTTAGTTGTGTGTTACTAGCTTAGTGAGTTTGTTGATTAAAGTATGTTAACTGAAAGTTGAATTCTTTTTGTAATAAACTCTTGTATTTTGGAAAACCGTTGTTGTTATTTCACCTGCATGTGTAGTAACTTGCTGTCCAGGAACGCCAAGAACTTATTCCTTCATATATTGTTTAATTACCTCAGCCTTATCAGGCAGGTAATCATAAACATAAACTGAGACTGAACAATTTGGCTATTGATATTCCTGGAATGCAGGTGGTGCCGCTAAACTTGGCAATTTTTACATAAAATTATTAATCTGATTAATAATTGTCCTAAGCAATTATTCATAGCCAAAACATACCTATCTGTGGCACAACAGCATGGAGCAGGAGAGCTGATGCATGCACAAAGGAGCGTTAACACAGATCCTTCATCCCGGCAGCTTCAAGACTAACCATCACTGCTCTGAACAAGCCCAATAAATGTTTACATCCCCGCTATAATTTACAGTTTTTCTCAGTTCATGTATCATTTTTGCTGTTATTGCACTTCTCTGTTTGCACAGTTTTATTTGTCACTTTTTGTAAATAGTCTGCTTTTAAAAGAACACACACATGCACATTCTGTAAATATCCTGTTCAGTTTGAACATTTTCCAGATCGGAGTATGCTATTTAGGGCTGCAACAACGAAATGATAAAATCGATAAAATTCGATGATGAAATGGTTGGCAATGAATTTCGTCATCGATTCGTTGTGTAGCGTGATTACTGCGCCATAGGTGGTCGCCTATTGCGCAACATTTTTCTTTCGAGCAACCTTTATTTAACAGTCAATGCACGCAAATGGCCAAATAGGCTGTAGGCTGCAGCGTAGCAGCGCATGGCAGACACACATGGAAGATGGCAGAAGCAGTTAGACGTAAGAAGATAAAACTTTCAAAAGCTTGGGAGCACTTTACCTTAAACGAAGCAAGGACGTTTGTTATCTACAACATTTGCAAGTCAGACCTTGCCTGGCACGGGGGTACGACGGTGGTGATGATGCAGCATCTCAAACGGAAGCAAGTCAGAGTCATCAGCGAGGAAGAGGAGAGCTCAGTGTCCGGGTAAGTTGCGAAAATCTATGTTCATTTTTAATTAAAGTCTCCTGTTTGGGAACACTTCGGCTTCCCAATGAAGTATGAAAATGGGGAAAAAATAAGATAAGACAGACAACACCAGTGTGCCGGTGTTGCGTCGATATGATTTCCCCATCCAGACCTGTTTCAGCTCCAGCCGCACTTGCTTAACGGGAACTGTGAATGCTGTTAATTAGAGGGGGAAACGCTGTCTGATGGTCCTCTCAGGATCTGTTTCCCCCTAGGCTAAATTGGTAAAATAAAATGCTGATTTGTTGAAACTGCACAGAATGACTTTATGTTTAACAAGTTACGAAAATAATTTCCAAAAGGAAAATCTTTGTTTTGTTTTTTTTACATTTTTGTTTTCTGAAAATGTTTAGAGATTTTAATTCAAGGAAAGTGTATTTTTAAATGTAATTAAAGTTTTACCTGTTTACCGGAGTGGCTGGGTAAAAGCGAAGACTGAAACTAAATGCTTTTCGACCATTTCCCCACTCAATGAGCCTAAACGCCCTCGGGGAGAAAGTGAAATGTGTGGTAAAAAGCGCCAAAGACAAGAGACGCTGGACGCTCTCCTGAGCAGACAACCCGCTCCTGTCACGTTAGGCGAACCATCGGACACGCCAGTCGTCACAGATGAAGCTGATAATTCACCTCTCCAGTCAGTAAAGCAATCAGTAAGTGTAACAATACAGTGTTCTCCAAATTTGACCAATGCTGCCACTCAGACAGTTTCAGATACGTCAGATGCATTTCACTGTATATATATATATATCGTTTCATTGTATATCCTAATTATCTATAAAGCACACGACAGCTCGGGATGCTAATAATCCCCAAAATTATTGATAATTGAATAAGTTTGATAACACGATAGCTTACCGTGAACCTCTGTTGACAAAAATGGGAGCTCTTGACAACAAATGTGCTCCCTCTCGGTTACCATGGAGACGCATTTGCCGTACATGCACCACCAGTTTTGTCCCGGTCTCTCTTCATCCCGCCCTTCTTGCTCTTCATTTTGATGCTCGTTTTGTGAAACATAATCAGTGCTGTCCTCCTCATTATTATTATTATTATTATGTTTCGCTCGGGTTCAAATTGAAAAGGCTGAACAGTCACAATAGGGTCCCGAAGCCAGCCGGTGCAACCATATAACGTCACTACGCAGTGCATTGTGACGCTGACAACAACAGCGACCTACAAGTTAAACTATTTTTTACAAATTTCATAAAAACAAAGACATCCAGAAGGTTTTTTAGACCACTTTATTATAACTGATACAAAAATTTATCTTTTAAGAACTACAAGTCTTTGTAGCCGGGGTTCCTTTTAAAACTATTTTAATTTATTGTTATTTAATATTTCAACAGCTGTAAGACATTTGAGGTGATGGCATGTTGTTTTGCGCGCTATTGAACCGTTTTCTAATAATGTTCTGTTGTTAAATAAAGTGAAGGAAGGAGAGAAAAAACATTTCCGTAGCACTTTTTTAAAATGTTCCCGCTAATCTGATTAATCGAGTTGAAACCCCAATCCGTTCATCGATGATCCAAATAATCATTTTTGGCAGCCCTAATGTTGATTTTTAGTTTGAATAACCGCAAAGTATTTTTGTGTTCTAATTTTGTCATTTTTAATTCATTTTTTAATATTTTCTTGTGTGAATCTGCATGTTTCGATTGCCTGTCACTTTGCTGCTGCTACACCAGAATATCCCAAATGGGACAATACAGGATATTTCCATTGGCTGCATTCATGTGTACTTGCGTGAGCTGCTCTACAGTCGAATGTTTTGCAGATACATTTAGCAGAAAAGCCACATTTCTTCCCCACTGACCTCATCCACTGCTGCTGCAGCCGCTGCGGAGGGCTTTTTGTCGTTCTCAGGCTCAATTCGGACCCTCACCACGCCAGACTTGTCTACCACTTCCTGGATCAGTTTACCGTTCTTGCCAATCACCTTTCCTGCAGGGGTAAATCCGGTCAGTGCCGAGAGGAAGTAAATTTGATTTAAAAATCATTATCGCAACGCCTCAATATGCTCACCAACTAAGTTTCGAGGAACTTTGATGACATCTTCAGAAAACTCCAGGTAGCTCCTGGCTATTCGGACAGCATCCTGGTCCTGGGAGAACAAGGCCAATTAAAGGGTTTGGTAAATATTCCCCTCTTCTTTATCACAGCGAGTGTGGCACTTGATCTACAGGAACATCCCTCCTACCTCCCCATATATGTGGAAGGTGCACGTCTCCTCATCCAGGTCAATGTTGGTGACTCCAGGAACTTTCCGCGCTTGTTGAATGTTGGCGCCATGAGTTCCGATGGCCAGACCCATTAAATCGTCCCGAACCACAAACTGTTCATGAAACCGAGACGCCAGCTGTCTGGAACTCTGAGGTGGGACACAGCAGAAACAAAAAAATTACTCAATAATTCTCCCTTTTTCTGACAATCTACATAAAGCTGATGTTAAATCAGCTTTTATGCATTTTATGAGGTATGTTTTTGAAAAAAACCAACACAATGAAGAACATAAATGTGAAGCTGAAGGAAAAAAATCTAAATTTTTGACAAATGGAACTCAAAGTGTGGCCTGAATTTGTAAGGAACACATTTTAGAACCACCTTTCAGTTTAATTGCTGCTGCAAGGCTTTTGGGGTATTTCTCCAACATTGTTGCACATCTAGAGGCTGAAGTATTTGTCCAGTGAAACAGCTCAAGTTGAGTCTGATTCGATGGAGATATGCTTTGAACAGCAATTTACAAATTATGCCCCGGATTCTTAATTGGACTTGGAATCTTTACTTCGACTAGGTCATTTTAACTCTTGAGTGGATCATATTTTTAGGGTCTCTTTCCACCTAAAAAACTGAGCCCCCCCCTCAGTCTCAACTATTTTTCTCCCACACTGCCTTGTATTTGTTACATTCATCTTCCAGTCAACTGATCAGATGCCCTGTTCTATGCAATGTACAGCATGATGCTACCACCATCATGTTTCACAGTGGGGATGGTGCGTTCAGAGTGATGTGCAGTTCGTTTTCTGCCATAAGCTCTGCATCCACACAGCTTTTCGCTTCTCTAATTAATGCTTTACTTGCCTTGAAATGTTGATTCCAGACAGCCAAATCTGGCTAGTTTACTAGCAGAGCTATATGCTAACCATTTTCTATGATCCATGCTTAAGATATTGCTTCATAACCTAAAGCTGCTTTACACTTAGCGTTGGACAATAATTCAATCACAATATACATCAATCGATAGACGTCTGCAGCGACAGAAAATAAAGGGTTGATAAAAAATTATTTTTTTAAAAATGTCCCTTCCTTTAGCCTATCAGGTAGCTTAATACTACAGCCATTACTTACTCCAAAGCAATCACAAACGCAGACCCAGGCAGCTCCTTCACTGAGCCCTTACTCTCAAACCCCAAAAAAGAGAAAATGACTTGAACTGCAAAAGATGTCACAGCAAGGAGCGGCAGAGGAAACTGCCCCAAAGAAAGGTTTCAGTAGTTCACCAGCAGGTAAATGTTGCGTCCCGTTCTGAACCGATCCTCGACGCACATAAACACTAAGCGTAACAATAATGAACAAAATCAAAAACAGGAAATACTACGGTCAGCAACGTTGAGGTTGCACAGAGACAGGCACAACACACCTGAGTCGCGCTACTAACACCACCTGCGGCTTTTAAAATGTCGACTCTCCACCACATCCTGAGAAGCAAACACGCTTCTAAAAAATACAAACGGGGGTGGAAAGACCTGCTGGCTTCAGCACTCAGTCACTGGACTGGGCTCCAGTGTTTTGGGCGCCGTCTACACTCAGGCATTGATGATTAGCTGGTTAGCTTTAGCTTCAGTAGCTGAGCTGAATTAGAATCAGCTTTATTGACCCGGTTTTTAAACGCAAACTAAACCAAAGGTCTGAGCCATTAAAATAATAAAGTGTCATAAAATGTGTAAAAGATATTTTAAAAAAAGCATCAAGATAAGCCTTCAATTTAAATTACTAACATGATTCTTTTTTAAATTAAAATATAATAATTGACATTATTTTTCCTTGTATTTAGTGATGTCACTCAGGTCTCTTCACTGGAATTGTTTTTGTTTCTTCCAACCTTTAGTCATCGTAAAAACAAAAAAAGGTGTTAGAATAAAGGGCTACATTTACTTCGCAATTAAAAGGAGTTAATTAAAGAATAGCATAAAATGACCAAGGATGCAATTAAAATACATTTTCTACATGTTGATAGTTATCAATAATGATCGATATAGATCAATATGACTATTCCCTTTATCAATATCCTTTTTCTATATCGTCCAGGGCTATTTACACTTCTTCACAACTTTCACCCTTATCAGCCTGCTGTGTTCCTTGTCTCGTGTTGGTCCTTGTTGATGAACCTCTAAAGCCTAAATTTAGACAAATAGACTCAGTTTACTCATCTAAACACGTATGAAGGTACTTGCTTACACTAGATTTTATTTAGGTGCATCAGAGTAAAGGGGAGTGACAACAAATGCACACCACACTTTCCATCCACCTCCAAAAATATGGCATCTATGTATTCATCTACGACTTAAAATGGCAAAATAAACTGATTTTGCAAAAGGGTGTGAATAGTTCTGTACGGCCCTGCTAGCATGTGTGTGTGTATGAGCACTCAGCAGCGTACCTCCAGCTGCCTGCTGGCCTCCTCGTTCCGCATCATGAGCGACAGTTTGGTGCGGAGACTCCTGAAGTGCATGTCGCTCATCATGTTGGCCCGCTTTGTTGTGACCTCGTTCACCGACTGCAACAGCAATTAAAGCCTATTTCACTCAACGGGACGGCGCTTATTTAGGATCTTTACCACCTGCCACTCAGACCACTATTAATATTAAAATCCGTTGACGAACCAAGATGACCAGCTGCTTTTTCTCGGGGTCGAAGGTGACGCTGAACGCTCCGATGGCCTTCTTAAAGTCTTTGTGTCCCGACTCCTTGGAGCACCTGGGAACACGGACAACAAACAGGAGTCATTCTGCTTGAATTTTCTAGTACTTAGGAGCTCTAAAACAGCCACTGTTCATATGAATGAAAATTACATCTGTCGCAGATCTTCGGGGACTTCCAGCCTGATCTTAATGAAGGTGTTTTTGGTGGCTGGTTTATTTGGGTTGACCGGCCGTAACCGCTCCAGCGTCACTATCTCGTTCAGAGTGGCGTCACACGCTGCGTACTCTATCACGTAAAACTGAAACAGAGAAATGTTAGGGTCGAGTGATCTACAAAGGAAGCTATCCAACAGAAGAGATAATAAAAAAACACATAAAAAAGCAGCCATATGAAAAAGGATACATGATGGTGACATACGTTCGATGTTTTTCTGGTTCTCAAAACATTCTAGACTAGCGGTGTCCAAACTGTTTGCTACAGAGGCCAAAGACGTTAAGTTAAAAGCACTTGGGAGGGGGGGACGGGCACACAATATTTCTATATTTCTTTAAATAAAAACTTTACATTTTTTGTTCCTTTTTAAAATTTTATCTGCTAAATATTAACCTATACATGAAATATTTTATTGAAATGAACAAAACACTAAGGTTTTTGTAGTCTTTTTCAATTGTGTCAATAAGACAGATATAATGCTTCTAATTTTGAAGGTTGATTTATTTTCTTTTTTGGTTTTAGCACAGCAACGAGATTGGGACATGGGTCACTCTTCTAAAGTACTTGGTGTATTAATCAATATATTGTATTATAATATAATCAATGGGGGAGGACCACACAACATCATCCGGAGGTGCAACACATGGCCCCCCTGCCACACGTTGGACACCCCTGTTCTAGAATGAGTTGGGATGGGAGCAATTAAGTTGGTGATTAGCAGGGCTGTACGATACATCGCACAAACAATGTGATCAATATCAGTGTGTGCAATATTCATATCGCAAAACACTGTTTAGAGTGCAATAATTTTTGGCTAATATATTCCAAATATTATGAACTTGGATTGTTTTATGCTAATGGAATATTTAGCCTGCTGGAGAGAGTCTCTTGGTAGCAGATGATCACACTAATTATATTACCCAAAATGCTAAAGGTCACAGAGAAATGGAAACACAAATGAGAAAGAGAGGAAAGAAGAAAACAAGCATATATTACAACCGATATCGTCAGCACTATATTTACTAAGATTATCGCCATTTCTTACATCGTACACCTCTAACAACAACTCTCATATATAGACGAAAACCATACTGGTAGCATTCACAAAATGAGGTAAGATCAGCGCAGGTTAACTGTCAACAAGATGGCAGGAGTGCAGCATAACTTACAAGTGCTACTAAAGGCGCGTTTCCACTATCGGAACTACAAGGTAATTTTACAAGATCTTTTTCTGTCGGGGTAAATCTGTTGGCCCGTTCCTCTCAGCTGTCAAACAAAATTGGCTGGTTTAAGGGATCCGCATATTGCGACTGTTTTGACAGTGAGCGTCACTGATGGACGCCAAAAGGGACCCACAGCAGAGAATAACAACAGATGGACATGGAAGAAGCAGGGAAGGTTGCCGTGTTTCTGTTTGCCATGTTATTATAAACTGTTTCGCCAGCAACTCTTCCAATTTTACAAAGCCGGATGTTTGGGGTTGTATTCTCATTTCCCACCGAGTAACAACCAATCGGGTTGTCTTGACAACAGCTCCAGCCCCAGCCCAGAGACTCTACAGAGTACATACCCCAAGACTAGTACAAGGTTGGTTCCGGACATAGCGCTGCCGGAACGGTGAATTTAGACACGCACATACCGTGAAGGTCCGGTAAACTTACCCTGAAGTTCCGATAGTGGAAACACACTTTAAGAGTCACTTGTGGAATGCTCCTGTGTTTTTTCATATCGTAATATACATAGGAGGTTTGAAAAAACTGCCAATGTCAGTTTTTTAAATTTGTTTTGATGGCATAAAGACATCAAGCTTGTTCAGTGTAAACTCAGCTGTCCTCAACCTAGGTGGAAATTCTTAACCTTCAATGCATCACATACAAGTTGGATTAATATATGGGATAGATGTAGAGATATTTAAAAAAACTTATAGTAAATGAGAAAAAAAACCAATATTAAACATAAAAGCTGACCTCAGTTAAAATCTAAAGCTAAAGCTACACCCTTGGCACTCCTCCTCTTGAAAGGAGTATGAATACTTTAATGCAGCGTAGATACAAGTATTGTGATCGAATAAAGCTTTATTAATTTCAGTGCATATTTTGAATGGGGATGGGAGGTTCCAGCGATCTGTTATGAAGGCTGCGTAAAAAGCAGATTTCAGTGAATGTGAAAGTGCTTCTTAGATATGCGGACCCAACCTCACCTCTCCTTTCACCATGCGAACCTTGGCCAGCCACCATCCGCATGGCTCTTTGTCATTCGCTCTGGAGTACACCTGACAAAACACACACATGTACACAGTTCATTTCTCCATAACCTTTGCATTGATAAAAAAAAACACACACAAAAAAACACGTATGTTAATATAAAGCTTAGATTTGAACTCTGTCCTTTTGCACTAAAACTGTAACAAGCTAAGCATTCTTAAAAATAAATACTAAAATAAAATACAAAGAATTATTCCCACCTCGACTTCATCGCTCTCGTTGATTTCTTTGCTGAAGCCGGTCGGAGGAGGGAAACGCACATCCTGGAACGGGATCTGACGTTCCGGCTGCCAACTGGGACACAAACACATTAAAAACAGCCTTTATAATGCTGCCCTAAGAAAACTAAATATTCCATTACGTTTGCCTACTGCATAACTCACTTGTTTTCAAATGCCACAGTGACAGATCCCTCATGGACATCCTTCACAAAAGCCTGAAAGAACCACACACACACACAAACAAAACAAAAAAAAAGAATGAAGATTTACCATGATGCATTGTTATGGTGAAAAAAAACAACACAAAACAACTGATTCCCTTTGAAGACGTTAGAGCCATAAATTTTAGTCAGGTTCGAGTGCTTCTCACTACGATTCACATTTGTTTTCATCAAGGATTGCAAATAGGACATATCCTGCCTAGAGGGAAAACAGAGCCTCGCCTTAAAGGCTTGCTGTCAGGGATGGATAAAACCAGCCAATAAAAAGCTTCCTACAAACCCTCACAATGTTTAATGGAGCCTTTTTTAATCATCGCTGGGTTGTAGAAGTGAACAGGATTAGAGATAACAAATCCCATTGATCAAAAATAAATAAAATAAAGTCCCATATTAGGACTTTGAATCGACTTCCATTCATTTTAGTAACTGCATTTATGTAAAAAAAAGACACTTCTCCAAACCCTAGCCACATAAAACTGAACGCTCCTCACCACCTTGCTAAAAAAAATAAAAATCCATCCACACCTAACCACATGAGCGCATTGTTAAGCACACTCATAGGCGTGCCTCTCGCTGATTTTTGGCACCTGAACCAGTTTGGATAAGCGCCACTTCAACATCTATGATCACTTAAGGGCAACACACACAATGTGAATCAAAGCTGCTGTTATTTACTGTGAAACAAGCGACACTCCGAGGTCCCCAGCTGTCCTCGAACAATCTGCTGCGTCGTGAGTGGACTTCGGTGCAACATGTTCAACATGTGTTAAAGGCACCAACCGACATGATGACCTGCAGTCCTCCTAAGACTCCTCAGCTCTAGGTTGGATTATCCTACTTTAAAACTCTTCTGCTTTTTAGAGCGCAGTCTGAAACCTGTGACTTGATTTATTTTGGTTGTAAAAGTAAAGTGTTAGCCGGTGTTTCAGCTCTGGTTTGGGGAATATACGGCCAATTTAACTGGGATTTACAACAGCGACACAAAGAACAGAACAAAGAATGTGGAAAACTTTGTTCTGCAGGCCAGAAACCGAGACTTTCCCAGCCTCCTTCTGACCCGAAACCAGGGGAGAGCTGGCCATGGGATGGATCGGTTCAGTCACTTTCATTATCCTGCTGTGTGTCTGTTTGTGTATGTGAGTGAGGCATTTTCTGTTATAGAACATCTTTGTACACGCCACTGGTGATGCTGCCTGCACCTGCAGCTGATTAGTACCTCTTTGCTGCGCTCAATTCTTGAAGGTTTGGAAATACTCCAGAATGTTTTTATGTGAAAATATTTTTACATTGGTTGCTAGGCACGACCAAACGACCATCAACAACTTTTTTCTGCTTTGAAAGGAAGCTGGCCCGACCTTCAAATATAGTGTCGCCACGGAGCCTCATACTTTGAGATATTCATAAAAATAAGAATTTTTTCATCCACGACCCACTCGAATTAAAGAAACTTCCGCCTGCACCCGCAAAATTTAAATTACGTATTTTTCACCCGTTGCAGGACTGGGATTTCAGCAGTTGCTATTGAAATGTAATTGGCTCAGCCGCCCAATCAGTCAACAATCACACTGTTGCTTCCCTTTTACAAAATATAAAAAGAGAAAATAAAGAAGAAGGAGGAGCTGACACGTCTAAAAGAAAGGGTGCACATGAAAAGGCAAGGTTCTCCAAGGGGAAACAGCCAGATGAAGATGAGGGTTTTGATTTTTATGCACACTGCCTCCAAAGCTTTAGATGGGTTTTTTCTCACCGCCCTCAACAACTCGTTTTTATTTTATCATTTAACACACACTCATTTGTTAGATGTTATATCTTATGTTGTTATACAACTAATAAAAGCATTTTTATAAAAATGATGGTTCCGCTTGCATCCTTAGTGCGATCAGATTAAAGGCCTCTAAGAATCAAGTTCCTGGGCTGAATTTTGACACCAGTCCACCCCTGACCCAAAACAGTACTTTTTAATAGTAAAGCTATAACCATTTTGGTTTGGAAGAATAGAACAATATTTTATTCAAGAAAGTAATAATAATAATATATGGCGCTACTTTATTTTTGACACTGTTTCTAATAGGGATGTGCATTGGTAAAAATCTGGCGATACGATATGTATCGCGCTACAGGGGAGACCACAATATATTGGGATACTATGAGTAAGACTATATATTGTGATGTTAAAAACTTAATTTCACAGTAGAAAAACTGTCTCAGCATTCTAAACACTCCAACCTGTTTCAAATTTAACACATCCAGTTGTATTACTAGATCTAGTTGATCCACTGGAACGAAGAAGGTTAAAAAAGGCCACAAACTAGCAGTGAAACTTTTTATTTTACTAAAAAAATTACTGTCATTATTAATGGTTCCATTCAAAAAAAAAAAAAAAACAGATTGCTGTTGAATATCAATGCAATATCGTGACTTGAAATATCACGATACATCGGCATATCAATATTTTTTTTTACATCCCTAGTATCTAATGATCTACATTAGATACATCTACAGCTGTATGTCAATAAAAGTGCCTGTGTGACATCTGAGACATGTATCTTAGACTCTTCATTTTTTATCAATACTTTTTGGAAAGAACAATATATAGATATATACCGAAAATCGGATCTCAGCTGAAAAATATCAGATATTACTTTTGGTCCAAATCGTCCAGCCCTATTTTCCACTGATCATACCAAAACTGCTGAAGTTGGCTTCAGATTTAGGAGTGTGATAAAGAGATATCCCACTGATTTTTGGCACCTGAACCAGTTTTGGATAAGCGTCACTTCAACATCTATGATCACTTAAGGGCAACACACACAATGTGAATCAAAGCTGCTGTTATTTCAAATTCAAAAATACTTTATTTATCCCAGAGGGAAATTAAGTGTTGGTATAGCTCATGTAATTAATTCTTTAAGGAGTTGTTGTAGATGATGATTACTGTGAAACAAGCGACACTCCGAGGTCCCCAGCTGTCCTCGAACAATCTGCTGCGTCGTGAGTGGACTTCGGGGGAACATGTTCAACATGTGTTAAAGGCACCAACCGACATGATGACCTGCAGTCCTCCTAAGACTCCTCAGCTCTAGGTTGGATTATCCTACTTTAAAACTCTTCTGCTTTTTAGAGCGCAGTCTGAACCTGTGACTTGATTTATTTTGGTTGTGAAAGTAAAGTGTTAGCCGGTGTTTCAGCTCTGGTTTGGGGAATATATGCCAATTTAACTGGGATCCAAGTGATCTAGAGCCATATTCTGATTCTTATTTTTTGATAACAGATTTAGGTAAAAGGATCAATATTCAACTATTTCCATACTTTTCCGACTGCTTCGGACGTGACCTGTTAGATGGGGTGTAAATAAGTGCCAAAGAGAGTCTATACAACATTGCAAGCAGTGTACAAGACGGATGGAAAAAGAAAGGTTTAACAAGATGTTAGCGAGGCCTGCTATGATGTGCAGTTCCCGAGAACGAAAAATAAAAGCGGACAGGATTGGAGGAAGGATGTTTACGGTGCATACGTACGCTGGTGTTCGGCTGAGACGAACCCAGACAATACGATTTTGTACCTTTTAGGACAAGAATTTCCCTCCTGATTTTTTTTTTTTTTTTTTACTTTATGCTCCTTCTGATCTAGTTGCCATGCCGACATTTGACATGAAGTGAAGTCCAGAATCAACGTTGTGGACTAAGGCGTCTGCGGCTCCACCGCTGCGAAAACGAGTTAACATCTGCTAATCGAAAACAACTCTCACCGCTTTTAACAGTGGGACGTATACAGTCGTGTGTCTTATGATCATTCGCCTGATCTGTTGTGTACAGCTATATTAAGGGTTACAACATCAGGTGTTGTTTTCTTCATCATGTGAAAAGGCAAAACTACTTTTTCCGTAACTTCTGTGGAGTAAAGCAGGTCTCTGCACATTTAAAGTAGCTAACCTTTTCTGAAATGCAAGAGAGCTGAGTCAACACACAGCTTGTGAGAATGAACTGCTTTCTTTAGTTAAGACTAATGAGATATTTCCTGATTGACGACATGCACCAATCACAACCCGGTCCGACCAGTTCATTCACAGCCAGATTACTCGGGATACCTTTTTACATTGCATTTCAAGAAGTTAACTATTAACATTTGATTCTTTATTATTACTGATCTTAGTACCTTAAAGCCAAAATGTCCATTTAAAAAAAGCCATCATACTGAAGTAAAAAAAGAAAGAAAAAAAGGCATCTTATTATTGCAGCCATTAGTGGACAACAAGGGAGACGTTTCATTTTTCTTGTGAAATGCACAGGTCTTAAGTGTGTGTTTATTAGTCATCCAAAAACCGAAATGACCAACACCGTGTATTAAACCTCAAGTTGTGGTGTGGAAAATCCCAGAAAAAAAATTTAGCATCTAGATTCAAATCCACATAAAAGCATATACACTATTCTAAAAATAACACACATATATATATATATATATATATATATATATATATATATATATATATATATATATATATATATATATATATATAGTGAAATAAAGCCAAGAGACTATTTGCGCACCAATCTAGATGGTTTTTCTTACAAACTTTAAGAAGAAAAAAAAACTATTAGATGAAATACAATTTTTTTTCTCCAAAAACGGGTAAGAACTCAGTCCATTATTTGTATCACCAACCATCAGATTTGTTCATTCTCTCCCCTAAGCAGTCATTGCAAGTTTAAGCTCGTTTATTCATCATTTTGGCTGAAAGATAAATGTAGCAGAGTTGTGAGCATCTGTAAAAATCTCCTCTCCATCACCTAAACGGAAACAATCACGTAGACTAAAACCAACCGCTCCGGTTTAACAGAGACCCGATCAGAATGTTGACAATAACCGAGCCCGTAGCACGGGGAGAACACAAACACTGCATTAGTTTTTTGGTTACTGATTTAATATTACACCGACCACCCGATCTAGGTGGAGACTGGCTAGAGACAGGAGGCCCACATCCACCAACAGGCACCGCCGGGCTAGCTAGGCGCGGTTTCTTCTTTTTTTTCTTAATGAGATATATATTTGAATAAAGTGTGGCAACTGTGAGAAGGCACGATGTAATTTAGGTAACTCACCTTATAAAAGGCTCCACTTGTCCCTCTCACCTCCACAACCAGCTCCTCCATGACGCAAGTTATTACAGCTCGCTAGCTAGCTAACCAACGTTAGCAATGTTAGCAGCTAGCAGGCTGGCTAGCCCGCTGCTAGCCCAGGTAGAGTTTCCAACCGGAGGTTAAATGACGCCGCCAACTGGATGCAAGACGGGGTTAAGATAACAGCGTCCGACGGTGATGTTCTTCTCCGTTTTGCACCGTTTTTCAACTCTCCGTCTGCTCTTCCCGTCCTTTTTTTCTAATTAGGAGCGAGTAGGAAATTGAAAGGCAGATGGCTGTCCAGGTTAGCCTGTGCGGTAGCTGGTTTATGTTAATGTGTGATTAGTCGGGTAGCAGCTACTGCTGGCAGGCTGCATCTCTCCATCATGTGACGACTCCGCTTTCTTCCTCGGCTGCCATCCTCGGCTGCCTACACTAAAACATGCCTCTTACTGCTGCCCGCGGATAAGCAGGAGGAATACATCCAATACAAATAAATGAATAAAATAAATAAGAAAATCTGTATATATATATAATCAATTTTCTGCTGTTTGCCACCAGCTTTATCCTGAAGTAATGTAGATAATAATCCATAATTTGATAACACCTTATCAAACCCCTGTCTATAATGTTCAGACACACGCGCACACACACATACACAGATAGACAGATAGATAGATAGATAGATAGATAGATAGATAGATAGATAGATAGATAGATAGATAGATAGATAGTTTTTTTTCATTATTAATTTTAGAACTATTTTTCAAACAAACGATTGAGAAAAGTGTTTAATTAGCCTAAATTTATTATCACGTTAATTATTTGTATTTTTTGTAATTGTACATGTTTGTCTGTCTGATGACATCATTTTAAAATATGAAATCAGATGATCTACTTTTGCGAAATACTTTTTTGCTCTTCATTGAGTAATTTTAAGTACTGTTATGTTTTACTTTTACTTGAGTAAAAATATGTTAAAGTAGTTCTACTCTTACTTGAGTACAATTCTTTGATACTCTACCCACCCATGATAATGTATATGAAGCATATTTTACTGCTATGGTTTTTCAACTGTGATACAAGTACCTCGGGTGATACTTTGACTGAGTACATTTTTGCATCAGCAGTTTTCAAGGTAAATAAGAAGCCAATTATTTAGGCCACTGAATAACTAATAAGCCCAAACAACCACAAACCGCTTTGATCTTTGCTTTAAACAGCTACTGTATTTTAAAGATATACACACCTTTGTTAAATAAAAAAATGTGTTATTTAAAGACTTTAGAACATTAGAAAAAATTGGAAAACTTTTTACACCTTTTAATGTATTAAACTCAAATGAAAGAAAGCCATCTGGTAGGAGAAGACATGTGTAAGCTAAAAAAAAAAAAAGCTGCAGCAAGCTGCTCGCATTTGTGTGCAACTAGTTCAAGTTCAACTAGCCCAGTACAATATTTCTATCATTTGTTCATTTGTATTCTGCCGGCAGCTAATGTGATTATTTGCAGATCTTCTTCTCTTTGGGCTTTTCCCTTCAGGGGTCGCCACAGCGAATCATCTGTCTCCATCTAGTCCTGTCCTCTGCATCTTCTGCCCTCACACCAACTAACTTCATGTCCTCTTTCACCACATCCATAAATCTCCTTTTTGGTCTTCCTCTCTGCCTGGTGGTTCCAACCTCAGTATCCAATCCATCCCAGTTTGGCCTCTCTGACCTTATCTCCAAAACATCTAACATGAGCTGTACCTCTGATGTACTTATTCCTGATCCTATCCATCCTCGTCACTCCCAAAGAGAATCTCAACATCTTGAGTTCTGCAGCCTCCAGTTCTGCTTCCTGTCTTTTCCTCATCAGTACAGTCTCTAAACCATACAACATCACTGCTCTCACTACTGTCATGTTCACCTTTCATTCTTGCTCCCACCCTTTTATCACACCTGACACTTTTCTCCACCCATTCCAACCAGCTTGCACAAGCTTCTTCACCTGTTTTCCACGCTCTCGGTTGATCTGGACCGTTGAGCCCAAGTACTTAAAGTCCTCCACCTTCTTTACTTCTACTCCCTGTAACGTCACCGTTCCACTTATGTCTCTCTCATTTACACACATGTATTCTGTCTTGCTGCAACTAATCTTCATTCCTCTCTTTTCCAGTGCATACCCCCACCTCTCTAGCTTTTCCTCTACCTGCACCCTGCTCTCACCGCAGATCACAATGTCATCTACAAACATCATAGACTCCTGTCTAACCTCATCTGTCAGCCTGTCCATCACCAAAGCAAACAAGAAGGGGCTTAGAGCTGATCCTTGATGCAATCCCACCTCCACCTTGAACTCTTCTGTCATTCCTACAGCACACTTCACTGCTGTCTCACAGCTCTCATACATGTCCTGCACCACTCTAACATACTTCAGCTCTTCTCTCGGCACCCTGTCATACGCTTCCTCTAAATCTACTAAGTCACAATGCAGCTCCCTCTGACTTTCTCTATACTTCTCCATCAGCATCAGCAAAAATTGGATCTGTAGTACTCTTTCTTGGCATGAAACCGTACTGCTGCTCACAAATGCTAACTTCTAACCTAAGCCTAGATTCCACCACTCTTTCCCACAGCTTCATTGTATGACTCATTAGCTTTATTCCTCTGTAGTTGCCACAATTCTGTACATCTCCCTTGTTCATGAGGACACATTTCCTCCATTCCTCAGGCATCTTCTTACTCTTCAAGATCTTGTTGAACAACCTAGTCAAAAGGTCTAGGTTGGTAATCTGATTAATAATGTGATAATAATTTGATTATGTTCAGATGAGAGACAAAACCCGACCTTGAAAATACCTAAACATGCACAGGTAAATAACTTGTCAATATGACCAAAAATGGTTTAAAAAAATACCTCCATGCTACATTACCCTTCACAAAAGCCTATGTTTGTCTACAAACTGTGCACTTAAGTATATTAAAAATAATGCATGTCAAAAATAATGTTCTTTAAAATACTGACCTTTGTCTGCTGATGTTAAAATGCTCAGTGGAAAGTAATCTTGCTTTTTCGCTCTTTGCTGATAATAGCTCATTGCATGTGAAACCTTGAAGCAATACACTGGCTCCAGACTGACATTCCTAACATAAATTGAGATTGGTCTGTTCTCAGGAGAAGTAAAAAAAACAAAAACAAAATTTCTTATGGTTATCAAATATAGCCTATTGTCTAATTTAGGTTCCCTGAAAAAGAAGTTGCCTTTTATACCAACAAACCTTTGATATATTTTAGACTATAATATTTTGTTTAATGAGACTGATAGTCATAATTTGGCTGTTTCCTGTGTTTTCTGCCATGATTTTACATACAGTGTGCTTCTAAAGCCTGTCTCTAGTGCAATGCCTCTTCCTACTCTTTGGCTGTTATGTGAATGCCTTTGTCCGAAGCTCAGAAACTCACTTCTTTTACCCTGACTTAGGCAAGGCAATTTTATTTGTACAGCACACTTTCAACAGCAGGGTACTTCAAGGTGCTTTACATGATTTGGTGATTTAAAAAAACAAAAAACAATGGAAATTAAAAGTAAAAGAAACACACATTACCCATGATACACAATAAAGTAAGAGAAAGATCAATAAAGCAAGAGAGCATGAACACATTTCATACATATGACATTAATCATTTAATTGAAGGCAATTCTAAACAAATGGGTTTTTAGTCTCGACTGAAAGCAGTTCAGAGTTTCAGCAGCTCTACACTCGTCAGGAAGTCTGTTCCAGATAAGGGGAGCATAGAAACTGAAAGCTGCTTCTCCATGTTTAGTTCTGAGTCTAGGGATGTTTAGCAGGCTAGAGTTGGAGGACCTGAGTGGTCTTGATGGTTGGTACCGTGACAACAGGTCTTCAAGATATTTTGGTGCTAAGCCATGTAATGATTTATAAACCAGTAGGAGTATTTAGAAGTCTATTCTCTGAGCTACAGGGAGCCAGTGTAAGGACTTTAAAACTGGGGTGATGTGCTCTACTTTCCTGGTTCTAGTGAGGACACAACCAGCAGCGTTCTGGATCAGCTGCAGCTGTCTGATTGACTTTTTAGGCAGACCTGTGAAGATGCTGTTGTAGTAATCAATCCGACTAAAGATAAACGCAAAGATGAGTTTTTCTAGGTCCTGTTGCAACATCAGTCCTTTAATTCTAGAAATGTTCTTCAGGTGATAAAACGCTGACCTTGTTATTGCCTTTATGTGACCCTGGAGGTTCAGGTCTGAGTCCATTACTACACCTAGGTTTCGTGCCTGATCAGTAGTTCCTAGCTGTATTAACTGAAGCTGTGTGCTGACTCTTGATCGTTCCTCTTTTGGGTCATAAAAATAATTACTTCAGTTTTGTTTCTATTCAGCTGGAGAAAGTTATGGCACATCCAATCATTTATTTGGTCGATGCATTCATTTAGGGTTTGAATGGGTTCAGAGTCACCTGTTGACATTGTAATGTAAAGCTGAGTGTCATTCGCGTAGTTATGGTAGCTGATGTTATTGGTTGCTATAATCTTGCCTAGTGGGAGCATGTAGATATAAAATAAGAGGGGCCCCAGAATGGAGCCCTGGGGCACCCCACATGTGATTTCTGTTCGTTCTGATGAAAAGTTTCCTATTGAAACATAGAAGTCCCTGTTATTTAGGTAAGACTCAAACTAGCCAAGTAGTGTACCAGAAAGTCCCACCCAGCTCTTCAGTCGTTCCAATAAAATATCATGATCAACAGTGTCAAATGCTGCACTGAGGTCCAACAGAACCAGCACTGTGGTTCTACCACAGTCTGTATTTAAGTGGATTTCATTGAAAACTTTGACGAGGGCAGTCTTGGTGCTGTGGTGAGCACGGAAACCAGACTGAAAAACATCAAAACGGTTTGTCATTGTTATGAAGCTATTTAACTGCTGAAACACAGCTTTTTCAATAATCTTACTAATGAATGGAAGATTAGAGATTGGCCTGTAGTTCTGCATTAACGTCTTGTCCAGATTCTTCTTCTTTAGTAGTGGTTTAATAACTGCTGTTTTTAAAGCCTGGGGGAAGACACCTGACAGGAGGGATGAGTTCACTATTTGAACAAGATCAGACACAATAACAGGAAGAACTTTCTTTAGAAAAGCTGTGGGTAGGATATCAAGACAGCAGGAGGAGGAGCTTAATTGGATAATGATTTTTTCAAGGCTGTTCTGGTTTAATTCGTGGAATTCAGACATTTTCTCTACATTGTTGTTGAATGGGGATGGCACTGGTTGTGACTTCGATATTGAGGTACAGATTGACCGTCTAATTGTTAGAATCGTTTAAGTTAAAAAGCTGGCAAATTCATTGCAGGCCCTGGTAGAGTTTAGTTCTGGGGCTACTGTCACTAAAGGATTAGTTAGTCTTTCCACTGTTGCAAATAGAGTCCGTGCATTATTAATGTTTCTGTTGATGATTTCAGAAAAGAACGTTTCCCTAGCTTCTTTTTTAGTTAGCTGATATCTATTCAGTCTCTCTTTGTAGATCTCACAGTGAACCTGGAGTCGAGTTTTCTGCCATTTTCTCTCGGCTCGTTGACACTCCCTTTTTTCACTATGTACCAGTGGATTACTTGTCCACTGAGACGTCTTTCTACCTGAGACTACTTTCACTTTAGTTGGAGCAATGGAATCCATGATGTCTGAGATTTTCGCAAGGAAATTATCTACCAGCTTATTTACTGAGTTTGAGTTGGGAGATGAGGGGGGATGTGGTGGAAGGGTAAATACTTTTAAATGTTTCTACTGAACTCTCCTAGAAAACGCTTTTTTATAGTGGTCTTACTGTGGCTGGATAATTTAGCAGAGATGGTCAGATACAGGTCAGATAATGCAATATTAATTACAGAGATGTTGGAAATATTTAAACCTTTGCTGATAATTAAGTCCAGAGTGTGTCCTTTATTGTGTGTTGGTTGTTTGACATGCTGGGTCAGGCCAAAGTTGTGGAGAGTATCATCTAATGTTTTTGCTTGTCTATCTTGAGGGTTGTCGGTATGGATGTTAAAATGCCCCACAATGATTAGTTGGTCATAGTCGATACATATTACAGAAAGAAGTTCATTGAAATCATTAAAGAAGTTAGACTTAAGTTTTGGTGGTTTAAATAAACTTAGAAATAAAGCTTTGTTAGGCTCATTTATCTGGGTGGCTAGGTATTCAAAAGAATCAAAAGTGCCCAGGGTTACCTTTTTAAAGTTTATTGAGTTGTGAAAAATGGTGGCTATACCTCCACCTCGTCTGTTCTCGCTTAAGAAATTGTAATTTGGAGGAGTAGATTCTATCAATGCAGTTGTTTCGTTATTTTCATCCAGCCAAGTTTCTGATGAAGTCATTGATAAGAAAAGACTTCCCGGATAGACATCTAATGTTTAATAAAGCTAACTTAAGTATTGTGATGATGGGCAGCTGAACCTTCTGACAGGTTATTGATTTAAGATTTTGTTTAATATGAGAGCATGTGGTTAACGGTTTATATTTCCTGCTGCTGATAATCACTGAAATCCTAAACCCAGGGGTGCTGGGCGAGTTCTGGGAGACGGTAGGGGTAGATTTACTGCCCGGTTCCTTCAAATATCTGTAACAATCAGTGGGGGGAAGCTCCCAGGCTTATTGACACTAGTCCCAGGGGTTTGGTGTAGTCTAAGTTTAGGTGTTAATTGTTTCCCAAATTTGATTTGCTCGTTCAGTCTGTCTGTAAAGTTTCTAAATGGAGACTCATTTGATGTGGCTGAGTCACAGGAAGATGAAGACTTAATCTCTGGTGGTTGTTTATCTGTTCGGTCCTGTGGTGTCATCATGACTTGCTGTTTTTGTTCTCTGATTTCCATGGGCGCCTCAAGGTCAGCTTTTGGGAGCAAGTGTTTGCTTTCTGATTTTGATAAGAGAAAATGTTTGTTGCTAACAGCCTTACTCCAGCCTTGTTAAGATAACGTTGACCTGCTTTGAACAGATGATTAGCACTTCCAAATACTTTGAAATTATTAATAAATGTGAACAACTTCTCAGCTGATTGTTTCTTTAATCATTTATGGAGCATGCGGAGTGTGCTAAATCTTTCATCATTCCCTTCAGGGACTGGTCCGCTGA
Source organism: Valencia hispanica (assembly GCA_963556495.2). Lineage (NCBI taxonomy): Eukaryota > Metazoa > Chordata > Actinopteri > Cyprinodontiformes > Valenciidae > Valencia > Valencia hispanica. The sequence goes on along the minus strand of OY747702.1, from coordinate 15,749,086 downwards.
TGAGGATGTTTACGTTAAGTCCATCAAGTCTCTGTAGGAGATCAGAAAAGTCTCTCTTCAGAATCTATGATTGTCTCATCGCGATATCTGCTGATCCAGCGTGAATGACGAGCTTTTCCAAAGCAGGATGTTGGTCCAAGATTTTCTGGATTTTTTCTGATATGTCTCTCACTGTATTTTTGTAGCAGCTATAAACTCTGGTGTTCTTGCTACAAAAAGCTTAAATTCCATTAATTGATCCGTCTTGTATGATAACAATCTTTGCTGGGGGGGCTCTTACTTTGTTATGTGTCCGTTTGATGCAGCTGGGTTTCTCCTGGTGGCTTTGACTGGTCTCGGGGGCTGCGTCATCTTTCGGGGAACGAATCTGTTTTTCAGTGGGATTCCAGGTGGAGAAATATCTCTTGTTTTTGGCTGAAACCTCTTTTGTTTACTTTTAGCAGAAGCGGCAGGTCTGGGTTCAGAGCTTTCTCTGTGCCGGAGTTTCTTTTGTTTTTTCTTCCTCGGAGAACAGACTGGAGTTGATGATTCCGTGCATTTTAAAGCTGGCCAGTCTTTATTAGAGTGCGGAGTTCTGCCCGTCAGGCGTCTGTTTGCTGAGGGAGTAGCGTTGTCCTGTGTTTTCTCTGTGACACGGTTAGACCGATGTAACACCAGGGTGCGAGGCTGTTTCTCCGTGTGTGTATTCAACGGTAAAGTTGTGTCGTTTCCATAATCAGCATGGAGATCAAAATTAATTTCCAGACGACGTAGCTTCGTTTCAATGCCCTCAATTCTTTGGAGCAGTTTTTCAAAATCCTCAGCTGAGCAAAAACCATGTTGATAAGTCCATAAAAAAGTAATCCAAGAAGAGATCTGGTCCAATACAGTAACTCCAGGGGCTGGGTAGATAAAGTAACTAAGAAAAAGTAAAGAAAACAAGAAAAGCAAACAGAAAAGAAAATAAAGTGAGGGGGGGATCGGGAGAGAGAGACAAAGAGAGGCTGCTCCTCCTTCAGCAGTCTGTCCAAAACTCTTAGGTTATTGCCTCATGGACCTTGGATTTGCGTTGTCTTGTCTGCTATTTCTGCGTATGGCCTAGACCAGGGGTCTCCAACCCTAGTCCTTGAGAGCTACTGTCTTACAGGTTTTAGATGCATCCCTGTGCCAACACATGAATCAAATGAATGGCTTGTTACTAGGCCTTTGCCAAACTTGATGGAATACTAAAGAGGTAATTCAACCTTTTGAGTCAGCTGTGTTGGACCAGGAAGGTATCTAAAACCTGAAGGGCAATAGCTCTCGAGGACTAAGGTTGGAGATCCCTGGCTAGACTGATTTTCTTATTTGTACAGGATTGTGGATGAACTGTCCCTCTGTGATTTGCTCAGCGACTCCTGAAATGGCATGCCAAACCACTTAACCTTCCACTGATAGACCCATACCCTGTCATGCCATACTTCCAAGTTTCCAGCATATAGCAATATCTGCTTTATACGGTCCCGTGGGAGAAACAAACCATTCTAAATAAAAGGAAACCTTATTTACCCACCTCAATTGCAGCCAAGTCTTAGAAGATCAAAGTTTTCTGTGGTTTATTCTTGGGCCTGACACTCCTTAAAGGATTGCTCCAGAAATCATCCCCAACGTGTTATTCAATTCCTGTCTCTAAACACCATCAAGATTGTTTCCTCTACTCACCTGAAATTCTGCCTTGCAGATAAGTTTTTTACATAAATATGATTTTGAATATATTGACGTATGACCTGAAATAGTATAGAGGCATTGCTCCACTACAACACTAAAGCAATGTAAAGACAAATTGCTTATAATTTAAAAAAAAAAGTCGAACAACAGTGCTATCGGAAAAATTGGAAAATTCTCCAAAATGGATGAAAAGTCAGGGAGGCTGCCAAGATCCCAGCAGCAACACTGAAGGAATTTTTGCCAAGTACTGGTTCCATTGTACATGTGGCAACAAACTCCTGTTTATGTGTTACCTAACTCAAAAGTAGGGCTTTAAAATAGAAGGATTTTCTTCCACAGAAAACATCAAGGCCTGGATCAGTCTTCTAATACCTTGTCGGAGAATGTGTTATGGTCTGGTCAAACCAAATTTGACCTCTGGGCCACATTTTCAAAACCTAACCTTGATACTAAAACAACTGAACATTTCCAAAAGATTGCTACTCACAATAAAACATAGTGGTGGCAGTGTTATGGTCTGTGGTTATTTTTGTTTAGATAGAACTGGAGGTTTTGAGTTAGATGAAATTATAACTGGGTCAAAATACCCATCAGTTTTGCCCTCAAAACTTTCCGGTGCCTCTAACAAGCAAACATTGGAGAACATTTTACTTTTCAAAATCATTTGTGACCAAGTAAAAATCTTAACAAAACAAAACAAATATCACCTAAATGAAAATAAATTAAAGTTTAGAAATGACTTAAAACTGTGGACAAGACATCCCTCACTGTCTGAATGATGTAGAGAACCTTTGCAAGCTAGAGATGACAAATATAGTCCAGGTCAAGTTGTGGGATGCTGACAGACTTCTACAAAAGAAGTCTAAATTAAAAGGTGGTCTAAAAAAGTTTTTGTTTAAAAGCACGCATACAACTAGGTTAATACACCTTTTTTTATTTTCAGATTTTTAAGTTGATCTGTAAGCTACACGATGAATGTCACATTACAGGTGGAAAAAGCTAGGATTTGCCATTGTCTCATTTTGTACTAAAAACCTTTTAAATATAGATTTATTTGTAGTTTTTAATGGACAGACTAATGTTGCGTTCCAGTTGTCCTCGGAACTCAGAATTTCCGACCCAGAAATGACGTAATGAGCTCGTTTTGTGTTTTAGCTGAACCAACTTGGAAAAAATGGATGCACAACCTTTTAAAGTTATGCCACATACAACCAGAAAAAATAACAACTCAAATATAAAAACATACACACCAGTAGCAGTAAAAACCATAAACACCAATTTTTGCGGCGTTTGCAAGTTTTCATATTTGCAACAACGTAATTATCGATAACAACAATAACAACTACTTGCTACTTACATAGCAAACAGAATGAAAACAAAACATATAAATGTGAAAAAAATAAAGACGACAGGTAGTACTGGACGCAGCCATCTTTAAATGTGGAATCTTGGGGTCCTTTGAAACTTACGAGCTCGCAGCTCAGAAAAACGAGTTCATTGCGTCATTTATCTCGGAAAAATGAAAATTTTAATTCATTTCAAAAATACTTTATTAATCCCAGAGTGAAATTAAGTGTTGCTGTAGCTCATATAAATAATTCCTAGATGGTGATGGCTGTGGGCAGGAAGGATTTCCTGTAGCGGTCTGTATTGCAGCAAAACTTTAGAAGCCTCCGACTAAAGACACTCTGTTGTTGTATGACAGTCTCATGAAGAGGATGCTCAGGGTTGTCCATAATTTATTTTGATTTTATGAAGAATCCTTCTTTGCATCATCATCTCCAGTGGTTCCACAGTAGTACCAAGAACAGAACCATCCTCATTTATTAGGTTGTTGAGCCTTTTTAAATCCCTGGCTCTGATGCTGCTACCCCAACAGATGATGGCTGAAGAGATTACACTCTCCACAACAGACTTGTAGAAGATCTGCAGCATCTTGCTGCAAACCTTGAAGGACCTAAGCTTCCTCAAGAAGTACAGTCTGCTCTGTCCCTTCTTGTAGACGGTTTCACTGTTCAGTCTCCAGTCATGAGTTCATTGCTTCATCGATTCCTGCTAACTTATCTCGGATAAACGAGTTCAATGCGTCATTTCCAGCTAACTTATCTCGGAAAAACGAGTTCTGATGACAACTGGAATGCACCATAATCACTGTTAGCAATACAAGCTAATAGTAATCTATGTCTCTACATTTTATGCATGTAGACACTAAACATGTTTACAGTTTGTTTATGTACATTATAAAGAATAAACTATCAGAAATGCACATTGTTCATTACTGCTCCCACTACTATATGTTCAAATATAAGGCAGCCATATTGGATTTTAAGGTCGGACTGGTGAGAAACCATTGATATCAGGGCACGTTCCTGTTTATTTCCCCAACTTGGCACTGACTCATGTCAAATGTGCAGCGCAATTGAAAAAACTTTATTTCTTCTTTTATGTCACAAAACTCAGCTCTGTATGGTAATTTGCCTTTTCTCTAACCCCACTTTGCCATGACATTCGTGTGCGTTCGCATATAAACTGCAATCTTTTAGCTATAAATCACAGTTTTTCTTTGTAATTTGTTTTGTTTAGTCGCAGTCTTAATTAAGATTTCAGAACCTGGGACAGTTTATTTAAATGTTACTTTTTAAAATATAAAATTGTAAAAATATAGAATCAGTTCTCTCGAATGTTGCTGATTCACATTTTTATTTTGTTATGAAACACACCTTAATAGAATATGACTATTAGTTTCAGTTAAAACAATAAAAATGATGACAATCCAACACAGGCTGATTCCCTGCTTTTTGAGGATAAGCTACTAAGGCTATGTTCTGCAATGTTTGTAAAAGGTCAGCGCTGTTTTTGATATACAGTTGACATGAAATATTTCTCATCTGCTTAAAACTGCTGGTAATTAGGATGCAGGAGACAATATACAATGTGACCAAGCAGAAGTCACAACCTCCCTAGGAGAAGAGGATTGGATGGATGGATGGATGGATCCAAAATATGTGCTTGTTTGGAATACCTAAACTCAAAGAAGGAAGCCGGATCAGATAAAGTTTCTTCAGCATTTTTATCTGAAGACATGTTGTGAGATTGTAACAGTATTACAGAAGAAGATATATATGAAGAAGATAAGATGGATACGATCCAAGAACATGAAAACCTACAATGTCGCCTTAGATGTATTAATTTCAATAAAGACATCATAAAATAAGATAAAACCACTATGAAGGCTTTTGTTAAAGGAAACAACAGTAATTGTTATTTTACAGAACTTTCAGAATGACATTGCACATTTCTGTCAGAAACCAACAATGTTAAGATGACACTTAGAAATGACTTTTTTCAGTCCTTACAAACTATACAAAAGAAAAAACATTGCTAACCGTTGGGCTAACAGCTCCCCTGTGAACGTTTGTAATTTGGTCTTTATTGGGATAAAAGGTATGAAATAATTTGGACGTCAGTGACTGAGTAGTCAGACTCCTCCCTACAGTCCTGCAACTGTCCATTCAGCTTAATAACAGCGTCATGTTGCTGTTCACATGTATTTTACAATGTTTAATATATGATATATTCTTACATACAACTTTTGGAGATGAGATATTAGAATACATTTTCAAAATGTCTTGACATTTTGAAAATGTATTCTAAACATGACATAAATAAAAAAAACCAACTTAAATCTAGTGGAAAGAACAAAAAAAGACACATTAACTTGTAAAACTAGCTAGAAGAGAGATAAAGGAAGGCATGTATGCTATTTATATTGCACACAGGTATATAAAGAACTTAGTCAAATGCATTAAAATGACTAAACTAGATTTGAAGAACTGTGGAGTATATTCTCCCATATCCTCCACCTAGCCTCAAAGCCAAAGAAAACAAAAAAGATAATTTACCATAATCCAGTCTTCTTATGTTCCTTTGCAATTACTGCTGAGGCTCGGCTCGGGGTCGTACCATTGAACACATGAAGCTCTGTGTGGTATCATACACCAAGGTCATGCAATTCACTTACTGTAGAAGGCTTCTCGAAGCATGTACTTACAGAATGAAAAACATTAATCACAAAACATAATTGGAGCTCGTGATCTCTGGATTTGCACAGTGTTTGGTGTGTTCCGTTTGTAGAGTCAGATCAGCATCCAATATGGCTACATGCACTTTCACAGCAACCTCTCTTTTTCCAGGGAAACAATGTGTAATGTTTGGCCCTTGCGCTACAACGAAAGGGTTTTTTGGATTTCAGTAGCGATAAGGATTCCCTTTGATAATGTTTGGAGGATGATGGACCTCTTGTTATGATGGAGGAGAAGCATGGCTGACCACTATATGGACCAAGTACGGACGCATGAAATGCGGGAGACGGGGGCTGGCAAGCAGAGGACTTCAGCTTGTCATGATTAACAGCTGATTATTTAAATTTGCAACGCTCCTGTTCCACCACCTCCCAAAGCTGCTCCCTTGGTCTGAGATCTTTCTAACCATTGGAGTACAGGGAACTCCCTCTCAGCTAAAGGACACCAGTTTCCTTAACATACATGATTTGAGTGTAGTGACATGATGCATTATGCTGCTGGAAGTAGCCAATCAGAAGATGGTACAGTGTGGCTTTAAGGGATGGATATAGTGGGTAATGATACTTAGGTTTGGTGCTTAAACGTTCCTCGGTTGGTTCAAAGGGGCCCAGTGTGTTCCAAGAAAACACCCCCCACATTTGCCTTTTTAATACCTAAAACTACTTCCCCCATTCTTCTCTGACCTCTGACATCAACAAGATATTTTCATCCACACTACAGGATATTTTCTCTTTTTCATACCATTGGCCGTAAACCACAGAGAGGGTTTTGAATGAAGAGTCCAGTAGATCAGCAATTTTTTAAATAGTCAGACCAGACCATCCAGCATTGACAACCACGCTATGTTTGCAGTTAAGTCTCCTTAATTTTCCCATTTTTATGCACAGTTTAAAATTCACCTCATCATCGTCACCTTGTCAAGATGGCTAAATGCACTGAGTTGCTGTCATGTTATTGGCTGATTTACCGATTGTGCTAGCAAGCAAAAAAACTGGTGAAAGCAAGTGAGTAAACAGGGCTTATATAACACCTTTCAGGTTAAAAGTTAAGGGGCTTCACAGCAAAAAAAAAGAGACATTTATAATGATTACATTTATCTAGTTAAATGCCCTACCCTGTTCCTGATATTGTGGCCATTGAGTTAACATGAAATGACAAATAATGACTTGTTACTTGCTACAGGAATAAAACATGGAAAGTTGGAGAAATGCACTTCTTCACTTCTGATGGTTTGTGTTTCAATAAATTGATTGACCTAATTTTAGGGACGTACAATATATTGACAATGACATCCATATGAGCCATTTTTTTACATATCAGTATCGGTCTGATAAGTAAAACTGGACCGATATTAACAAACGATGTTTACTTTTATCTTGTTGCTGTTTGACTTTGTGTTTTGGGAGGGGGTTGGCCATTTGTTATTAGTTTGGTCATGTGACAATGATGGTGATGCAGCACAGTATTGTTGGGTGTCCAACTGAAGGAGAGAAGCAATGTGAGCGGTGCAGGCATTTTTTCACGGTCTCTAAAGTGTGGTGTAATAATTTTAACATATATAATATCGATAAATATCGGTTTATCAGACATAACAGCAATATTAAAATCCTATATTGATATCACTCTAAATTTTAATATCGATGCATCCCTTTTAAATAAATCTGCTTCACTATTTGCCACTAGTGAAGTTTTTTTCTGCTTTTAACTAATAGAAGCAAGAATATTGTAATATCTTCCTTAAATCCAACCTCTAAAACAAATGGAAACAATCTTTTAAATTAATCAGTGCCTTTAATTAATAACCCTCCCTTTTTTTTTTTGCTCACTGTTCTACAACTGGGTGTATTATTAGTGCTCGGTGAAAAGTAGGCCACAGTGATACAATACAAAGAGCAAATAATTTCACAGTCGGAGTATTTGATGCTCTATTACACAAAGGCTTTGAAACTGAGTTACATACACTGTTTTCCTTCCCCTGCAGCCCAGTGAGAAGCTTTCTCAGTGTAAAGCGTACTGTCTTTCTGTGAACAGTAAATGATCAATATGGCTTAGTGGATTGCTTCATACAGTCGGATCCTCCTGGATGGATTCATTTACAGTGGGCTTAACTTGTGCTATGTGGGGTCGCAGTTTTTTTTTGCTGTTCTGTCTGACACTGGAGCCGGGGATGCTGAGGGGGAGGCAGCATATTATCTAGGGAAGCCGAAATGGACTCTAGCTGGTAAACACAGTGCCTTGTGAAAGCAATTAAACTCAGTTCTACTTTATCAAACACAACTTTACAACTACGTGCCACTTTGAGCAGCTCTATCACATAAAACCCTAATAAAATACACAAATGTTTGCGGTTGTAAAATGGCAAAATGAGTGAATGTTGAAGGAGCATGAATACTTTTGCAAGGCACCAGACAAAACAGAATAAGGAGAATGAAAGAGAGCTGACTGTATATACTGAAGTCCTATAAGACTGACACTGAATCTTTCTGCATTTGCACATAAAAGGAGAGCAGGCTAAAGCCTGGATTATACTTCTCCGTCAGCAAGTTTGCACCCAGACACAGACAGAGACATTTTCGGTTTATACTTCTCGGTCGGTGTGTCAGTGTTGCAAAGCAATTCTCCACCAGGACAGTGGGGGGGCAGACCTTTTCTGGCAGCTGTGCCTACCATTGCAGTGACGTCTCTTGTTGAAGGACAGTTTATTTACTTCAGCTTGTAAACGCACATTCATTCAAGGAGCAATGGTCGACAGAGAGCGAGTTTAGATTGAGCTGGAAAGCTTTTTACTAGAAGTTCAGTTCATAGAATCCTCTAAAAACGCATGGAAAAAAAACAAACACAGTGGTCTGTTTTGTTGTTCTCTACACCTCTTGTTGTTCAAAATCACCAAAAGACCATATTAGATTAACTGGCCTTGCAATATAAAGCATCTAGTGCTCTAAAGCTGCAAAGACTACTTATTACATCAACTATAGAGCACCGCTCTTTGAAATGATCTTGGACTGATGTTGAGCTGACCAATTACAGGCGTGCGCTCTCCGTTTTGTTTGAGAATAGTTAGAAAATTGGGCTCTACTCCATGCGTCCTTGCGTAGGTCACGGAGAGACCTTGCGTCGACGGATAGTGGCGTTGTATCTATCCGTTCCGACCTAGACAGAGAAGTATAAACTAGGCTTAAGGCCTTTCCTCAGAGGCAAAACCATAGAGAGGATGTGTTTACATCAAGAGTTGAGGAGAAAGAAGATGCTTGCTTTCCCTCTGTGTAAAAGAGTGCATATTGGTAAAAGGATCTCTGGAATCAATAGGGCAACCCATTAAGGGTCTGTTGTGGAAAACCTTGTCAACGGGCTTCTGCAAAGGCCCGGCCTGAGCACTGTCCTTCGTTTGATTTATATCTGCTAGGTCCTAGAAGTGATAGGTGAGCAGAGATCAAATCCTCCTACAAACAATACACTGAAACAGGATGTCTGATAGTTTGGCTGTCGCTTCCTGTGCTACCCTTACTCCTCTGAATGGTTCGTGAAGGTTATGAGTCAGGCAGCATTTTAGTTGTTAAGGCAGTAGAAAAAAGCCTGGGAAATCCTGTTTTCATTTGGAATAAGAGATAACATATGGTCAATGATAAGAATGACACGATACAGCATTATTAGGAAAGTCAGTGGAAGAATTTTCACACTATTGTAGTCTGAAAGGCAGCATCATTATTATATACCACTCCTCAATTCCTTGCTTCTGTTCAAGAACAAGAACTTTGTTGATATCTCAGTTCTAACACATCTTTCCGTCGACCTCCCCCAGTCGCTGTAAGCACATCGCTACTAGCATCAGCGTAAACCTTCCCTGTCATCAAACCAAAAAAGCTCCCCCTAAGACTCCCATATCCCATTCCTCCTTCATATGTAAGTTACTTCTCTCATCTCCTTCCTAGAAGGCCTCCATGCCCTCTTCCTCCTCAACAAGGACAGTTAGTCTTTGTTTCCGTCTCCTGTGTAAGTCTCACTCTCCCGTCTTCTCGCTCCACATCTCTGTAGAGCAGGGATTTCTGGGCCTTCAGGCGGCAGGCCAGCGACATGAAGATGGAGTCAACGTTCTGACTCTCCTTTGGGTCCTTCGCTGATGTCTCGAACAGCAGCATGTTGTGGGAGTCTGCAAACTTCAATGCCATGTTAGAGGGGACCTGTGGAAAACAACGCCGTATAGGTAAAGCTAGATGCTGAGATACAAATGAAAACCATGTTGAAACATTTCTTTGTGTTCAATAACCTGGATTTGATCCACAAGGTCACATTTATTTCCCACCAGAACTCGAGGCACTGACGCTGACACCCGATGGCCATTACACTCCTGCAACAGATGGGAACACAAGAAGCACCTTGAGAAGCAGCTTTATTGGCCAAGTTTGCGGAAACAAACAAGGAATTTGACTTCAGATTCACACGCTCACATCTTACAGACAATAAGCATAAATATATAAACTTTGGAGGAAATAAACTAATATATAAAAAGAACAATATGGACATTTATGTGTATGTACACCAAATATTTTCTTAGGAAATCCATCATCATCTCCACAGTCTTGGGCGGGTTTAGCTCCAGGTGGTTCTGGCTGCACCAGTGGACCAGTGATCCACTTCCTGGCTCAGTGCAAACTGATCATTGTCCTGGATCAGACCAATCAAAGTGGTATCATCCAGGGAGTTTAGTTGTTTCTCTGACAGGCCGGCTGAGGCGCAGTCATTTGTGTAGACCACTCAACTATTTTCTGTCATGTCACTCCTGGGAACTTACACTCAACCCCCCCCCCCCCAACGATGTTTCAGTTAGATTTTTTTGCCATGGATGACCCCTTTATTCTGTCAACCCCCATCTAACCAGGAAACAACAGGTAGCTACAGGAGCTGCAGTGACCAAAATACTACAAAAACTGCTGAATAGCTTTCCCCGTACACCGATATCAGTGATGTCTGCGTTTTATTGTGGAATTGATTTTGTTTGTAAAATTCCACGATTACATCCACGTTTTCCGCATCGTGGACTTTAGAGAGACCTATTTCTCCATCTCCTCTCTTTTGTCAACTCCATAAACCGGAGTGGCTGTGTAGACAACTTCTTCTACTGGGCTGAACAGGCAGTCTGTTGATTAGTTTTGTTTATTGTTCAAGGATGAATAAAACCCTAATACTAAAAAGTCCTCCTGCCTCTCGCAGGCCGCACCTCACTATTTGATAAGTACTGTTGTAGACAGAGAAGAGGAGAGGAGAGAGAACACATCCTTGCAGGGCGCTGGTGCTGATAGTATTAAAAGCGGATGAAAACATATCTTTCCCATGTTCCTGTGATCGACATGACTACAGACAGGAGCTCCTTTCATTTTCAGGTTTGTTTCCAGTGTTACTGTGAGGTTCTGTGTTTGTGTGTCTGCTGTGAGTCATCTGTCGCAGAGAGGATCTGTGGTGAAGAGCTGCTGCACGGGCTGATTGCACTCACCTGTTTTCAATCAGGCCTTTTGTGTCCCTGGGCTTCTTAAGGAGCTGGCTGACAAACATTCAACGCCTGATAGTTGCCCTACCGGTACCTCCAAGCCTCTGATCTCCAGGTATTTCTCCCGAGATTGTTCCCAGTGATCCCCTGCGCTCTTTGTGTTTCCCAGGTTCTTACTGAGGATTCTCTTGATCCAGCCAGTCTCCATTTTTCCACCTGCCTGCCCGCTCTCAGCCACGCCGCCTCCTCCTTGTCACCTTCCACCGGACCTCAGCAGCCTCTGACTCTGCTCAGCAGATCTCACTTATCTCCCCTGAAATTGGAAATCGCCTCAGATCTGTGAGTACCACCGCTCTCAAGAATTCAGTTAATTCCCATCCGTCAACGACCTTCTCTAACCTCATCTCTCCATATCCAGACGCCCAGCAGTCCCCGCTGTTTCCAGCTGATCATTTTCGTTTCTTTAATAAAAACATCTTAACGTTGTTCTGTGGTCAGAGTGTGGTTCTGCATGTGGGTCCGGAGGTTAGACAGGAACATGACAGTTACACCAATGCTGGTGTTTGCTTAGCACTAGGGTCTTCTGGCACCTGGCTGGAACCAAATCTTTGCCTGACCAAAAAAGATCCATTTTCATGAAGAGGTGCAGGTTGTCTCATGGAGATCAAATACCGCTCAAATTTTTGAGCGGCAAGTTTTAAACCCATGAGTTGTTTTCACTTTCAATAGACCAAATTTAGGAGGAAAACAATCAAAACACAGAGCTACAACAGTAAAATTTCAACTTAGTCCGAGGTCTTTTATAACTATTTCTTTTAACATTGCCTAGGACAAATGGCAATACCTATTGTTAGTTCTTTTGCGTTTTTATGTCAGCAGCTGGTCTTTATAAATGCTGGTTAGGAAAATAAAGGGCGCTAAGCAATAAAGAGATTGTCAAAATGGTGTTGGCATCATGTCTAAAACATAGGAGTTAAATTTTGCTTTTTATCTGCCTAATTTAAGACATCTAGTTGTTAGGGATGCTAAAATAAATCATATGATTTGTGTCTAAGGGGGGATTAAACATTTACTGGAAGATTTTTTTCTTTTTTTTTTTTTAGTGCTAGAATGATGAGGCACTGACCTGACACTTGTCTTTGAAAAACCAAATCGGTTCTTTACTGCCTTTTGCACAACTAATTAGGAGGCAGTTCTATCACCAGCCCTTGCTTAGCACTGGTTCTGCTTTAGTGAAATAAACCTGTTTGACAGACGAAGCACTCAGTGTTAAACGAATTTCCATCAGAACTGAAAATCTTACACTGACAAAATGTTCTGTTCTGATTTACGTGTTTAACTCAGCCGACACCATTAGAATGGATCTAGCCAGTAGTGACGGCCAAAATTGTACTGTTTACAAAATGTCAGGGGGAAAAAAATCCCTCACGATAAAAATGAGTCATTTTGCAATATTAACTTTAACGAATAAAAACATTTGCAAACCCTAAAGAATAATGCAAAATTAGAATTTTTTTCAGTTTACTGCTTACCTCTATCCATGTCTGTAGGTTGCGGAAGGATGCCATCTTAGTTACATCATAAACGAACACCACTGCGTGGACGTTGCGGTAATAGTGTTCCACCATGGACTTGCGAAAGCGCTCCTGGCCTGCCGTGTCCCACACTTGCACCTGTAGACAGAATACATGCAATCCATTAATGCACTTGAGCTTTCTTTTATTTGTATGAGTTTGCTCTCTCATGGTCCTGTCACCATTTCAGTTTGACGTTTGAGACCACTAACCTGCTGTGGACCCAGTTTGGGCCATGTTTTAGCCAAGTGATGGCCTCAATTTTGACTGTAGAATACTTTGGCATACAGAGAATTCATTTCATGTTCTACTCAATAAGGTGCCCAGGTACTGCAGCTGCAAAACAAGCCCAGATCATTTTACCTCCACCACTGTACTTCAGGGTTGGCATGAGGTGTTTGTGCTGATGTTTGGGTTTCAACAAATTTGAAGCTGTGTGTCACAACCAAACATCTTCACTTTGTTCAAAGGACATTGTCCTACAAGTCTTGGAATTCAATCCGATGCCACCTCGCAAACCTGAGTCATGCTGCTATTTGTTTGTAGAGGGAAGATACTTTCTCATGATAACCCTTCCAAACAAGCCATACTTGTGCAGTCGTCTTTGCAGTTTTACTGACATAATCTTTAACATATAACATGCTAAAGATTGAAGGGTGTGAGATGGATGCTTTTGGGTGTTTAGCATTGTCTCTGAGCATTGCCTGGTCTGACCTTGATGGCAAATTGGAGGGATATCCACTCTTAGGAAGCTTGCTTAAATGTTTTCTAGCCTTTCACTCTGTAGGTGAACAAACTACCAAAAGTTTGGAAAACTTATAACTTTAGTGTTAAGAAGAAAAGCACAAACAACTGACCTAGAATATACTGTATTTATGCACACACAAATGCAAACACTTGACTCCAAGAGTGTACAAAAAGACTATGATTTTGATAAACTAGTTATTTGTATGCATATATAATGCATGCAAAATATATTTTTTAAGTAAGAATTATTGCTTAAAAATCAGTAACCTGAATGCAAACTTGTATTTTCATATGCTAACAATATCTACACTCTAAGATCTTGATGTCTACTTTGGGCTGGTTTTTTATCATTTATTTTCTAACATTACTCTCCTCTGAAATGTAAACAATAGGCTTTGAAAAACAAAATCTATTTTCCTATCTATTTTATTTGTATGATGGTGCAGTATTTGGTCAATAACAAAAGTTCACCTCAATGCTTTGTAATGTAACCTTGGTTGGGAGTGACAGAGGTCAAATGTTTCCTGTAGGTCTTCACCAGGTTTGCACAAACTGTAGCTGCTATTTTGACCCATTCTTCCATGTAGATCTTCTCTAGAGCTGGGCTGTTCCTGGGCAACATGGAGTTTCAACTCCCTCCACAGATTCTCTAATGGATTGAGGTCTGGAGACTAGCAAGGCCTCACCAGAACCTTGACATGCTTTTTAGGTAGCTTCTCCTTTGTTGCCCAGGTGGTGTGTTTGGGATCATTGTCGTGCTGGAAGGTCCATCCACATTTCATCTTCAATGCTCTCACTGATGGTACAAGGTTTTTTTCCAAAATCTCACAATAAATGGCCTCATTATCATTTCCTTAATACAGATCAGTTGTCCCGTCCCCTTTGCATAAAAGGAGTCCCAGAGCATAATGTTTCCACCCTCATGCTTTACAGTGGGTATGGTGTTCTTGGGATATAACTCAGCATTCTTCCCCCTCCAAACACAGCCAGTGCCATTTATACCTAAGAGTTCTATTTTAGTCTCATCTGACCACATGACTTTCTCCCAATCCTCCTCTGGATCATCCAGATGGTCTCTGGCAAACTTTAGACGGGCCTGGACATGTGCCGGCTTAAGCAGGGGGACCTTTGGAGTGATGTAGGAATTTAATCAATGATGACATAGTGTGTTACTAATAGTAACCTTTGTTACTGTGGTCCCGGCTCTCTTCAGGTCATTGACCAGTTCCCCCTGTGTAGTTCTGGGCTGTTTCCTCACCGTTCTCAAGATCATATCTACCCCACGAGATGAGATCTGGCATGGAGCCCCAGGTCGAGGGAGATTGTCAATGATCTTGTACGTATTTATTCCCTTTTCTAATAATTGCTCCAACAGTTGATCTCTTCTCACCGAGCTACTTGCCTATGGTAGATTGGCTCTTTCCAGTATTGTGCAATCTTGTCCCTGGTGTCCTTAGACAGCTCTCTGGTCTTGGCAATGGTAGAAGTTGGAGTTTGACTGTTTGAAGGTGTGAAAAGGTGTCTTTTAAATAGATAACGAGTTCGAACAGATGCGTTAATACAGGTAACAAGTGGAGGATAGAAGAGCTTCTTAAAGAAGTAGTAACAGGTCTGTAAGGGCCCGAATTCTTAGTTGTTTGTATGTGCTAAATACTTATTTTCTGCATCATTTATACAAATACATTCTTTACAAATCATACAATGTGATTTTCTGGATTTTTCTTTTACATTCTGTCTCTCGCAGTTGAAGTTTAACTATGATGAAAACTAAAGACCTCTCTCATCTTTTTAAGTGGGACAACTTACACAACTGGTGGCTGCCAAATATTTTGCCCCACTATTGGGATCCCTGGTTGGAGTATTTGGCCTTCAGACAAATATCTATTTAATAAGGTGCGTTTCCACTATCGGAACTCCAGGGTAATTTGACCGGACCTTCCCGATATGCGTGTCTACACGGCATCAGGCCGGGTCGACAGGGTCATTTCAGGGACCAACAGAGTACCTGTATGGGGGGTATGTACTCGGAATGGCCCGATCGAGTCGCTCAGCGGGAGCTGTAGTTAAGTCGCACTGATTGGTTGTAATTCAGAGGGAAATGAGCAAACGTCGCCAAACAACCGGCTTTGTGAGAATACGAAGAGTTGCTAGCGAAGCAGTTTATACCAACAGCAAACAGTAACACAGCAACCATCCCAGCTTCTTCCATGTCGATCTCTTGTTATTTCTGCCGCTCTGGGCACCTTTTTGCGCTTATCAGTGACGCTACTTGATGCTGAAGCAGTCATGATATGCGCATGGCTTAGCTAATTCCTTAACGAGCCGATTGTGTGTGGAGACACGGCGGCTGAGAGGAGCGGGCCAACAGATTGCCCCATCAGAAAAAGATCTGGCTAAATTACAAGCAGTCTTTATAGTAGATTTATAGTAGATTTAATAACATTTAACAGGATGGTTTTACAGAAGAACAGAAAGGATTCTGGGTTTAAAGACTCTGTGCAGCATAAAAACTCTAAAATAATCAAGGTGGTGGTATCAAATATCCTAGGTACATTAACATGAGCCTTCCATACTTTAAGAATGCCTTGCTTTGGATAAATCAGGTAGAAATGCATATCTAAAAACAGATTGTAATTTCAACTTTCTACTCTCTATAATTTAATAAAAAACAAGCAAAACCCTCACACAGTTTATTATTTTAACAAATCCAAATGGTGTGGGTTTTTTTCTAGCAGACACTTTTTTTCTTGACCTGAGGTTTATTAAATGTTAAAACTTGATGTGCCTATGTACTTTCTGAAACTGTTAAATATCTATCCCCTTCATAATTAACTATGTAGCAGTCGGATTTACCTGATCTAGTGAAGATAATACAAATAGTAAATAACAGTTACTGAAAACATACCGTATGATCAAAACTTTGGAAGGTAGGGATACATACTTTTTTTTTGTAAATATTAAACATAAGGGCATACTGACTCAAATAGTGAACTCATCCCTGCTGTCAGGTGTCTTTCCCCAGGCATTAAAAACAGCAGTTATCAAACCACTGCTAAAGAAGGACAAACTGGACAACATGTTAATGCAGAACTATAGTCCAATCTCTAATATTCCATTCATCAGAAAAGATTATTGAAAAAGCTGTGTTTCAACAGTCAAATCGCTTCCCAACACTGATCAGCGGCTTTGGTGTTTTTTCAGTCCGGTTTTTCAGTCCGGTTTCCGTGCACACCATGAAAGCGAGACTTTGCTCGTCAAAGTGTTCAGGGACATCTGCATAAATACAGACTGTGGTAGAACCACAGTGCTGGTTCTTTTGGACCTCAGTGCAGCATTTGACACTGTTGACCATGATATAGTATTAGTGAAATGACTGGAGAGCTGGGTTGGACTCTCAGGTACAGTACCTGGCTGGTTTGAGTCCTTCCTAAAGAAAAGGAACTTCATTGTATCAATAGACCATTTTTCACCAGAACAGACAAAAATCACATGTGGGGTGCCCCAGGGCTCCATCCTGGAGCCTCTCCTATTTAATATCTACATGCTCCCGCTAACCCAGATTATAACAACCGATAACATTAGTTACAATAACTATGTAAGTGATACTCGACTTTACATTACAAAGACTTTGAACCCATCCAAACCGTAACCAAATGGACTGAGCAAATCCAGTTTAGAATTAAATTAAATTCAGTTTATTTATATAGCGCCGATCAACAACAGATTTAATCTCAAGGCACTTTACGAAAAAAGTCATTTCAATACAGTCATGCAGACATTCAAATCAGTTTAAAAGTTTTCTATTTAAGGAATCCCAGCAGATTGCATCGAGTCATCGAGTTGACTTGAGGTTGTGCCCTGTTAATGCAGACTCCAACCACAGCAATCCCGTAGCAATTTCTCATAAACAGAAAGCATATAGCGACAGTAGAGAGGAAGAACTCCCCTTTAACAGGAAGAAACCTCCAGCAGAATCTGGCTCAGTACGAGTGGCCATCTGCCATGACCGTCTGGGGGTACGAGAAGACAGAACAGAGACACAGAAAGAACAAAAGAACTGATGTAAGAGTACTTTCTATATTAAAGAAAGTAAAAAGTTGATAACAGGACAAGAGGGATGTTCAGTTACTGGGAGTACCATCCCAGTCGATGCCCCCCTGTCCAAAAGGGCATTGTACATTCGTGGCCAAAAGTTTTGAGAATTACATAAATATTGGAAATTGGAAAAGTTGCAGCTTAAGTTTTTATAATAGCAATTTGCATATATTCCAGAATGTTATGAACAGTGATCAGATGAATTGCATAGTCCTTCTTTGCCATGAAAATTCCACTGCATTTCATTGCTGTCATTAAAGGAACTGCTGAGATCATTTCAGTAATCGTCTTGTTAACTCAGGTGAGAATGTTGACGAGCACAAGGCTGGAGATCATTATGTCAGGCCGATTGGGTTAGAATGGCAGACTTGACATGTTACAAGGAGGGTGATGCTTGAAATCATTGTTCTTCCATTGTTAACCATGGTGACATGCAAAGAAACGCGTGCAGCCATCATTGCATTGCATAAAAATGGCTTCACAGGCAAGGATATTGTGGCTACTAAAATTGAACCTAAATCAACAATTTATAGGATTATCAAGAACTTCAAGGAAAGAGGTTCAATTCTTGTTAAGAAGGCTTCAGGGCGTCCAAGAAAGTCCAGCAAGCGCCAGGATTGTCTCCTAAAGAGGATTCAGCTGCGGGATCGGAGTGCCACCAGTGCAGAGCTTGCTCAGGATTGGCAGCAGGCAGGCGTGAGCGCAACTGCACGCACAGTGAGGCGAAGACTTTTGGAAGATGGCCTGGTGTCAAGAAGGGCAGCAAAGAAGCCACTTCTCTCCAAAAAAAACATCAGGGACAGATTGATCTTCTGCAGACAGTATGGTGAATGGACTGCTGAGGACTGGGGCAAAGTCATATTCTCCGAAGAAGCCTCTTTCCGGTTGTTTTGGGCATCTGGAAAAAGGCTTGAAGAAAAGGTGAGCGCTACCATCAGTCCTGTGTCATGCCAACAGTAAAGCATCCTGAGACCATTCATGTGTGGGGTTGCTTCTCATCCAAGGGAGTGGGCTCACTTACAATTTTGCCCAAAAACACAGCCATAAATAAAGAATGGTACCAAAACACCCTCCCGCAGCAACTTCTTCCAACAATCCAACAACAGTTTGGTAAAGAACAATGCATTTTCCAGCACGATGGAGCAAAAGTGATAACTAAGTGGCTCGGGGATCAAAACGTTGAAATTTTGGGTCCATGGCCTGGAAACTCCCTGGATCTTAATCCCATTGAGAACTTGTGGTCAAACAAACAAAAACCCACTAATTATGACAAACTCCAAGAAGTGATTATGAAAGAATGGGTTGCTATCAGTCAGGATTTGGCCCAGAAGTTGATTGAGAGCATGCCCAGTCGAATTGCAGAGGTCATGAAAAAGAAGGGCCAACACTGCAAATACTGACTCTTTGCATAAATGTCATGTAATTGTCAATAAAAGCCTTTGAAACGTATAAAGTGGTTATAATTATATTTCACTACATCACAGACACAACTGAAACAAAGATCTAAAAGTAGTTTTGCAGCAAACTTTGTGAAAACTAATATTTGTGTCATTCTCAAAACTTTTGGCCACAACTGTAGGTAAGCAGGATACCAGACCAGATGTAGCTTCTATGGACAGAAAAACACTGAGAGAAAACAAAGTTAACAGTCGAAATAACAGCAAATATTGCAACTGGAGAGTAGGCTAGTAGAAGAGAAAAGTGGCAGAGTGAAGAAAAGTGGTCAGTCTGTCCTCCAGCAGTCTAAGCCTATAGCAGCATAACTACAGAGATAGCTCAGGATGACCTATGCCACTCTAACTATAAGCTTTATCAAAAAGGAAAGTTTTATATGGGGTGCCCCCTGGGACATTATTCAGAATTACCTTACATATACACATATGAAATAAACTCTTCCACATACCTTGCACAAAGACTGCTGAAAAGCTTGCATGTAAACTACTGAGAAAATTTACCTTTTAGACACAATGGTGAGAACCTTTCATACAAACTCGTGAAAAGATTTAATACACACTAGTGAAAAGATTTCATACAAACTAGTGAAAAGATTAACCTTTTATACACACTGGTGAGAACCTTTCATACAAACTTGTGAAAAGATTTCATACAAACTAGTGAAAAGATTTCATACAAACTAGTGAAAAGATTAACCTTTTATACACACTGGTGAGAACCTTTCATACAAACTAGTGAAAAGATTTCATACAACCTAGTGAAAAGCTGTCATACAAACTAGTGAAAAACACTCATATTTTCTGATGAGTTCAGTTGAAAAGGAAGGCATTTCACTTAAACAGGAAGATGACTTCGCTAGATTGTATGAAAGTTTTTCACTAGTATGTATGAAAGGTTTTCACTAGTATGTATGAAAGGTTCTCACTTGTGGAGTACCACAGGGTTCTGTGCTTGCACCAATTCTTTTCACTATATATGTGCTTCCAATTGGTAAAATCATTAGACACCATGGGATAAATTTCCACAGCTATGCCGATGATGCACAACTATATTTATCCATAAATCCCGATTAATCCAGTCAGTTAGATAGATTACAGGCATGTCTGGAAGACATAAAAAGATGGATGACTCCAAACTTTTTGCTTTTAAATTCTAACTAGACAGAAGTTGTGATCTTTGGACAAGAAGGTCTAAAAAAGAAACTGCTTAGAAGAAGTCAATCACTTCATCTGGATGGTATTAAATTAGCCTCCAGTAATAACGTAATGAAGCTCGCCGTTATTTTTGACCAAGACATAAAATTCAAATCCCATATTAAACAGGTTTCTAGGATTTCCGTCTGTCACCTCAGGAATATTGCTAAAATTAGAAATATCCTGTCCAGGAGTGATGCTGAGAAACTAGTCCATGCATTTGTTACTCCTGTAATTATTTACTAAATGGAAGTCCACAAAATGCAATTAAAAGCCTTCAGTTGATCCAAAGTTGAATATTAAAAAGAGAGATCACCTTCACCTTGAGTGTGAAGATTTATCATTTACATGAACAAACTGGAATCTGTCAGACAAATATGATTTAAACCAGCCTAGTGCTGTTCCTTTGATCCCTGCAACATCTTCAAGCCTTTCTAAGAGAATATTATGATCGACTGTGTCAAAAGCAGCACTGAGATCTAACAAAACCAGAACAGACACAAGTCCATTATCTGAGGCCATGAGAATATCATTAGTAACCTTCACCAGTGCTGTTTCAGTGCTATGATGAGCTCTAAAACCTGACTGAAACTCTTTTAACAGGTCGTCACTGTTTAGATGCTCACATACCTGATTAGCAACTATCTTCTCAAGGATTTTTGATAAGAAAAGAAGATTAGATATAGATATGTAATCAACTAAGTCATCTTGATCAAGGGAAGGTTTCTTGAGTAAAGGTTTAATTACAGCTATTTTAAATTCCCGTGGTACGTATCCGTTTACTAAGGATAGATTCATCATATCCAAAATGAGGCAAGGAACCAAATGGAACACTTCCTTAAATAATTTGGTTGGGATTGGGTCCAACATACAAGTTGAAGGTTTAGAAGAGGTTCATATGTTTGTTAATTCCGATAGCTCGACTGAATCAAAACAGTCCAAACACAAATGAGGTTCTACAGTTTTCTCTGATGCTCCTCACTGAGAGAGAAGTAATCATGTTTGGGAGGATGCCAATGATTTTATTTTTAATAGAATTAATTGTATTTAGGAAGAATCCCATAAAGTCATCACTACTAAGAGCTGGGGGAATAGTTGGCTCAACAGACTCTGTGTAAGTTTGGTAACTGTACTAAAAGGAAACCTAAGATTAAGAATAATAAGAGATACTTTAAACCTTCTATGTCTAATTACTTTTGCTGGGACCAGATTCGGATTTAATGTACTGAA
Source organism: Valencia hispanica (assembly GCA_963556495.2). NCBI lineage: Eukaryota > Metazoa > Chordata > Actinopteri > Cyprinodontiformes > Valenciidae > Valencia > Valencia hispanica. The sequence continues at coordinate 15,727,542 of OY747702.1, read as the reverse complement.
TTCTTACACCTTCCCGCTGAAGGACAGCGGCATTCCTGGACGTAATGGACAATGAACCTGGTTCTAGCTCCAAAGACTGAACAGTGCGCATTCTTCGGAACTAAAAGGGTGATGTTGAGGCTATGGCCTTCACTGAACGAACTGGATCTCCCAGCATCCTTTCACTGAACGAACTGCATCTCCCAGCATTCTTCCACTGAACGAACTGCATCTCCCAGCACCCATTGCGCGGCCCTCGACCCATTCTCATTGGTCTGTGCCCAGTGATGACATCACAGAGTTGATAAAAGCACCGCGAATATTGAAATCTTGGTCTCTTTTGGTCCCCAAGCGGTGCCTGTGAGGAGACGCTTTAATCCACTGCTAGCATTTTCCCTTTTTCCGTTCAAACCTGCTGGACCAGGAAGAACTTCCTTTTTATACTTCGAAGTGAATCGGCCGATCAAACAGACTCCCTGTCAGTGTAACCAGGGAGTCAGCTGGCCATCTGAGCTCTATTGAAAACAGGCCTGAGTCCCTCAGCGCCTAAAAGTCGGACGTCCGCTTTTCCGACCTCGGTTTTGCGCAAACCGCTCCTTTAAACTGGACACTTTCTACGTTCTTCATCGTGGACTGTGGAGATCTGCCCCCACCAAGTAGGATTAAACTGATTTATATCTCTCGGTCTGGGTAGAGGAGAAGGTCTTGGCGGTTAATATCCGTTTTCTGTTGGTTAAAATAAGTCTGTAAACTTGTTAACCACTGTTATTCTTGGTAGTCTGTCGCTGTACACCGACCCTGAATGTGCATGGTTTTTGTGTTTTATTATTTGACTTTGGTTGCAACCAGAAGCAGTATATTATATTGTATTATTTCCTTGTTTGTTTATTGTCCGCTGCGGTCGGCGAGTGTCTGTTTAGACAGGTCGCGTGGACTCAGTAGATCTCCTTTCTCCGTCGCCCCCATTTCCTTTGTCCAAGCCACCATTGCTAATGAAACTAGCCTTTGTTGAATCGCCACGCGGTCTTCCTTTGTCTTCCTTTGTGAACCGATCGTGCCAATTGATAAGGCTTGAGTTATTTATCGCATTGAAAGGGTGAGCTGAACCAGACTATCAATTTCTGAAACGTTAGAGATGGAATTTGAACACGTTTTATTTGAATTTGCATCACTGAGATTGAATGTGAAATTCAGAACTTGAATAAATGCTTTTAAAAACTGAATATGAAACAGCCCAATTCAAAATCCAATGAATTAGTTTGGAAATGATTGTCACTAAATTTAAAATGAGTTTTATATTTTGAAAATGAATTCACTTGCTTCGGAGCTGTATTTCATCCTACTGCAAATTCAGCTCTCAAACCTTCACTTTCACTTCTTACCATTCAGTTTCAGTTCTACAATTCAATATCAATTCTTAAATGTAGGTTTAGGCTCGGACATCCGGATCCTCAAGAAGTAATCGAGCGCAGAGTAATAGAGCTACATTGTACTTAGGTGAATCTACGACTTGCTGAGCTGGAGCGCGGCACATATGAAGTTGTCATTCTTCATGTCAAATAAGCATCGGCAATACTCACAGGTTGGTAATAAATGTGTTCAATATATAAGAGGAAGCGTCATGTAAACAAACGATTACAGTAACTGCTATCCTAACTATAGCTGTTATACATCGCTGTTGGGGGCTGGATCATGAGGTTGCAGGCCCCCTGTTCATCTTAGACACAGATCATCCCCTGGAATGCATGTAAGTTCACACAACCACAGGCTTCACTGTGGTCTTTAGCGATTTCAGGTGATAGCATAACTGTGAAGTGAAATGAATATGATACATGGTTTCACTATTTATTTATTTATTTATTTATTTATTTTTTACAAATAAATATTTGTAATTAGCCCCACTGATCCAATCCTTGTGCCAATACAATCTCTAGAAGCTCTGGGCAGCTAGAAATGTCTTTTCTGTAAGCAGAAGTTTTCAAGTCCTGCCAATGACATTCAGGTAAGTTTAGACCGGGGCTTTGACTGGAACGTCCTAACAAATGGATTGATCTAAGCCATTCCCCTTTGGTTCTGACTGTATGTTTAGGATCATTGTGCTGCTGAAAGGTCAGCATCTGTCTCAGCCTCAACCTCAGCCTGGTTCTTTTCTAGTATTTAGCTCTATCCATATCTTACAAACTCTGACCAGCTTCCCTGTGTCTGCTGGAGAAAAGCCCTCCCACAGCATGACGCTGCCACCACCATGGTGTGTTTAGAGTATGTACAGTGTTAGTTTTCTTCCATCCACACAACTGTGCAAGTAGGCCAAAAAAATAAAAACTAACTTCATTTTGCTCTTATCTTACCATGTTTTTGGTGTCACATGGATGTGGCAGACGTGCGTCCAACATGGCGAGATTTGCGGAGCACACTATTAGCTGTCACTGATTCTCCCACAGGAGCCGTAGATCATTGAAGCTCCTCCAGAGTTTCCAGGGGCTTTTTGGGCTGCTTGTTTGGTTAATGCTCTCCTTCCCTGGCCTGTCAGTTTACGTGGATAGCCATATAGGTTTGCAGTTGTGCTACACTCTCTCCATTTTCAGATGATGGATTGAACAGCGCTGTGTTATTGTTTGTAACCTATGATATTGGTTTTATAACCTAACCTTGCTTTAAGCTTCTCCACAACTTCCTCCCTGTCTTCATGACGCTGCACTGATGTGGAGACTGTTCAACAATTAGCTGGCTTCTGAAGGCAACAGGTCGGGTACCAGAGAAAAGGGGTTTGAATATGTTTCAGGCCTTTACAAAAAGAATAAACAACACGTTTCTTTTACCTTCCGCTTCATAATTATGCACTACTTTGTTTTTGTCTAGCACAGGGGTCTGCAAACCGCGGCGCTGGAGCCACATGCGGCTCTTTAGACCCTCCACTTTGGTTCTTAGAATTGAGCAATGTCTTCAAATGTTAAGATATTTGTTTTGTTTTTTTAAAGCTAGCTTTAGCAGTTTTTACAATATATGCAAAACATTATCACAAACAGTGACCCTTTTTGGTATAAACTAGTTTACAAACTAGGTGCTTTTTCTGATGTCATTTTCTATAAAAATAGAATTCACCATAAAAGAAAATGGTTCTATTGTGTCTCGAAGCAAACCCTGGGTCCCTGGACTAAAGTCGAAAATGGCTCCTGGGCTTATAGAGGTTGCTGAGCCTTGATCTAGCACATGCAATTCATAGTTTTGACAAAACGAAAGGTGGGAAAGTAGCTGGATATTATAATTTACCATATATTCAAATCTCTTTTCAGTTTTCCTATAATTTAAACAATACCGTCTAGTTAGCCATGCAAACACCTGGGCTACTGTCTTGCTTTATTTTCAAAAACAAAGACTCGCAAACCCTTCAAGTTATTGTGAATCTCTGCATTCATTTCTAAAATGTTCAACTCCCTGACGATATTCAATAAAGCTGTGCTTTCACCGTTTGGGGGATTAAATGGGAGAACAGGCCCTGTCATCCTCTGAGCTGACGCCGATCAACAAATGGAGAGGAGGAGGAGGAGGAGGAGGGGGGAGGGGGAACAGCGCTCATCATCATCCAGCTCCGCTGCTGCCTTTACCTTGATGGTCTCCCCTTCGATCTCCACCGCCTTCTCCCTGAAGTCCACCCCGATCGTGGCCTCGGTCTTGTCGGGGAAGCTGCCCCCCGTGAAGCGGAAGGTGAGGCACGTCTTCCCCACGTTGGAGTCCCCGATGACGATGATCTTAAAGATGCGCGTCTGGATGCTCGTATCCAGGGAGGAGGTGCTCAGGTCCACGGAGGAGGTGAGGCTCGGGGCGGCGGCGTCGCTGCTGCTGCCGGCTCGGCTCCGGCCGGCTCTGTAGTAATCCATGGAGGATGTCAGGATGGTGACATTGTCGTCCGCTCGGTTTCTTCTGGATGCTACTTTCCCTGCTGCTGCTGCTGCTGCTGCTGCTCCTCCTCCGCCGCCGGCCGGAGCTCGGGTCTCCTCCTCCGGGGAATCCTTGGTCATTATTGCCGGAGGAGGCGATGCAGCAAGTCGGGGTGCGTGTGTGTGGAGAGGGGTGGGGGAGGAATGATTTGAGAGGAGAATGAAGGGAGGAGAAAGGGAGGAGGAGACCAGAGATGCTGTCTTTCAGCAAGTGACGGAAGCCTTAAAGGGAGAAGAATCATTAGGAAGTGAACAAAACAATGACTGATTTGAACCTGAAGCACAACAGTTTATACATCAGCATGAATGGCCCAATAATTTATCTGAATCCTCCCTTTTCCACTGTGGGCAGATTTTAACATACACCTTTCATTTGAAAAAAACAAAAAAACAAAACAAGAAGCGGTTGCAGATTTCTAGATTTTATGGTTGACCTTCCCTGATCTCATTAGGGTCAGATTATTCCTACAAGCTCTGAAGTGTGGTGGTGGCAGCATCATGCTAAGGGACTTGATTGCAGAAAGTGAATGGAATCATAAAGAATGTCAATATAATATAGGGGAGACCAATGCTGGTTGTCCCATTGGTTGGTTGTCACATATCACAGGGATACTAGAGGGCGCTGTGGTTTGACTTTGATATCAAACATTTGGTTTATTAATCTGGTCATTTTGCACTATTCATCTTTTGGTTTGAACACACAACACTGAGGTGAGGATACATTTTGTAATTTTTCTGGGTCAGAGTAACTTTTCATGTTGGTGTCATTTTTGTAAAAAAAATTTGGAAGTTATTAGCTTTAAAAAAAACATAATTAATCAAAAAGTCAAACATGACAGCTTTGATTTGAGCTAAAATTTACTAACCTAGCTAAAGCCATGTGCTAGCTAGCTAAAACATTTTTGTCAAGAGGTCACATGGGGTTGGTCGTCACATGTGACTTTTGAGTTTTTGTACTTTGACATAAGATTAAATAGTTGAAATAATAGTTCAGAAATTCAACTGGGGAAACATTTTATAGACCCATTACATTTCCATGTGCTTTGAAAATAAGGAACAATGTTGGGTTAACTTTTTTGTGTTTATATTAAATAAAATTAATTGCTTTTTTTCAATTCTATGCTTTTCAGAACTATACATTCCTTCACTTTAGCACTCACCAGAATAATACATTTTAGGGATTGAACACAACGAACAGTATTACTTATTCCTAACACAAATTTTCTGTCATTTTAATACAAAAAGTTACATAATTTAATAAAATCTTAATTTCTAAGAGAAAACCCCATTCATATTAATAAGGACAACCAACCCCATACAGTGTGACAACCAACCCCAACATGGGGCAGGTTGTCACAGTGGGTCAGAGTGTCTTTGACAGGTAATAACATTTTATCACAATAAATTGTAAAAATGAAAGCTGAGTTAAAGTAAAGCCTAGATCCTAGACTTTCATTTAATCGACAAATGTCTCTTGAAACATTTTTGGATGATGAGCATTTAGAGCAAAAAGTGAGACAACCATCCCTGGTCTCCCCTAATAAAGAGCTGGATTGGTAAAACCCAGCTTGGTGTTCCGACAGGATCCAAAACACACACCAAACTGGTCTTCAAATGAGTGAAGCAGACTAACGTCAAACTCATGTTGGCCTAATTAAAGTTCTGACCTCATTCCAGCTGAAAATATGCCTAAATTGTGTTGAAATCTGTGTGAGAAAAGCAACCAATTTACATATTACCACTGAAAACGACTTATTTTAATCAACTTGGAGGAGTTATGCCAAAAGCAGTGTGGCTGAGTTGAATTGTGGGGGATTTATTCCCAATATTAGTGGGGATGTATGTATATATTCAGGCTTGTATGGAGAATTTTTACCTCGTGCGGATAAGAGGGAATCCACAAATAATTCAAACTTGTGTGCAGAATCCCTTTAAAACAATCTTTCAAGAGGTAGACTGTATAATCCGTCAGCCATGGAAAAAGACTAGACATTCATGTCCAGCAAGAGTTCACTTCTCACCCAAAGAATTTATTTAAAGTTGAAGTTGAACGAAAAAATCAAATCAAAGATTGCTAAATACAAAATAGTGTTGCATTTTAGGTTGCAGGACAAAATACTGTAGTTTGTCAACATTCCTGTATGAAGCTACTTTATGCCTTAGCTCCAAACTGTTTCAGGTTTAGGAAAGATATAAAGCTGAGAAATTCTTACTGATCTTTAAAACTCCATCCGTTTTGCTCACACATGGATGCCTGCCAAACATGCAGTCATGGTAACAAGATCCTCAGTCAGCTCTAGAGTTTTAATTTATAAATGATTTGCTCCTTACCAGTTTCCCAACTTAAATAAAGCTATCCTAAGGTTTTCAAAACCACCACTGTTATTATCATTTATTAATAATGGAAGGATGCCCCAAATGGAAGAGAAAGTGCAAATTGCACAAAAATACAATTTAAATGCAGGGGGCAATCTGTTACCAAAGCCAATATATCAATTTATCGCAATATATTTAGATTTATTTCCCTGATTACACACGACTGAACATTTTCTGTTCCCATTTTATTATAAATATCATAAATATTTTTTATACTTCTGCCTTTTATTATTTGGGCTACAAATTTTCTTTCTTCAGAACGATAACTCACCTGGTGGATTCCACACAACATATAAACATGAATTAAATAACTTCTGAATAGGACGATACCTTTTTTTTCCTTTTAAGTACAATGTCATGGCAACTGAATTTTCTCACACAGTCTTGTCACATGATCTGATCAGCCGGTTAACTTTGCCACATTCCACGAGGTAACATGGTCGTTATGTTGAGGAGGTCTAGTCCTCTTTAACCAAATGTGATGATGCCAGATTGAATCAATACTGTGTGCAGTAATATTTCAATATAAACTCTACTGTAACTAGATTATGAGCGTTAAAGGGTTTTGTGCTGAGTGGGGATAAAATAAAGTGGACTACGTCAGTAGCTCAAATGACTGAATTTCATTTATTTCTAAGTCAAATAGGTTTGCAAGGATATTAGTAGGTAAACACGCAATGGTTCACTTTGTAGAAGGGGAAATTTGATCTTCAATTGTCTATTTCTAGAAGTTACAGCACTGTTTTTGCTTGATGCCCTTGTCTCATTGTTTTATAAAGGATGTCCTCGTCTTATCCCATGTATCAGCTGCAGGTCCCGATCAAGGCTTTAAAAAAAAAAATTGGTAATCAGAGTTGCTGATGAAAGTCACTATACCTGTTGTATACTAGCCAATTGGCTGTGTTTTATGTGGAAAATAAAATAAAAGCCTAATTTAGTGTGCATAGCTTGCAAAACAGTATTTTAAATCAGGTTTTTTTGTAAACAAAGCATTTTTTTGTCCATTCACAATGACATTAATGTTGAAAGTAAGGCTGCTCCGGCTTCCTGTTCATTTGTGTCATGTGACTTTATCAGGATGCTTTGTTCAGATCATATGGCTCAGGTGTGTACAACACAGATATCCCCAGCATCCTAATAGAGAGGTGCAGAGGGAAGCTGAAACACCTGTAGCTAAAATGTATGATGTTTAAAGGAAATCACGAGAAAGGAAGAGAACACATTTTTTTGTACATTCTGTGTGCTCCCCATTAACTGGAACCACAAGAACTTCAATCTAACATGGCACCATGACTGAATGTCACCTGTGCAATAGTTCCTGTTTTTTGTGACTAAATATTCCTCAGTCAACTGTCAGTGATATTATAAACTGTGAGTGACTGGGACCCTAAATGTCATTTGGCCCTCAGATTAACTCAAGAACAGCTTTTAGATATAGCTTCTTGGAATGGGTTTCCACGGACAAGCAGGTGCATCCAAGCTTCACATCACCAAGTACAAGTTAAAGCGTTGGATGCAGTGATGTAAAGTAGGCTGCCATTGGATTGTAGAGCAGACCAGACCTGTCCTCTGGAGGGACAAATCAAGCCTCTCTGTCTGGCAATCCAATGGACGACTCAGGATTTAGCAGTTGCCAGGAGAACAAACCTTGCCTGACTGTGTTGTATCAAGTGTAACATTTGGTGCTGAGGGAATTATGGTCGGGGGCTTTTTTTTCCAGGAGCTGGACTCTGAGAGGAACTCCTAACACCGCAGCCTACAGAGACATTTTGGATAAGTTAATTGCTCCCAACATTTTGGGAACAGTTTGGGAATGTTCCATTCCTGCTCCAACATGACTTCAGAGCAAAGACACAAAGCAAAGTCCATAAAGACATGGATGAGTGAGTTTGGTTTAAATGAACCTCAACCCGGTGGGATACCTTTGGGATGAATTAGAGTGCAGACAGTGAACCAGGCCTTCTAAGCCAACATAAGACCTCATTTATGGACTTCTGGAATAATTCTCAAAAATTCCCATAAACACACTTCAAAGCCTTTCCGAAAGCCTTTCCAGAAGAGTTAAGCTCTTGTAGCTGCAAAAGCTAGACTGAGATCGTTTCAAACCCTCTGGATTAAGAATGGGATGTGGCTCAAGCTCATGTGTGAGTGAAGGCAAGTGGTAAGTGACCCAATCCAAACCCAAATACTTAATTTTCCTCTGGGATCAATGAAGTGTTTTTGAATTGAATTGAATCCTTCAGGCAATGTGTACATTTCAGCTTCTGTATTGTCAGGGCATTATGGCTTTCTTAACCTCATTAACTCTGTTGGAGCAGCACATTGTGGTGTATTTGCAGAAACTCTTGTTAGAACAAAATAGAAGAAAAACAGGTAGGATAGACTGCAGCATCCGAAACATCATTTGTGGGTGAATGAAGTGCTGTGCAATCAGAATACTGATCTAAGCCATGTAATACTGCTGGAATTTGCCTATTTTACCGCATTTATATGTCACAGAGTTTATTGAGGCATTTATGTTGCATCTATACTTTATGTATTCAGAATCAAGCTGATTAGGAAACTTATATTCTTTATTCAAAGATATTTTGAGCAATTTCACAAGCAATCAGAGTGTTCTTGGGGTTAGCTAAAAAACAGAAACAAGTTTGACTTACCTTTTTAAATTGTGCCTCAAAAGCAGCTGCAGAGTGTTTGAGATGCTTTGCTTTCATTTTAACTCAGCCCTGCAGTAGCATCCCCTGCGAGACACCACCTTTGTTGACACAAGTAGGCGCGCTCTGTCTGCCGACAGCAGACTGAAATGTGGACAGAATGGCAAAACACTTGTCCTGATTTTGCTCTGCGTTTCTTCCTCTCACAAGCACAAACACAGGCGTGCCACTCGATCTCCTCCTTGCAGAAGTGCACGCTATCTCAGAGACACCCTCATAATCTCTTTCTCATCCAGACACACAGCAAGCACACACTGGCAGCGTTAAACAGTCCCAAGGCCTCTGTCTCACAAAGCTCCCCTTCAATCCTCTGTAAAAGGCCTGTTTGTCTCAGAAAGATGCGCAGTGGGACATTCACGTCCCGAAGAACACAAACTAGCAGCAAAATCCAGAAATCATTTGCATAATATGTAGATATTTTGATGCATAAATCACACACTCCCCGTTCTTCTATTTTCATAGATATTTCACACCAATTCTATTGCAGATCTCTCAGCATTAATTTCCAGTCGTTCAATGCAAACAGAGATGTGAAAAAGTATTTTCACCCTTGCAAATTTCTTATGCTTTATTGTTTTTGTCACACTTACGACAAATCTGTATATGAATTTTTATTTTCCAGTTTGCAAGCAGTTGGGCTGTCCGTTCTGCTTGAGACAGTCCACTTTGTTTGGGCAGGCGTGAAATTCTGGACATGCTGGATAGCTCGCTGCTTCCTGTGATAGCGCTCCAGCTGAACAGCTGTTGTAGTTGCATAATATCAAGGCAGTTTGGTCTGCTTGTAAAAAGTCCATTATGAAAGTTGGCTTTTCTCGCCTAACTGTGCCACCCCGGACTAATCGTCGATCAATTTAAATTCAAAAATACTTTATTAATCCCAAAGGGAAATTAAATTTTGATGTAACTCATGCTATTCAAGTTTCTTCAAAGATTTGTTGAAGAAATTACCCCTAGGAATGGCTTTGTGACCCTTTCCAGACTGGTGGATGGCAAGGACTTTCTCATCTAATCCTAAAATTCCTCAGATCAGATCATGAGGTGTTTTGAGGTATTGAGGTACATGTTGTCAGACAGGTTCTAAATAATTTGTTTCTTGATTCTGCTGACTTGGCAACGGTGAGATCTGGGTGAAACTGAACTCAGCTTTCCAAAAAGTGTGGTTAATTACAGTAAATTCATGATTTAACGAGAGAAATAATTGGTTCACATATAGGACCAATTCGTTTGGATAGCTGTTTTCCCTTAATCAGATTAGTTAGTTACCCGAGTAATCGTTGTCTAAAATAAAGTTGTGGTCTGAAACATTGAACATCTTAGCTTTAGTGGTGAGTTAAAGTCCAGTCCTGTCAAAAAACAGCAATGAAACATACAGTAACTTGCTGGATATGTATGATGGTTTTGCATTTCTCGTACACTACCTGTATAATCAGAAGAACCGTTTGCTTCATTAATCATGCAGATCATCTGATGACACTGTGATTTGTAGTAATGGGAGGAAGCAGGTGAAAACATTTTCAAGTTGGAGGTATGTTCTGGAGAGAAGAGGAATAAAAATGAGTCAAACCACCTCTGTGAACAGGTGGAACAATGAAGCTGTAATGAGAAGAAGTACTGAATGTCGGCCAGTTGAAGTACCTGTGGTCCACCATCCTAAGCAACAAGCAGTCCATAGTGCAGGAAGGGTGGAGGTGACAGGAAGGAAGAATTTGTGCCAGAAGGATCACTCTAAAAGTGAAAGGGAAGGTTTGCAAGATGGAAGCGAGACCTAATATCATGTATGGTTTGGAGACAAAAAGAGAAAAGAAAAAGGGTGAGTAGGGGTGGAGGTTAAGATATAAAGATTTACGAAATGGTCTGGATCAGAAATGAATAAATCTGAGAGAGACCTGAGGATAAGCGATTTGAAGACAAAGTTAGAGAAGCAAAACTGAGATGGTTTGGGCCTGTGGAAAAAAGGGGTGATGAATATACTGGACAAAGAATAAGGAATGCCACAGTGAAGGTTCATGAATGTGGTGAAGAGGAATATGAAGACAGTTGTTGTAACAGAAGAGAATGTTAAGGAGGAGTTAAATGGAGGTGGATGATCCACTGTGTTGACCCCTAAAGGGAACCGCTTTCACCAGTTATTCCTATTTTCAACATGTTAAGGTTTTGTTGAGTAGGTTGTCTAATCTCTGGATATTAGCATGAACTCCCATTATTGTCTATTGCCAGTTTTTCCCTATTTTGAACTATATGTGATCATAATTCAAAAGTGGATAACAGCTGATATATTTCTCCCCAATTGTATGTCATTGCTTTGTCTAAAAATGGAACGAGAAGTCACTTAGTTGCTTTGTTCTGTGTTTTATCAAATAAGTCCTCAATACTTCTATTTGTAAAAGTGATCTCGCATAGGGCTTTGTGTATAAGATCATTAGAACATGTTTGTGGTAAAGAATGAAGTGCTTTATGAAGGGGAATGTGAGGAAACAATCAAATATTTCATAAAGTCTTGCTAACATCAAAAAGTGAGAACTGAAGCAATGAATAAAAATATCACACATCTCTTTATTTTGTTAACTCATAAATTATACAAACATATTTTCTTGTCCTTAATCAAGGTGTTACAATCTGCTTATGATGCCAGCATTCTGAGAGAATAGACAAGACAATTATACTTACAGTACATTAAGTGATGTACATGTATCAATGTAGGGCAGGATCTGAGAGTAATTTTGTCTTCATATGGAAAATATGCCAAAAGTTTCCAATATGTGGCACTTCTCACCATGGTGTTGTCCATGAAGGATACAAGTACAATGGACCCTCGGTATTTGTGGGGCTTAGGGGCCACAGCTGCCTACAAATAGCTGAAATCCATGAATACTTGAGACGCCCTCTAAAAACGCCTATAACTGCCTATTTTAATAGTTTAAACACCAAATATACCTTAATATTTATTGATGCACACAGCAGAAACCATCTTAGCATTACCACAGAAGCTAACATCCACAATTTCCCTTATTTCTGCTCTTGGGGTTACAGCCAATTAGTGCCAAGGGAAATGAATGGTACACCAGGATTGGCTGCTTTGTAAATTCCAGCCAATAGCGTGTCAAGTAGCACTGGTATTTCGGCTTCTCAAGCTGCATTTTCTTTTAAAAGGGGCTATATGCAATTTTCTGAAATTTAAACTCACGACTGACACATGTGGCCAAACACCGGAACTGCTCTTCCTTTCTGCTCGCTCTCGCAGGGCGCGCTCCTACGCCGGTCGCTCTCAATCTTCGATCTTTTTCGGGGCACTTGTCAGGGGTTGACATTTTTTTGTCTTATGTGGAGTTACTGTTGGTGTCAGAGTTGTCCTTGGTTTCTTCTGTGTATTCGCACAATCCATTGAACTGCTTGCGAGTGCTGACTAGCGGTGGTGGCAGAGTGATCTGAAACGTTTAACATGAACGCGCTTGATGTCACATCCGCAGACAGCGCGAGAAAATCCGACCCGACAGAAAATAGAAACAATTGGACACAGGCTCATAGGTGCACCCACTGTGAGCTGACAAGGTGTCAGCATGCTCATCAGGAGATGTTTGAGTCATAAATGGTCAAATAAAAAGGCTATTGTTACGTTTATTTTGGGGGAAAAGTTGCATATAGCCCCTTTAAAAAATGTATGTACTCAATAGAAAATCCAAAAATAGTTGAATTTTCTGCTAATAATTTGGTGTTATGTTCCATAGTAAAATCTGTATATAAGTTAATCTGCAAACAGGTGGAGGTTCACTGTATGTTTGGTCATTAAGAGTGACATTTTGTGGTAAACTGAAGTGTTTGATGGAAAGTTTGAAGGAAAATGCCATTCTTATTTTCCTTATAGGTTTTAAGACATTAATATAGAAACAGCTGAAAACACTGTAAGTAATATTTCTGCATAACAGAGATAACAAGTTCTAGATATAAGCACCAAATTACACCCAGCTATATTAAGCGTCTTAAATATTCAATCACAGAAGATCAACAACAATACCATATGGAAGGTTTGAAATGTCTACAATTGGGAAGGCTGAGAAACCAAAGATTCTTATGGAAAAATGTTCTTCATGAAAATGTATTTCATTCTGAATCTGTCGAGTTAAGCAAAACTTTAAATGTAAAACAAGTATTGTAGTTACAAAAAAATGTATCCATGGTATCTCAAGCTTTAAGCCACAGGTCAAGCTGATTTTCATCCGCCAGCAGAGCATCTTTATCATGGTTAGTCAGTCTTCAGAGAAGAATTCTCATTCAGTCACAGTCTGCTATGAGATTTTCATTGTCCCTCAAATGACTTGTAAGTATGTTGATTTGAAATCTGTTCCAAGGGCATTTTTAGCATTGCATTTGTAAATTCCAGAGTTTGTCAACACTGGGTTCTGTATGATTAGACTCCCCCCGTCTGTCATATGAATTCCTCCCTGCACTGTGTACTGGTTGTGAGGTAACAGTGTGGTGCGCCCAGGTAACGTCCATGAAATATCAGGCTTTGGAATACCTGTCGTGGCACACCTTAGTAACACTGGGGTTCCTCGAATGACTCTTGTGATGGAGGTCATTGTGCTTGTGATCCGGGGAGGAAAAACCATCACGATGACGGGGTAAGATAGTGTTGAGGATCCAAAAGAATTTGCGGCTCTGCAAATATACGTTCCCTTATCAAAAGGGGCAACTTGCCTGACATGTAGGGTTCCATTGGAGAGGAAAGATATTCTACCAATGGTCTGAGGTTTGTCCAAAACCACACCATTGGGTAAGGTCCATGTAATCAGTGCCTGTGGCCAGCTATCAACAGTGCAAGGTAAGTTCAGACTGAGGCCATAAGTGATCTTCATTCCTCCTAAATAAATAAATTAAATGAGAATTAGATTAGAAATTGACAAAAACAACAAACAAAACTGTTTTGAGAAGCAACAGCATACCTGTGGTTCCTCTGATCACAGGTTTCCAGCCAGCCTCCAGGGAATAACGTTTCTCTGCTTGTCCTGCTATATTTCTTGCTAGGCACCTGTAAATTCCTTTATCAGCTGGCATTGGCTGAGAAATCCGTAGAGTCCCATTTCCAAAATGGTGGGTAAAACGCTGAAGTCTACGTCCATGTGATAACATTGTCCCATTGGGTAGTAACCAAGAAATCTCTGGGATTGGTGTGCCACGAGCAGGGCACTCCAGGATCAGTTCACCACCATCTTGCCTAATTGGTAATATCTCAATGTTAGGACTAGCAAAGCTGGGTTTCTCAGCTAGTGACGCCACTTCTAATTCAACTGAAAGGGAGGCTTCACCCAAGTGATTTTTAGCAAAACACTTGTACCTTCCTGCATCCGTCTTCCTTACCCCCCTCAGCTCGAGGCTTCCATTTTGGTGGACTTGGAAGCGACCTCCAAGGTAGGGGGGTGTTAGTGAGTGGCCATAGGGAGTAAGCCACCAGATCTTAGGCTCAGGTTTTCCCTCTACCCTGCAATCCAGAAGTGCTGTTTGGTAGGAAACAGTCAAAAGCTTCATAGTAGTCTTCCCTTTCATGCCATTAATGTAGGGTTCCTGGAGTTCAGCTTCAATTATCATGTTTTTAATATCATCACCAGCAGAATTTCGTGCCACACAGGCATATTTCCCTTCATCGGCCAGTGTCACTTTCTTCAAAATTAATGTTCCATCGTCTATAACCCTGTATTTGTCTGACAATGATGGTATCACATCTGTTTGTGGTGAGATCCAAATGATTCTTGGTTTAGGCTCACCTGTTGCCTGACAACTCAGTTTAGCTGACTCTCCCAGTTTCACTTTCACAAGTGATTGTGATTTTAATTCAATTTGTGGAGCATTTGGTCCCAGTTTGACACTGAGTTTTCTTTCATCTTTGCCTAGTTTGTTCGTTGCATGGCAAGTGTAGTCGCCTTCATCTTTTCTGCCCATCTGCTGAAGAAGTAAAGTCCCATTCCCGTACATCACATAACGTCGGTTGCGAAGGCCGCTGTCGTCAGATTGAAGGGCATTGTTAACTAATGTTCCATCTGGAAGACTCCAGGAAACCTCTGGGTTGGGTAGGCCAGTTGCAACACAATCCACCTTGATCAACAAGAGTGAAATAAGACAGAACAGTGATTCCTATGGCTTATGTTGTGCTGTGATAAAATCATATTCTTGATTAAAAGAAACAGACAGCTACCTGTATGATGTTGAGTATGGCTCAACAACCTGCCCTAAACCTATAGCTCAAGAATTATCTGTTGTTCAGTTTATATTGAAAATTATAGAGACACAATTTAAACCGTGCCAGTGACATTTGAATGAGAATATGTAGCCTTTTGCTTAACTTTGAGCAGTTACCTGGAAATTCTCTCCAAAAGTCACTCTGGTCTGGGCAGTCCTTACATGTTCAATTCGAGGGGGAGTCATCAACACTTCGACCTGTTAAGGTAAATACGTATTTAATCTTTCAGACAAAAACTAATTAAAGCAAACTTTTACCTTCCATTTTCTCCGCACATGTAGTAGGTACATCCAGTTGTCTGAAAACATTTGTTTTCACAATTTTTGGCGAGAATTTCTTTGATTAATTTTAAAATGTTTGGGTATGTTACTAGTAATCAGCATAATAGTGTTTTTCTATTACAAGTAGGGCTGTAATGTGGTGTAGTGGTTGGCACTAGAAGACTAGCGAGATGGTATTTTGTCTGTAAAAGGTGGGTGATACACTTTCTTGTTAGCACTGATAGCATTCAGCATGGCAGCAATTCAATGCAGACATGACTTTTTATGTTCAAACCCAGCATCACACTGGAGAAGAAAGGGGATTTAAGGGATACTGAACATGGCATGGTTGTTGACCTTGTTGTCTGAGTATTTCAGAAACTGCTGATCTACTGGGATTTTCAAGCACGACCATTTCTTTAGTTTACATAGAATGGTCTGAAAAAAAGAAAAAATAAAGTGGCAGTAGTATGTGTAAAAATGCCTTGCTGGTGACAGGGGTTTGAAGAGAATGGGTGTAAAGGCTGATCATACCTGAAAAAGCTCCATGTCCACCCCATTAGGCCTCTGAAAGATGCACCGATAGCTTCCACCATCCAGCTCTCTTAGCTGAAGTATCCTGAGGGTCCCATTACGAAAAACTTTAATTGGTCTCTCTGGGCTAAAGGCAGAAAAAAGTGGATTACAATAATGCACTTCAATGTTTTGGTTGTTCACAAAGTCAAAGGATATTTCAGTTGCCTGTAGTGATGATCCAGGATTATCTTAGAGGGCAGCTGCCAGAAAGTCCCTCTTGAGGATCCAGGGGACTCTGGACAGTGGAGGTAGACAGCAGAACCATATAAAGCTGACACAACATGTTGACGGGAGGGAGAACCATGACTCTGGTTTGGCGGGACGGGAAGAGGAGGAGGACCTTGGCGAAATGAGGAGGAGGACTCCTCTCTCACCTCCAGCAGGACTGTTCGCTTGGCGATACCCACTGCATTACTGGCCAAACACTCGTACCTGTGGAGATAGATGGCAGTTTGGTTGATTCCAATCTTGAGCCCACTTTGGCTGCATTTTGTTATAAAATATGAAAAAGTTTACAAACCTGGCACATTCATCAAAGAGGTTCCAATTTGCTTGAATGTAACTGTGCAAGGTTTAGTATGTATTGTGTTTCTGGCACTGCCATAATTCTAAGTTAATTTCATAAATGTTGCATCATATGAGGGATTGCTGAAGGATTGCTGTGGTTGGAAATCTGCCCAACCTCACGCCAATGACTGACGCAATCTGCTGGGATTCCTTAAATAGGAAACTTTTTAACTGATTGGAATGTTTGTATAATTGTATTGAAATGACTTCTTGTTAAGTGCCTTGAGATGACATCTGTTGTGAATTGGCGCTATATAAATAAACTGAATTGAATTGAAATTGAATTGAATCTAAGCAGGCCTTTGTGATTGGGACATTGAGCAAACTGATACTGCAATTGTGATCATGATTCAATGTATTCTGCAGCGCTACATCCAATAATAATAAATATATAGTTGTTTCTGTTAACAAAAAACAAATACAGTGGGGCAAAAAAGTATTTGGCAGCCACCGATTGGACAAGTTGTCCTTCCTAAAAAGATGAGAGGTCTGTAAATTTCATCATAGTTTCTGTGAGACAGACTGTGAAAAAAAAATCCAGTAAATCACATTGTTTGATTTTAACACATTTATTTGTATAACGGTGCAGAAAATAAGTATTCGGTCATCTCAATACTCTGTAATGTTGTCTTGGTTGGCAATGACAGAGGTCAAACATTTCCTGTTTGCACACACTGTAGCTGGTATTTTGGCCCATTCTTCCATGCAGATCCTCTCTAGAGCTGTCAAGATCAGAGAAACAAAAAGCCGAAGGCTGTGGACTTCCCTGGAACAAGCAGGTAGGGCAAGCCTCCAGCCATCAGCGCTAGCCTTGACAGCTCATCTGAGACCTGTCAGTCAAAAAGACTATTATTCATAATTTCAAGATTAAATTACATCTAAAGTTATAATTGAGTTATTAAAAAAATCCACCCCCTCAGAGTTGTCCTTACAGTAAACCTGACCTGTTAAACCTAAAATGGTTTTTTGAACCAGGCTGGTTTATTTCTACTGTGAAGTTTGCATTTTTAACATGGGAGTGAATGGGAACTTACGGCTTTCTGCAGTCAGCCCCTAGCGGATGAGGGGGGAACTGCTTCAAATTCGGCTGACGGAGTTTGCCTCTTGGATGCAACTCAGCATTATTCCCCGTCCAAACATGATGAGTGGTGTTTATACCTAAGAGTTCTATTTTGGTCTCATCTGACCACAGGGAATTCTCTTCTGGACCATCCAGATGGTCTCTGGCAAACTTTAGACCTGGACTGGACATGTGCTGACTTAAGTAAGGGGACCTTTAGAGTGCTGCAGGATTTTAATCCATGAAGACACCGTGTGTTATTAATAGTAATCTTTTTTACTGTGGTCCTAGCTCTCTTCAGGTCAGTTCCCCCAGAGGAGTTCTGGGCTGTTTTGTCGGTTTCTCAAGATCATGTGTACCCCACGAGGTGAGATCTTGCATGGAACCCCAGGTCGAGGGAGATTTTCAGTGATCTTGTATTTATTCCATTTTCTAATAATTGCTCCAACAGTTGACCTCTTCTCACTAAGCTGCTTGCCTATTGTAGATTGGCTCATCCCAGTCTTGTGCAGGTGTACAATCTAGTCCCTGGTGTCCTTGGACAGCTCTCTGGTCTTGGTCATGGTGGAGGTTGGAGTCTGACTGTTTGAAGGTTTAGACAGGTGTCTTTTATACAGATAACAAGTTCAAACAGGTGACATTAATACAGGTACCATGTGGAGAAAGAAGAAGAAGAGCTTCTTAAAGAAGAAGTAACAGGTCTGTGAGGGTCAGAATTCTTGCTTGTTTGTGGGTGCTAAATACTTATTTTCTGCACCATGATACAAATAAGTTAGTTAAAAATCATAGAATGTGATTTCCCGGATTTCTTTACATTCTGTCTCTCACAGTTGAAGTGTGCCTATCATGAAAATTACAGACCTCTCTCATCTTTTTAAGTGGGACAACTTGCACAAGAAATGACTGCCAAATGCTTTTTTGCCCCACTGTAATATAACCAAAGCCCCACTTTCTTTCTTTGTATGTGTTTTGATGTATCTGAGTAGACCAGAGAAACTAACAATATGAAAAATGGCGTACTAGAAACCTACCTTTTGCATGGCCACTGGTGCTTTCAGGACTAAAAACTGAAGATGGGGGGTTTTCGGTGGGGGATTTTTTTCTGTCACCTTAATAAGATACTTTTCAGTCTAGATGTGTTTTACAAGCCTCTGTGTCTATTATGTTACAACTGACATCGATCGACTCGTTACTTGGCTCTATGCTGCTAAGGGAGGTAGTCACAGAGCTGAGTTCCTGAGCAGGAGTGAAGTGGGTTGAGGCAGCGCGAGCTGTGAACCTGCTGTCACTAGCTGGCTGCAGGCTGGCTGTTAGCTTTACTTATGTAAACACACTTTGTCCAAGTTCGTGGCCAGCTCGAATGATTGATTTGTGAAAGATGAGCTGTCCTTGATTTTTTATAAGGCCTATTAGGTAAAACAGCAATGTCTGAGAGGAACTATTACAGCTATTCTGGAATCAATGGTCTGAAAAAGAAAAATCATTAGCTATGTTATTTGTGTCTACTTTGATGCTCAAATTCACATCAACCCACCTACAGGTAGGACACAGTAATTTGAAGAAAAATCCAAAGTACTGCTTGTAATATGATAAAATTCAATTAGATAAAAAATTCATTCAGTAAAATTAAGATGAAATAAAGTTCATACCTCCCACCATCAGATGGTAGAATATTTTTTACAAACAGCGTCCCGTTTGGGAAGACGAATAGCCTGCGTCCCAGAAACTGTGATGCTTTAACATAGGCGCCCGTTGGAAGCATCCATTTCAGAGCAGGAACTGGTTCGCCCTTCGCAGAGCAGTGGACATACATGCTCCTGTCTGGGTAAATGAACTACTGTAAGCCAGAAACAAGACCAGCTCTAAACAGGACGTAAATGTAATAGATGTGTTTGTCATGTCTCACCTGGTTGAACGATCACTGTATCCAGTCCACCTTCACTTATACTCGGAGGCAAAGCTGCAACATGGAGTTTATACATGACTGTATCAGCACCAGCTGCATTACTTGCAATACATTTGTAATCTCCTTTGCTGGAGAAATTGGCTGAGTGAATTCTGAGGGTCCCGTTCTGAAGCAGAGACATCGGAGAAAGGAGAGTGTGAATGGTTCCGGCTTCTCGGATAAACGTCCTATCTGGGAGAATCCAGGAAATCTGGGCAGGTGGTTTTCCAGAAGCAAGACAGTCAAATGTCACGGTTTTCCCTAGGTAGATTGATATTTCTGTGGACTTGGGGGGCTGGATTCTGGGAGGCTCCGTTTGGACAGCTAGGGTGACCACCATGCGATCTGATCCAAACCTGTTGTGGGCTGTGCAGAGGTATTGTCCTCGATCCTGAAGCTGGACGTTTTTAATGAAAAAGGTTCCATTTCTGAAGACTTCAAAACGGAGGCCATGTTTGCTGTTGGATGGTATAGTGGCACCTGGTGACAGAACAGATAATAAAACATGATGACATCCGTCAAGAAGTTTTGTATTGTCTTGACTTTACTTGATGTCCGCTTCTACCTCTTTACTTTTATAATTTTTTCCTGACCACATTTTACCTGTGGAGACTTTGGTCCAAGTGATGTTAGGTTCAGGGTTCCCGGTTGCTTTGCAGGGTAGGAACACATCATCCTCTGCCAGCACTGACACACTTGCGGTAGAAATTGTGGTTATACGGGGTTTATTCCCACTAGCTCCAAAAAGCCATGGGAAGGGAGGTGCAGCTGTGGCACTCTGGGAGCTACGTCGTCCTGAAAAGAAGAACATAGTTAAACAATAAATGGTACAAAATACATTTAGAAATCAGTTTGATGAAACACACACATTTATGGTCTATATATTTAAGTATTACTTCCTTGCATAGGCCAACAGGCCACCTACCTCCATGCAGAGCAGGAGAACTTGTTAGGTGTGATGGAGGGGTTGGGGGGAAAACAAAGAATAATGGTGGTGAAGGTCTAACAGGCTTTAAGTGTTCCAGGGAGTAAATGTGTGAGGCAGTGGGTGCTGGTGGTTTCAGAGTTAAATATCTATGCGGGGACAGAGTGTCCTTTTTAGGTGTGATTGGAGGTGGAGGATTGTAGCCACTCCGAGGTTTGGGTGTGGCCATCCGTCCGAGCTGAGCGATCCGATCAAGCTGGGCCTGAAAAAATCAAAACCAGGGTTATGCACTCTGTTCCGTCCTTAATCGTACCAGTCTGTATTTATTTACATATGTACCTTTCTGTTACAAACAAGACAGATAAGAACAATCAGAACCTTTTTCTGGTTAAACATGCAGTTCAAACCAGAGGTTTACATAGACTGAATAGAAAGACACATGCAAATATTGTCTGAAGTTAAATCAGAGCAAACTTCTGTTGTTTTAGGTCTGTTAGAATTACCAAAATTATTTCTATTTGCTAAATGGCACTATAATGAGAGAAGGAATATGTAAACGATTTTCTATTAATGTCCTCAAAATCAGAAGTTTACAGAGAGTGCAGACATCCGCCAAGGCAGCTCAGCCCCCCCTTAATGTTGTGATCTAACTGGAACTTTTTTAGATTCCTTGACCATGAAAACATACGTTTAGCAGCTGGATTCACAATGATATCATTATTAGTTCAGTAGTTAATAACAAAAATCACTTTTTCAGTAATGTCGGATTTCGGATCACCCCCACATTCTAACCACTTGTTCCTGATGCCATTGCGTACATTTCCTAAAAATGTCATCAAAATCCATCTATAACTTTTTGAGTTATGTTGCTAACTAACTAAAAATCAAACAAATAAACCCTGGCGAAAAC
Organism: Valencia hispanica; assembly: GCA_963556495.2. Classification (NCBI taxonomy): domain Eukaryota; kingdom Metazoa; phylum Chordata; class Actinopteri; order Cyprinodontiformes; family Valenciidae; genus Valencia; species Valencia hispanica. Next base: position 15,706,060 of record OY747702.1, on the reverse strand, counting down.
ATAACCTCCTTGGTGGAGGTAATGATTACTTACGAGCAAAAGCTCAGATGATGATCTCATTTCTTTGGAACCATCTGATAGGTTAACTGACACATGGAGGTACACCTGTGGATGTATTTTAAGGCCACGACTGGAACCCACTGCTTTCTTGTTTTACACAATGGGAAAGTCTAAAGAAATCAGCCAAGATGTCAAAAAGAGAATTGTGGAGCTGCACCAGTCTGGTTCATCCCTGGGAACAATGTTCTAATACTTGAAGGTGCTGTGTTAATCTGTTCAAACAATTATACACAGCTATAGATAGACATGATGGGAATGTCCAACCATCATAACCCTCAGCAAGAAGACGGGTTCTGTGTCCCAGAGATGAATATGTTTTGGTCCTAAATGTGCAAATCAACCCCAGAACAAAAGCCCAAGACATTGTGAAGATGCTGCTGAAGCTGATAAGATATTGTCATTATCCACAGTGAAACATGTCCTGTACCAACCTGGGCTGAAAGGTCACTTACCAAGGAAGAGGCTTTTACATAAAAATAAACATAAAAAAGCCAAACTGCAGTTTACAGATGCACACAGGGACAAAAACATTCATTGCTGGAGACATGTCCTGTGTTCTGATGAAAGTAAAGTGGAACTGTTTGGCCATTAAGAGCATTGTTGCGTTTGGAGGAAAAAGAGAGACCTTTGTAAGCCTGGGTACAGCATCCGAACTGTGAAGTATGGGGGTGGCAGCATCATGTTGTGGGGCTTTCTTGCTGCAGGAGGAACTGGTGCACTTTATTGAATAGATGAGGAAAGAACATCTAAAGACATCAGCCAGGAAGTCAAAGCTGATGCGTAGATGGGTCTTCCAGATGGACGATGTACAGCCAAATGTGGTTACAAATTACCTTAAGGACAACAAAGTCAATGTTCTGTTGTGGCAATCACAAAAGCCCTGATCTCAACCCTAGCGAGAATTTGTTGAGTGGTCTGAGAAGGTGTTTGCAAGCGAGGCAGCCTACAAACCTGACTCAGTTCAGTCAGGAGGAATGGGCCAGAACTCCAACAAATTACTGAGAGAAGCTTGTGGAAGGAAACCAAAAATGTTTGACTCAAGTCACACAGTTCAAAGGCAATGCTACCAATTACGAAGGAAATGTATGTAAACTGTAAAAAGACTCATAATTAAATCTCTTACATATTCTTTTTCTCATCATTGTGGCATTTAGCAAATAGAAATAATTTCGATAATTCTGACTGACCTAAAATAAGAGAAGTTTAGTCTGATTTAACAGCAGACAGTGAGGAAAAAAGGGTTTTGTGTCTTTTTATTCAATGTATATAAATGTCTGTAATTCTACACAACTGAGAAAGACTTATTGAATATTCATGAGAAAATTGTTACTATTTACTTATTGGACACATATTTGCTCAACAGCAGTCTGACCCCAACTATTTGTGGGCCATCTGATTAAAAAACAAAGTATACAGTGTCCTCATTTTAGTCTGTTCTCAGGAACAAGAACAGGACGTTGGACACTCTTTCTTTGTAAATGCTTGTGTAGTCAGCCAAGTTTAATGAGTGCAGCCAAAACTACTTTTTGGAAATAGTACCGGGATGTTTGTAGTCCAAAATAAGATAAAATCAAAATGCAATCAAAAAGCTTGGTTAATCAAATTTAGATTTGTGTTGTACCAAACATTTTTTTGCACACAGAATCATGCAAAGACCACACTTTGGGCATCTCTTGGTCAATGGGGCCTTTGAAATTCACAGTTAAAAAATGTGTAAAATGTATTTGCAAGTAAAAAAAAATTTGAATTTATGAAACATTTTCCTTGGTGTGTCTAAAACATATATGCAATTTAGTTACATAAAAATGAAATTCACTTGTTATGATGGGTCCAGAACCTGAATATTACATATTTTATATAAAGAAACACAACAGGCAAATAAACTCAGCAAAAAAAGAAACGTCCCTTTTTCAGGACTGTGTAGTTCAACAATAATGTTGTAAAAATCCAAATAACTTTACAGATCTTCATTGTAAAGGGTTTAAACAATGTTTTCCATCCTTGTTCAATTAACCATAATCAATTAATTAACATGCACCTGTGGAATGGTCATTAAGACCTTAACAGATTACAGAAAGTAGGCATTTAAGGTCACAGTTCCAAAAACGCAGGACACTAAAGAGACTTGTCTACCGACTGTGAAAAACACCCAAAGAAAGATGCCCAGGGTCCCTGCTCATCTGCGTGAACGTGCATTAGGCATGCTGCAGGGAGGCATCAGGACTGCTGATGTGGCTAGGGCAATAAATTGCCATGTCCGCACTGTGAGACGCCTAAGACAGCGCTACAGGGAGACAGGAAGGACAGCTGATCATCCTCGCAGTGGAAGACCACGTGTAACAACACCTGCACAGGATAGGTACATCCTAATATCACACCTGCGGTCCTTACCAGACATCACCAGCAACAACGCCGCCTATGGGCACAAACCCACCTTCGCTGGACCAGACAGGAGTGGCAAAAAGTGCTCTTCACTGATGAGTCACGGTTTTGTCTCACCAGGGGTGATGGACGGATTCGTGTTTATCATCGAATGAATGAGCGTTACACCGAGGCCTGTACCCTGGAGCGGGATTGATTTGGAGGTGGGGGGGTCCGTCATGGTCTGGGGCGGTATATCACATCACCATCGGACTGAGCTTGTTGTCATTGCAGGCAATCTCAATGCCTTGCGGTACAGGGAAGACATCCTCCTCCCTCATGTGGTACCCTTTATGCATGCTCATCCGGACATGATCCTCCAGCAGGACAATGCCACCGGCCATACTGCTCGTTCTGTGTGTGAGTTTCTGCATGACAGCAATGTCAGTGTTCTGCCATGGCCAGCGAAGAGCCCGGATCTCAATCCCATTGAGCACGTCTGGGACATGTTGGATCGCAGGGTGAGGGCTAGGGCCATTCCCCCCAGAAATGTCCAGGAACTTGCAAGTGCCTTGGTGGAAGAGTGGGGTAACATCTCACAGCAAGAACTGACAAATCTGCTCCAGTCCATGAGGAGAAGATGCACTGCAGCACTTCAAGCAGCTGGTGGCCACACCAGATACTGACTGGTACTTTTGATTTTGAGCCTCCCTTCATTCAGGGACACATTATTCTATTTCTGTTAGTCACATGTCTGTGAAACATTTTTAGTTTATGTCTTATGGTGTTGACTCTTTTAGTGTTCATACAAATATTTACACACATTATGTTTACTGAAAGTAAAAACTGTTGAAAGTCAGAGGACGTTTCTTTTTTTGCTGAGTTTACATTTGAGTAAATATAGTACCAAGATTACAATAAGGAACCTAAAATATCTCTGTAACAAATCTAATTCAAAACTGAAAATTTTAAAGTTGTAGACCTATTAAAAAGTATATACACCATTGCCATGAGCTTAAAAAAGTTTACTGGTACATTATAAACGAAATGAAGCAAAAAATTGAAATGCCTTAATCACATGGCAATAAGAAACTCTGTTTTGCTATGTTTGTGCCCAAATACATTCCAAATACAGTCCAAGAACCCAGTCCTCCCTTTACCTGTCTGTATCGGTTTCTGAGTCTCAATAGAAACAGATGATCTCTTGTTTGGGTTCTGCTGTCAACGGGGGGATTTTGATGATTATGATGATAGAAATAGGGTGGTAGAGATTTGGAATAGTCTGTTCCTGAGATGGTGGGAGTGGGTTTTACAGTGTCAGCTGTTATCTCTGGTCGGTTGGTGATAAATGAGCCGTGACCCCATGGGTGAACGAAAGGCCATGGTCGATGGGTGGGTGTCAGCCCTATAAAGAGACCACTTTGAGTGACCTATCTACTATCATAAATCTATGCTAAAAATTCTAAGTCAAACAAAAAATATTCATTTTCTTTTTGTGTGAGCTGTACTTACCTTGCCTTGGGTGAGGAAACGGTCTTTGACCTGCCCTGGAAGGGTATATGGGGTAGTATTGATGAGGAGGATGGTGTGCAGACCAGCGGTAGGTTGGAGGGACATTAGGAAACTGGGAATGCCTGCTGGGATTTACTTGACCATGTCTTTCTGCATTTCTGTCCTGATCTGTGTGTGTAATCCTAGAACTGGTGGTTTGTCCTCTTTCTTGATTTTTCTGGTGCAGCCATGGGTGAAGTGGTTCCATAACTTGGAAGTGGTGATTTTCACTCTTTTTAGTTGGTTTTGCTGTCTTTGGATATGCAGGTAGGTTTTGATCAGGTGAAGGTTGGCTGTTAATTTTTTGTCTGTTTTGAGATGGTAATGGTAATTTATCTTGTGAATTGTACCTCTGAGTAACCAGCTCTACTTTTGATTTTTCCTGATGTCTCTCACTACCCTTTGTAAATTGTTCATGCTCCTCGGTTGCGTTCACATTCTCACTCTCATTTACTCTTGCAAGACTTTTATCCTTGCGTTCATAGTTACTAACAATTTCTTCAGTTTGTTCTGTCACCCCTGTTTTCTCTTTCTGGCTTTTCTCAAGGTCTACCAGATCTTCAGCTCTCCTTAAAATTTGAGTCTCCAACTTTGGAGTGGGAATGGTCTTTGGGGTAGGTAATTCTTGCTGACTCAGATGAGGCTTTCTTTCTCTGTCCAGTGGAGAGTGGGTAAAGCTACTATGGAGATGCGTGTTAAGAGAGATTTCCCTTTTCAGATCTTCTGTGGCATCCAAGCTTTCACTACTCTTGTAATCATAATCCTCATAGTATTTATCATCATCTTCTTCTATCTCATACTCAGCAGGTAGGTGTTCATTGTACTCAACTGTAGTTGGAGCAGGGGTGGTTGTTGTTGCGGTAGTGGGGGTAGTAGTGGTTGTAGTTGTAGTAGTAATAGTAGTGGTTGTGGAAGTTGTTGTTGGTGGTGGTGTAGTGATTGTCTTTTGAGGAACAGGTCTCTGGGACTTGTTAGATGTTCGGTGGAAGGGTTTTTTGTGGGGATGGAGTCTTCTCATTGGGGGTTTTCTATGTCTTTGAAAGGGTCTTCTTCTGTTAGACCAACCAGGAACAAAGTTTCTTCCTCCCTCGTCAATATGTTTGCTTTCCGGTTGTTTGGCGAGGGGATTAGGTGGAGGCGTGATACTTTTTACTGTTTCTGGTGTCTGATGAACATGCTGTAGGGATGGCACTGTACTTCCAAGGATAGCAGGGTATAAAAGCAGCACCTGTTTATGCTTTGTTTCGGATACTTTGTAATGATCCTCTATTTTCTCATTTCCTGAATGGGTTTCAGTCTTAAAATTTTTTTGAAAGGGAAAAGTTTTTGACTCAGTATAAGGAGGAGTAGTAAAGTATAATGAAGGTTCTGCGGTTGTACTCACACTAGAAGTTGAGGGTTTGACCGTGCTTGCTTGGATGGTTACTGTACTGGGCTCTTCAAGCGACTGCTCAGTAGGCAGAGGAACCCTTGGTTTAGCTTTAGTTTTAGCCAATATCTCTGCCCAGCGATTTGGATCTAATTCCTTAACAGATTTGTTCGGCTTTCGCTTTAAATTTTTTATATGCTTTCTCTTAAACAACCCATTGTGTGGGCTCCCTACATTCTCTGGGAGCTGTGTAGCAAAAGGCCGTATAATCTCCTGATAGTCACCCCCTGAACCCTCCCCTTCATCCACACCCACTGGCAAAATAAGTGATTCTCTGTCAGTCTGTACTTTGGTCTTTGCTGAAGCTCTTTCCCCTGTTACTTCCACCATGTGAGAGAGCATGTCAACTCCGTACAGATTGGAGGCCAAGCAGCTATATTCCCCTGCATCCTCATGTGTCACCTTCCTAACTACCAAAGTCCCATTCTCCATCACTTCTGCTCTTCTCGTGTGTTGCGTCGGAAGGAGAACTTGGTTTTTGGGCAGGTACCACAAGGTTTGACTGGGTTGAGCTGAGGTCACCTCACAAGGAAGAGAAAGAGAGTTCCCCTTCTCAATAATAACCTTCTGACCATTAAAAGCTGTTGGACCAAGTGACCGCTCTTTGACTGTGAGTCTAAGTGGCATCAAGTCCACACCAGCTTTGCTTCGGACTATACAGTGGTAGAGACCTGAGTCAGAGAGTGTGGCATTTGAAATCACAAGTTGGCCTCTTTCAGATATTTCTACCTTATCCGTTGCTTCCTCTACAGTGGATAAATCAGGAAACATCCATTCTACTTTTGCTTCTGGGTCAGAAGTAACAACACTGCACTCTAAATGGACCTTTGAACCCTCAAGAGCAGCTTGAACCCTTTTAGTTGTTCCTCTACGGATTAATGCCCATGAAGAAGTAACGTCATTGTCATTCTCTTGCTTCCCATGGCTGTTGATGTTTTTTTTTATTAAAGTGGTAAAATCCATGACAAGTTTCCGTGTTGTTGTCTGTTGCCTGTTGAGCTTTAGTGTGACTCTAGGTTGAAGCAGCCATGGTGGTTCTGCTTCTAAATATCCTTTTAATTCTGTGAAATAGGGTGAGTTCTCATTGACAACTTGGGAATACTGATACGTAACTCTGCTTGTATTAACCCTCTGCTGACCTCTCTCTAAAATTGCTGGAGTTTCATAGTAGTAGGCAACCAGTTGCCAAAGATTTTGCAATGTTTCTCGATCAATCTCGCACTCCAAGATGGTCACCAGTGACACATTTACAGATAGCTCCATGGGTGACTGTTGATTTAAAGTCCATGTAATGGGTGAGCTATCGCCCGGATGGGGTACGTCACATGACACAAAAGCACGGTTTCCATGGCTGTCGGAGAGAACAATGGTGAGTTGGCCCAAAGGTTTTTCCAGGTCCCGTGTGTATGGGAGGTCAGGTTCAGGTTCAGACTCCGCCCAAAGTGGATTGTCCCATTGTTTGAGGGGGGAACGAAGAACTGGTCGTTCACAGCTTAGCTTGCCTGCAGCCAACTCCAACAGCTGGGTCCGGTTCAGAAGTTGAGGATATGAGCACTGAGGGCATATCTCATCAGAGCCACGCTCTTTCTTACATTTTACTACTCCTGGAAAAAAATAGGGTAGATAAAAAGAATATCAGCTTTTTAGAAATTGATCAACCTCACAATGTCAAACAGAAAATTGTTAGTGCAAGGCAATAATACATAAACAGAGTTGGATAGTACATAAGGACAGAAGACAAAAACAGTTAAAAGACTGACAAGAAGAAGGGAAAAAAATCCTGATATAAAAAACAAAAATGAACTCCAAGGCACTTTCCAATGAAAAAGGTTAAAACGCCTTTATTGTAATGGCTTGGTCAAATTAACCTTCTAAAAAACTACAACGCGTTTCGGCCACATGCCTTTCGTCTGGGAGTCTTTTTAACTCCCAGACTGTCAGTGTGCCCCAGGGCAACTGTGGCTACAATGTAGTAGCTTGCCATCATCAGCGTGTGAATGTGTGCGTGAATGGGTGAATGACTGAATGTAGTGTAAAGCGCTTTGTGGTCCTCTGACTGAAAAAGTGCTATACAAATGCAGGCCATTTACCATTTACCATTAGAGTTAAACTGGTGTAACCTGGCTGGGATGATGTACTGTCTAGTCAGCCACTTATACTGAAGTAATTTAGAATGTGTATTCACAGATTGAGTTTTTACCAGAGAGCAGGCTTTTGTCCATTCTTCCTCGGATATGCTACCGTCCATATCAGAATTCCAGGCCCTGAGGATGTTCATTGATGATTCTTTGGCGACACTGACTAATGCATTATACAGAGTAGAGAACTGCCCTCTACCTGTCATGTGTTTAGAAACAATATCTTCCAGAATCGATAATGTAGGGGGAGCAAGGCTGTCATTTTGTTTGGATTTTATAAAGATTCTAATTTGAAGATATTTAAAAGTGTTTTTGGGGAATATCAAAGTTGGTTACCAAGGCTTGAAAAGCCATCTTGTCTCTTCCAATGTATTAATCATAAACCTTAGCCAGGACCTTTGAGGACCAAATTTAAAATCCTGGGTCTGCTCTACCTGGAGAAAAATGTAACGTCTCTTTTAGAGGGATTATCGCTTTATGTAACTCCCTGCTCTACTGTTGTCCTGTTGGTTGCACAAATCGCTTTGAAAAAAACAACAAAACGTGCAACTCATATAGAATTCCATCGACTCGTACCTATTTCAATGCTATCAAACGATGTCTTTGGTTGCAAGCAATAAGAAGAAGTGGTTGGAACATGCAAAAATGCAACAATCTACAGCAATCACTTCAGATCAGGTATGCCTCCTTGGCTAACAAACAGTGGTGGTCCTAGACCATTTGGTGCCCTACGCGAGCTTGACTGATGGCGCCCCTTGCCCACGAAAAAATAAGTAATGTCCAAAGAATTGCACATTTATTTAGATAATGATAGTATAACAATAACAATATAACAACATGTGCAAAAGAATGAAGCTGTTCAATAATAAATATACAAAAAAAACCTTTTAACTTGAACAGTAGTGCAACATCTGAGAACAAAAAGTGCACACTAAAGAATCCAAACAAAAAATAAACGTTTAACTTGAACAGTAGTCCAACATCGGATGGCTTTTGCCGTTTCATTTTCAGTAACCCCTCCACACACAGTCCAACCGACAGACCGCTCGTCAGTGTGTGCGCCCCGCGCAAGCATGTTGTGACCCTGACTTATGACAGCTAAAGATCACGTCAGAATTGTCATTTATTTTTATTTAAGTTTAATTTATTTTTATGTCAAAGTATTGTTATAGATAGAGGGATGGCAAAAAACTGTAGAAAAAAATACAATTTTTTTTTTTTCGCCGCACATTTGGCGCCGCTCCTTAGATGACGCGCATATGTCGCCTGTAGGAAGGACCGCCACTGCTAACAAACAAGCTAACATCACTAACAAACACTGCAAATGCAAGATAACCGCAAATAATAATGGGAACTGGAGCTATGTAAACGGCCAGTGTCACACCATTTGCACCCGTGTTGATAAACAAATAATCCCTCTATTGTTCAGAAGAAACAGTCAGCCTTACATTCAGAAAATGTTAACCAGTTAGTTTGCCTTAGCAAAAGGCTAAAAGATAAATAGGTTAAAAGAGACACGTGTAAATGTGATAGTGGAATTCGAAGCAATAGTTGCATGTATCTCTCCTGTATTTTTCCATGTTTTTTTTAAGAAAAGAGCAACTGCCTCGGGTTTTGTCTATTATTTACATTTTTTTAATCGTTTGACATCCCTAATTATTTTCTATCTGCTGAGCCCTTTTGTGTCATTTGTAGATCAAAAAGAACATTATATATTGTCACCGGAAGTACTTTACCCTGTTCTTACATTTATACACGTGTTACTCACTGCAAGTATTACTTTCATAAGTTTTAGATTGAAAACCTTTTAATTGGAAGAGTGTTTTATTCTGCCTGATTTGTTATATTGTAACTGTTATTTATTTGTATGATTTTTTTTACAGAATTTGCTCATAAAATTGTTTCTCCATCTGATGACGTCATCAGTTACTCATTACTCAACCTTTTAACGAAATACTTTTTTACTCTTACTTGAATAATTTCTTGCACAACTACTTTTTTTTGACTACTTCTTACTTTTACTTGAGTAAAAATACATTGAAGTTGTACTACTCTTACTTGAGTACAATTTCTGAGTACTGGTGAACCTTCCCAAGAGTGACCAGCTTATCAAAATGTCTCTAAGAGCTTAAGATCCTAGACTCATCTAGGTAGTTACAAAAAAAGCAGCATCTAAAACTATACAAACCTCACCTGCCTCCGTTAAGATCAGTGCTCAAGATTTACCAAAAAGAAAGAGAACTGGGCAAAAAATGGCCTTAATGAGTGAGTTCTAAGCCAAGAACCACTGAAGACTAAAAAGAACACAAAAACAAAACACAAAAACATGTTAATGATCCCAAAGACTTTTAAGAAAGTATTCTGCGGAATGATGACACAAACGTGAACTTTTCTGAGAGGCTTTGTGTCCTGTAATTACCACAGCATTTTAGAAAAACCATATGATTCCTCCAGTCAAACATGATGGTGGTCAACTGATGATCTGAAACTGGTTTACTGCTCTACATGGCTTGATGTGACTGATGTATGCATAAATTCTGCTCCCAGAATGTATGCATCAGCAGAAAATCCTGAAGGAGAATCCCCAGCCAATAGTTCATGATCTTAGGTCCAAACACACATGGATTATACAGCAGGACAATGACCGAAAACAAACCAACATGCCCACCTCTGAACGGGTTAAGAAAAGAGAAGATTTTGGAGCTGTCTTTTCAAAGTCCGGACTGAAATCCTACTGAGACGCTGTAGCATTATCTTAACAGGCATTGATGCTCAATTTTTTTCTGTCAGTTATCAGTAATGATTGTTTGTAACTGTTGCCAAAGGGCCACTACGTTTTGTATAGTTTTTTTTTCTTCAATTCACCTTCATGAGTGGCGCTCCATTCCACCAACCAGTGAAGCTGGCAGTCACAGTTCCAGGGATTACCGTGGAGAGTGAGGAGCTCCAGCTTGCGAGCTGTTTTTAAGGCCGCCGGAGGAAGCTCCTCCAGCAGGTTGTCAGCTAGATGCAGGTGTCTAAAATGAAAACAATATTTTTGGTCGTACATTGTGTTCTGTGAACATATACTACATGTTTTAGGTGAATTATTCAGCCTAAAGTGACGTAAACTGATGTATTAGCTGAAAACGTGTGTCCAACGTTTCTTGGTTTCTTACTTGAGTCCAGAGGTCCAAAAGCTTCCTAGAACTGAGATCGTTATGAAGGTATGAGGATGGATCTGTTTCAGCAGGTTCCCCTCCAGTTGTAGGAGTTTCAGAGAGGTCAGACCAGAAAATGAGTATGGCTCTACAAAGTTTATAAGGTTGTGATCCAGATGGAGACGGATCAGACTGCCCAGACCCTCGAAGAGACCAGAACTCACTGATGTGATCTTGTTGTAACTCAGTTTCAGGATCTGTAAAAAAATAAATAAAATACTTGCAGTTGGCTCTATTGCACAATTAAACAGATAACCGCCAATAACAACTGCAGCTTATAGACTATAAAAGATGTTCTGTTTTTGTCTGAGTAATATTAAGTCACATAAAGTCCAGTGTTTTGACCCCCACCCCCCCAACATTGATTTTTGTTTGATTAAAATCTAATTCAGCCTGTGATTGCAGCCATGTGGACCTGGCAACAGGGAGGCAATCAAAGTGGCTCTGTCTGGTTGGTACGCTGCATGCACTCACATTTGAAAGGCTCATTACTATCATTTGTGATGCTCCAGCCCTGAAGTAATTTAGTGTAACATTTAAAGAAGAAAAGCATCTAAGCAACAGTATGCCAGAGCAAACCTGGGTGTGGGTTTTTAAATTCACTTACATGGTAATCTAGGCTTTCTGTTTATTGGATTTCTTGGCCCAGCAAAGATCTGCAGCCAGATGTGAAGTTCTGTAAGCTCTACATCAGTGTTTTACTCAAATTTAAGGTTGCCTTGGATTTTATTAGTGCTCTGACATACTGATGTGGATCTGCTAAAACTAACTGACAACATCAGACAACCAAAGAATTACATCCAACCAATTCTTCCTGATGATGATCAATAAAAATAAAAAAGGGATATACAGTATATATATATATGTATATAATATCTGTTTATGTCTAAATTTTTTTGGAAATGGCATGCTGAGAATGACTTACACTAGGGCTGGCCAATATATTTATATGGCTAAATCACACTTTTATTTATGGAGATGTATTTGGACTTTGAATTCAGGTCCATTCCAAGAAGGGATGACTGAAATAAAAGCAAGTTAAAAAAAATATTTTCTGTCATTTGTAATTTCCTTTTAAGAATAGAAAGGGAGAAAAAAAATCTAATTATATCAAAAATCTAAATGTATTTTTAACCAATATCGCCCAGCCCAAACCTCCTTTAATCCATCAAAAACAGTTGTATAATGTATAATGATGACATGTTCAACTTTTGTAAATACATCTTTAAATTAAAAATCTTCTGATATCTACAAATATTACCAGGGAATGGTAAATATTGACAAAAATTGTGTATATTGTGATGTATATCAGTATTGACTGAGATGAAAATAGGATCGTGCCCTAACTTAATTTACAGCCCTAACTTACAACTTTCAGAAGATTGAATTGAAAAACCTTTATTGGGACTAAAGCAATCAAACTCTTCTTGTGATTGCTAACCAGCTTTTAGAATGTTGCCACTGGTATTTCACCGAAGTCGGAAGGCCTCTCTCCCATCACCCTGATCTTTAGCTCTCTCCACAGAGGGCACCAAGCACCACTCCATAACATTAATAATACTTCCAGTCAGGAGAAGTGATGATGGCTTAAGCTTACATGCAAACATGCTAACACAATAAACAGTACCTGCAGTGTCCTCAGGGTGTGGAAAGCCCCAGGGTGGATTCTGCTAATGTCGTTTCCATGCAACATGAGCATTTCCAGTTGCCGCAGCGACCTGATTTCTGACCCCTCCACCTCTGTCAGGCTGTTGTAACTGTAAGAGAAAGAACAGAAACAGAGTCGGGAACAGAAGAGAAACCATGAGGATCAGTCAGGTCCGCAAGAAAAGATGAGGATCAGAAAGGTATGCAAGTAAATATTTGCAAACCAGTGTTTGGCTGGGAAATGGGGTCACTGAAGGTAAAGAGAAGAAAACACTGGAGGGAATGACAGACTGAAGTATGGAAGAGTAACAGAGAAAAGCTGGCCAGCCTTTGGCCTACAGTAATTTTCTCCACCTCGAAGCTACAGCATGTGGGTGGCAGAAGCAAAATAAATAAACGTGGTGAACCTTCTTACCACTCAGCTTAGATATCTCCTCTTGACCTTAAGAAAAACATGCTCAGATAAGAGGTTTCTCATTTTTGCACAAACCAGCATCATTCGCTTCAGATGTGGCTTTAGTGCAAAAATATACCCATAATCCAAATGTATAATCTCCCCTTTCAGACTAATTCAGAAGATTCAATAACAAAATATTATTTAGTTAAGCAAATGAACGTATCAGCTGTCAGAAAATGACTGATCTGGGTAGATTTATATTAGAGCTGTCAGAGTTATTGACCAGGAATGTTTACCATCCTGTGTGTTTCCCAGCCACCAGTTACCCCTCCCCATCCAAACACACATGGGACCTTCTAGGGGTTGCGTTTTCTCCCCCACTATACCATCCATTAAAACCAACCAACTGGCAATATATCATGCAGTGCTCACTTTCATCCAGAGTGTCCTACACTACCATGAATGCACACATTTTAGTGTAGGTTTTCGGGGGCTGAACTTCAAACCCTGGCAGGTTTAGTACCTTTCTGTTATAGCGAAGCGAAAGCATATCCACTCCTTCAGTATGCAGGACTTTCAGATGTTCACAGAAGGAATATGACCAAGGATTCAAGTTGTAAACTCAACTACAGTTGAAACCAGATATTTACATACACAAATAACACAAAAGCATTTTTTCTTTACTGTCAAACATCCAATCAGAGTCAAGGTCAACCTTGTCAACAAGGTCAAGAGTCAACTCTTTTCGTTTAGATAAATTATAATTATAATAATCATATAATATAATAATTATAATATAATAAGTATCAACATATGTTTTGTTTGTGTGAAATGTCAGGAAAAAAAAGAGAGAGAGAGAGAGAGAGAGAGAGAGAGAGAGAGAGAGAGAGAGAGAGAGAGAGAGAGAGAGAGAGAGAGAACTATATTATTATATAAAGAACACATTAACTGTACTGGGTCTTTAAACAAACGGTGCCAGGAAGAACAGAGGGGTATGGCCAAGTGTGGGGGATGAGTGGAGGGGCTGTTCAGGAGGACAGTGACAGCTCGCTTAATCTGACACTGAAACATGGACAGTGACCAAAGCGACGTTGGCAGTTTTGCGACTGATTGATCTGATCAACATTCATCTGTTTAGAACGTTAGCCTGTGTTAGCATCACCACTCAGAGACTGGACTCATCCTGTCTCCCTCTGCCTCAGCAGCACCGAGCTCGGGCGGCGCTGGCTCGGCGCTCTGAACCAGCGGATCTCCTCCGTCATCACCAGAGATGGAGGAGTAGAGGGAGGCTTTAAGGAGCCCACCTTTTTTTTTTTTTTTATGTGTCCTGTCTGGCAGTGTGGAGATCAGAGTTGGTGTCTGAGTACCAAGTAGAAGCCTGACAGATTTACTATCACAAGTGGAGCACTACAGCTTTTGCTATAGTACTCTGCTTGATATATATGTGTACGAAATCTTTATTAGAAATTACTGTGGGGTTTTTTTTTTCAATGCGCCAGGGACACGGAGACAGAAAATAAAGGGGAAGAAAGAAAGTAGAGGAAGAGGGTTAGATCGAGCTTTGCCTTTCGGCTCAGCTCTATCTTCACCACGACAGACTGATACAGCGCTCACATCACTGCAGACACCGCACCAATCTGCCCACCGATCTCCCTCTCCATTTTTCCCTCATTCATGAACAAGACCCCCAGATACTTAACTTCCTCCTCTTAGGGAAGGACCCCATCCCCGACCCGGAGAAGGCACTCTACCCTTTTCCGGCTCAAGACCATGGTCTCGGATTTGGAGGTGCTGATTCTCATCCCAGGCACTTCACACTCAGCTGCAAACTGTTCCTGCGAAAGCTGTAGATCACGTTCTGATAAAGCCAACAGGACCACATCATTTGCAAAAAGCAGAGACCTGATCCTGAAGCCACCAAAACGGATCCCCTCATCACCTTGGCTGCGCCTAGGAATCCTGTTCATAAAAGTTATGAACAGTATCGGTGACAAAGGGCAATCTTGGCAGATCCACCTCTCACCGGAAATGAACCCGACTTACTGCCGGCAATGTGAACCAAGCTCTGACACCCATCGTACAGGGACCTAACAGCCCATATCAAGGGGCCCGGTACCCCATACTCCCGTAGTACCCCCCATAGGAGTCCTCAAGGGACACTTTCAAACGCCTTCTCCAAGTCCACATAACACATGTAGACCGGTTGGGTGAACTCCCATGCACCCTCCAGGACCCTGCTTAGGGTGTAGAGCTGGTCCAGTGTTCCATGGCCAGGACGAAAACCGCATGTTTGGCCATAATGATAAACGCTATATTTGGAGGAAAAAACGCAGATGCTTTGAAGCATCAGAACACCATCCCAACAGTGAAGTACGGGGGCGGCACCATCAGGATGTGGGGCCGTTTTGCTGCAGAAGGGACTGGTGCAGGTCACTAAATAGATGACATGATGAGAAAAGAAAATTGATGTGGACTTATTGAAGCTACAGCCGAAGACATCAGCCAATTGTCCCAAATGGACAATGACCCCAAGCTGACCTCCAGATTAGTTACAAAGTCAAGGTACTGTCTCTCTCTTTGTTCTGACATTTCAAAAAAAAAAAAAAATATGTTCATATTTATTGCTCTAAAACCAAAAAAGGTGACTCTGATTTGATGTTTCACAGGAAAGGAATGAATGCTTTTGTGTTTTTTCTTCAAAGTGTATGTAAATATCTGGTTTCAACTGGCTTTTATGATTGCTTTGTTTTCTGTATCGTACATGTCTGTGTATTTTGTTGGGTAACTTTTGTTATTTACGTTTGTCAAGGACAAGTACTGTATCTTATATTTTTAGGTACAATGTACATTCACCTACCTTGCCTACAGGTGTTGACCAGAGGGGCCGATGGCATGAAATGGAAGCCTCGCCTCTGTCAGTCTGCCCCAGGGCAGCTGTGGCTCCAGTCGTAGCTTGCCTCCACCAGTGTGTGAATGTGAGAGTGAATGAATATTGGAGTTGTAAAGTGCTTTGAGGGTCTTGAACCCTATATAACTCTATATATATATTGAACCCTATATATGAACGCACTATATAAATGCAAGCCCATTATGCTTCAAGCTAAAATCTAGTTTTATCAAACTAACTAGACTAATTAGACTAGTGAAGCTCTTCCTCCCCAATAAATCTCTTTGTGTAAGAAAGTGCTTTTTCTGTTGCAGCTGTGGCAGGTTGAGCGAATCTTTCTCAGGATTAAGGGACTTGTCTTCAAGGTTCCATGACAAAAAGGAGATATGTTAAAAACAGAGGGCTTTCCACAAGCGATAACACGTCATCTATCGTTTGTTGCCTAATGAAAACATTTCTCCTACACTCCATTCCTTCTAACATCTTGTAAAGGGGGAGAATGTCTATCCTCCTGAGCTGGTGCTGATAAACAATGCAATGTAGTTAAGTCATACCCCAGGTTGAGCCTCTCTGTGGTTTTAGGAAAGGCCTTCGGAATGGTGGTGAGGTGTCTGAAGGTACAGTGGACCTCTTTAGTTCCTGGGCAGCTACAGCTCCGTGGGCAGGATGGGACACTGTGGACAATCTAGGGAATGTTTGAAGGGCAATGAAGGAAACAAAGGAAAAAACCTAAGAAATGACAGGTGCTTAGAGAGAAAGTTACTGACAAAAGGTAAGTTTGCATAACTAGAACATGCATTTTTAACCTATCCACCTGAGACTTCCACATTACAGTAGAAAATGTATTTTGGCTAAATGAACACATGTAACTGCCAGAAAATAAACATCACCTGCAAGGCTCTTTATAAGACATTAAGTGGTCATTCACCACTCCCAGCGTTGTAACTTGAACTCCTCCCAAGCACAATAAATCAACAGGGTCTGCAATAATGATTTACCGTATGCAGTAGGAGTGATGAGAAGAACAGGGGAAACCATGCTGCAGCCAGCCAGGATTTGGTGCACAAAACGAGCCCCATGACTGGAGGTCCGTCAGACGGCTCCCAACGTGAACATACCTACAAGAAGTGGTGATTACACAGATTAATATCAACAAAAAGAGTTATCAAATGGCTGCATGCATGCATTGAATTGCACAGAGAATGCATTTGATCCAAAAAGCAACATCAATAAAAGATATTGGGAACGACAGATGCTTTAACGAATGTCTATAATAAACATTTGAATACGTATTAATCAACAAAACACAATGCATTATCAGGATCCATGGTACCACTATCCTGTGCCGGCATTCATCAGCTGTTGGTGAAAGTTACAAGCATGTTTTAATTGTAACTTGTCAAGTCAAGGAGAACAAGGACTGCAGAGCTACGAGAGTCCGCTGTAAACAAAAGATCATTAGTAAGCCGCAGGGGGGCTGTTTCTATACGGTGGTGGGGTCTAAAGCCAGACTGAAACCTCTAATAGATATCATAAGTAGCCAGGTAAGATTGTAATTGATTGAAAATATCATTCTCTAAAACCTTTGACAGGAATAGAAGAAGATAAATTGATCTAACAGTAGATAAAACCAAGGGTCCAGATTTCTCATTGAGAAGAGGTTGCACTGTATTATGTTTAAACAAAGACTCTTATTAATTAGAACAGAGTTGGTCCAACTGTTTTGAAGACATCCTTCTGAGCAGGAACGGTATACGAGAGACAGTTTGGAGGCCGGTTGCTTTTTAACTACGTCTCTGAGTGAAGAAAGGGATTCTGGCTCAAACTGGTCAAAAACAGCAGAGCTTGGCAGAGAGCAAGATCTGAATTGGTGGAACCAGGAATTAGAGAGTTTGGTCTGAGGGAGGAAAGCCTCTTATAGAGAAAGGGTGATTGCACAACAGGAAGGTTTACCAGAGAGTTTAAAAGGCTTGTGAATGTTACTGGAGACCAAAGAAGACATGTACTCTATTCCAGCTGCCTTAACATCTCTCTTACATGTCATTTGTGGGGGGTTTCTTTTGAGATATGGAGCTTTTTTTCCCTCTTTCTCTCAGCACGGCGACACAATGCAGGGCACGCATGGGGTCATTTAACCATGGCTCTGAATGGGTTTTTGTCAGCTAACTGTGAAAGGTACGACTATGTCCAGGAAGTACAGTCGAAACAAAGTTCATGATTAGTGCACCAAATAAGTTATTTACTGCTGTGGAAATTATTGATCAAAAGGATGAGAGACGATTCTTTCAATCCGTTGAGAATTTATTACAGCTTGTTAACAAGGGGGTTTAGCGAACACAAAAGTAATTGTGCATCCAAACAGCTGACCCTGCCCAACCCGGAAGAGTAAAGTCTTTTATACTGCTGGAGTACCATAGTCACACTGCAGCTCCTCGCTCCCTGTCTGCCTCCAGCGGACTGGTTTAATCCAGCCACATAACTAAACAGGAGGAAGCCACTTCAAGATTTTTGTCCTGTATGAAAGATGTACTGTATTTATGCCTATAATCTGTCATCTAATATCCCTGACCTCTGTCCCTAAAACAAGCAGCACAGTCAATCCTTGAAATTTGTCTGTGACATTCACTAATTATAAATTAATGAAATATGGCTGTACAGTGGCGCAGTTGGTAACACTGTTGCCTTGCAGCAAGAAGGTCCTGGGTTCGAATCCTGGCCTGGGGTCTTTCTGCATGGAGTTTGCATGTTCTCCCTGTGCATGCGTGGGTTCTCTCCGGGCACTCCGGCTTCCTCCCACAGTCCAAAAACATGTTAGGTGAATTGGTTTCTCTAAAATTGCCCTTAGGTATGAGTGTGTGCGTGTATGGTTGTTTGTCCTGTATGTCTCTGTGTTGCCCTGCCCTGCGATGGACTGGCGAACTGTCCAGGTGGTCAGAGTTGATAGGAATGTGGATGGAGCTAAATGCAGGACAATCCTGGAAGAAAACCTCTTTGAGGCTGCAAAAGACTTAAGAAACCCTGAACATACAGCGGAGCTACACTTTGATGGTTTTCATCAAAGTGCTCTCACGTGTTAGAATGGCCCAGTCAAAGCCCAGACCTAAATCCCATCGTAAATCCGTAGTCTAACTTGAAAACTGATGCTCACAAAGGAACTTCATAGAATCTGACGGAGCTTGGGGTGTTTTGTAAGGAAAATGAGCATAACTTTCAGATGTGCGAAAAGACGGAGACATAACCTAACAGACTTGAAGTGAAAGGGGGTTCTACAAACTATACGGTCACATGCCACACAAAGAGTCCCGAAAACCACGTTCCTTTCATATGTTGCTCAACTTTGTGTTGGTCTCTGACATCCATCAACAATATTTTAAACCGCGTGGTCGAGAACTGACTAAAGATCGAAAACGTCCCTGTATGAATCATTCTGCAAGGTGGTGGACATCTTTACTTGAATGAGATGACCTTATAGTAAACTATACTGCTCACATCCATATTCAGTCTTTGATCTTCTGCCTTCTGTCCCACTCACAGATAGATTCAGTTGTCATTTTAGCTTTGATTCCCCATGATGAAAGAGAGAAATTAACGTAATGTGATGCAAAACCCACAGCATTCATAACCCTTCCCCCTTTTGCCGGAGATTAGATTAGAAGAGGAAAGAAGGTGAAGAGAGAAGAAAAATGAGAGCGTCTGAAGAAAATATGAGAGTTGTGAGAAAAATTCCCAAGCCTGGGCAAGCTGACAGCACCTCTCACATTATCAAACTATTTTCCCTCCAGGTTGACAAAACCCCTCAGAAAGCTTTGAATACATGTCTAAATCCTGTCTGTCTTCTAGTACACAATTTGTCATGGTGGGGGGGGGGCAACAAAGGACTAATTTTTTGTTATCCAGCATAATCATGTTCAAGTGCAGCAATGAATCTTCAGCTGTCAGCACACAACAACTCTCTCTACTTTGGATTAAAGATTCAACTTTTAACCTGGACCAGCGGAGAGAAACTGTAGGTACGGGACCAGCTGGTTTGGTAATCGTCATGTTGGTTCACGTGTTCCTTTAGGTGAGCAACATACTGTTTACATACAGCGGCAACTCTCTCTCACACACACGCCCGCACAACTGCTTTCTCACACGGATCTGCTAAAGAGGCGGGGGGAAGAGAAACGTTCACAGGTAACACATGTATTTCTCCAGTCATTAGAGGCCAGTTTGGGGTTTCTGGTTTCCACTTCAGCCTGTGTTCCATCCACACAGGGAGGCTAATTCACCTAACAGCTGTGTGTGTGTGTTTATGTGTGCGTATCAGAGAGGGAAACAGCAAAGTGTGTGAAGGGATGGGATTGTCATGGTATTATCATTCCGACAGCAGATTGATAATCTTCCTCTTTGGATTTGACTTCCGCACTCTGTCTTTCTCCACCAGCGAAGCCACGCAGGTCTCAGACTTCCTGATCTGATAAAGACATTAACCCGTGAGGAGGCGAGTGAGGCCTGCTGCTGTACTCATCCATGATCTAGATCTGCTTTATCGGGAGACGGCAGTGGACAGCGAATACAGGCAGACAAGTCCATTACAAGCCAAAACAGTCATATAGCGTTACACACTCAGTTTTAAAGGGAATATGAGCGTGCTTTCTTACTGTGGGAAACCAGAGTACCCTGAAACAACCATGCACACTTTGTTTGATTTGGGATGCAAATCAATTCGGTCCTTTTTATACCCAACCCCGGCAGGAAAAAAAGCTGTCTGCCGCTGTGTGGCTGTTGACTCCTACCCGTTTCTTTCATTTAAGTAACGCTAATTTCAAGTGATTTGCAATAATCTAATCCCAGTTTAAGAAAATGTGGTTATTTGTCTCTTAGAAATACAAAAACAGCAGGATGTCACATTTATTTAGATTTGTCTCACTGTTCACTCTGCCTCACTGTATGTCAACTGGGATTATAGATTTAAACTATACAGTTAGAATTCAATCATTAAAAGAGTACCTTTAAATTTAAAACATACAAGGAATTCAAACGTTTTTTTAAATAATGGTCTCTAAAACTGATCAAAATCCCAACAGAGAGAAACTGATACACAGTGGTTCCATACATAGATATGAAATAGTTGTTTACAGGTATGGGGCAGGGTATGAAATTAGGAAACGAATTTACCACAGGATGAATTGACACAGAGCCTTTAATTTTTTACGACTGACTTTAGTGAATTACACTTACACGTACTTGCTTTTATTTTTCAATTATGACAAATCCATGTCCATGTTAGCATCTTTGTCCGGTTCTCTTACGCCATATCAGAAATGGTTTATTCATGTCCCAGATGGAGCAACAGAACAGGGTCTAAATCTGTGTGTTTCAATTTTGAGCCAGTCGCCATGTTGTTCTTCCTCTGAAACACAACATCACTCCATCACATTATGGAAGAGAACTAGACTTCTATCAGTGAGGAATGTATCATATGCATGGGGTCAGAGGGCAGAGTTAATTCTAATTCATGGTGATGGTCAAGGAGAAACCTCCTTACAATCTCTAAATGCTTTCTCATCTTGATACCAGCATCATGTACAAAAGGTGGACATGTTTCTTTCCTAGCAGGAGAAAAAAAACCCCTGAAAAATAGGGAGGATAAAACCCCAAAAGTGAGGAACCAAGAAGATGAAAAGATGGTGGGGTGGGTAGAGAGCAGTACAGTAAAATGAAAGAAGACAACGACAAGAGAAAGCAGCTGTAGAGATCCAAGGAAATAAGAAAAAAAATTGTGTTGAACCATAAAAATCTCGTGTCAGGCAGAGATGAAAGTAGTGTTCTCCTTTATAGAGGAGGAGCACAAAACAGTCTGACATTCTATGTATCAAAATCATCTGCTGCCATGGCGCAAAGTGCATTTTTTCTCCGCACAGCAATAAGTTAGTTCTTTGCTTTTCTTTACGATCCTCTCATACTCTGCAATGTGCTTTTCAGCATATGTCCTTCAGGAATATTAGGCTGACCATGGTATAATTTGCCTTGCTTATAAATGAATAGTTTAAAGTTCCATTCACAGTATATGAGTATTGGTTGGAGCTCTTTAACTGTGTTATAATTTGTCTCTCCATTGCTAAAGTAGAACTTTTTTTTATCTTTTTATGTGCATTTTTTTCCCTATTCTGCCACTTTGCCATTTTGTATCTTTTTAGTTTTGGTTGCTTGTCATGTGTCATTTAGCATGAACAATATTTTCATTTAAATCAACCAGTGCAATGTTTTTCACCCCACTTTGACAGCCAGTGACAGTAGAAGGAACAATTACTGAAAGCAAATGCAGCTATGCACTCAAAAAAAAACTGATCTACCAGCAGGGTGTCTAACTTTGATTTGTTCAGGCTTCAGAAAATGTTTAACTGGGATTAGAATCACCAACAATAGGGACAGGGTTTAATATGAAAATGTAGCTCCTTAAAGTGATTTTTGTCTGATCATGAGCTTTAATCTGTCAGTTAGCTCAAACAGAGATCCGAGAGATGTTCAATGATGTCAAATTCTGCCTTGCCTTACATTTTTGAGGCTGTTTGTAGAATTTTGACCTTCTCTGGATTAGAGATAATCCACAATAAATTCAAACTGGTGCACCCAATGCTTGTTTGTTTTTTTACATTCATCAATCAGGTTGTCGTATAATCTCACCCTAAATGGCTAAAAACAGAATAAAAAAAATTTTTATAATCCAAAATTCATTGTATGTAAACTTCTGACCAGAAGTGAAAGAGCCAGTTTGGTGATGAAAATACGAATGAGTCTGAAAACCCGGTGGATTCTTTAAAGAATGTTGGAACAAAGCCAGCACATCTTTAAGGAAAGAGCGTCTTGCTGACTGTCGGGCCAAGTCCAAGCTGCTCCGTTCAAGATAACACATGTCATGAGAGGACCACAGTATGAAACCCACATGTTTTTCCATGAATCTCTGAAAATATCATATGCTGCACATGCATTTCTATTGTTTCTCTGCTGGACAGCCTCTTTCTCCATGTTGCTTTAAAGACTGACACTTGGCACACAGGATAAATAACTTTCTTTTACAGATTCCTTTGGAATTCCCCTTCCGATCGTTAGTTGTAATTACCTCAAAAAGCCAACATGACCATCAAGCTGATCTTCAGCCGTTTGTGCTTTAGTTTAGTTTATAGGGATCCCCATTATTTACAGCATAAACGCAGTCATTCTTTGTAAGCCTTCTCTAACTGCTGCTTGTTATTACTGGATTTGGCCCTCTTTAGTCATTAAAACATAGCAGAGTGTCTAATAAATTTTAAATGCTGCATTTATGCAGAGCATGTTTTTGCCTGAAGTATTCACAGGCAACAAGATGACTGGATGCACTTCCCCATAAGTCTGAATCAGGTTTATGTTTTTTCCTGCTTTATCTCAGTAGAAATGTGATTTTAGATGCTGCAGTGGCTGCTTGCTGTCTTTTTCAACTACTTTAATGGTTGCAACGCCAGTATTACTGCTGTCCGATTATGTTAATGGATGGAAGAGAGAGCGTCTGATTACGTGTCAGTGACGCTAAGCCGCAAGGAGAAATAGATCTTTAAAGCCATCATTTTTGCACTTTGAGTTGGCAAAGGATCTTTAACCCTGCAGCTGAATGAGAAAAACACATTATTCTAATGCTTTAATGTAAATACATATAAGATACCTGAGGTTACTTCATGCAAAGCACATAGTTAAACAAGAGAACTTCTATATAACAAATGGCAAATAAAAGGAAAGAGTGTCAGAAAACGACATCTGGGAGCCTTTAAAAAGTTCTCATCCTAAAGTTCACCATGGACTCACCTGGGAATTCCTCCAGGAGACAGAAAAACAAGCTGTTCAAGGAGAACACAAAACCCTCTCAACAACAGCAACAAGCTCCTTGAGTTCAGCGTGGAGGATGGAGAGTTTTTTTATCAGAGAAGCAGATGTTAGCAAGTATCCAGTTGATGTCCTCGTCCTGTTGATCTGCGAGGAGAGAGCTGCGAGAGGGGATGTAGCGCTCTGTTTGCGCCGATTGGCTTGACCCTCTATTGGTCCCTAAGGCATCTGGATTTCAGATTAGCTGCTTCTCCTCCTCCTCTTCCTCCTCCTCCTCCTCGTCGTTTCAGCCAGGAATGCCTCTCCATCCTCGTCTGCACTCCTTCATTTGCCCTCCCTCCCCTTATTGATCTCACCCCCCTCTCTGAGTGTCTTGTTTCACTTCTCAGACTCTCCTGTTGGAAACATAATCACTCTCTTTTCTTTCTAATGTTTCCTCTCTTTAGAACTATACCGTCTGTCTTATTTTTATTAACCCTTTCTTCCCCCTCCCTACTCATTCTCTTTACATGCTTTCACCTTTCCAACCCTCCCACGCGCTTCCTCCCTCCAGAGGTTACATTAAACTACCTGAATACAGATCTGTCAATTATCATAATCCATCTACAGGTTTAAAGCTCGAGCCTGTGGCTACACGCACATTGAGCGTACTCTGCAGCCTTTGGAAGAATGTCAGAATTATTAATTTGATCTGTCTGGGTAAATGTTGCTGTGAATGAAGCAGGAAGGGTAGGCTTTGACTGTGCAATCGGACCTTAAGCCTTCCTAGTGGAAACAATACAGAACCATACAGTGGGGATGTGGACACAGGAGGACAATGTAAAGTCCAGGCATTTTTCTTCTTTTTTTTTTACTATTACTGCATGGAAACATACACGTATTGTCAACTATGACTTTTGTTATAGCTTGGAAACACTTTATTTACTGACCTGTTCCTCCTCAGCCAGAGTCAAACTTTAAACAAAGAGGGCCTTCTGCTACAGGAGCATTTTGTCAAAGAATGAGAGGAGGCCATTAATATTTGATTTACAAGCTCTTGCCTGCAAAAGAAGCAGCAGAATCAGGCTGATGTGCATGTTTTTCATTCTTTTCTTCCTTCCACCCCTGCACTGGAAAACTTGAAAAGCTCTTGTTTGAGGTTAAAAATCTCCTATAGTTGTCTAACTACTAGAATCACATATGGTAAACAGACTGAACTTATGTAGCGCTTTTCTAGTCATGATGACCACTCAAAGCCACATTCACCCCTCCACACACACATTTATACGCCAAAACATAGTTTGGTTAGGCAACTTTGGGTTATGTGCCTTGCCCAGGTGTACATCGACATTGGACAGCAGGATGCTGGAATCAAATCTACAACTCTCCGATTACAAGCCAACTACTCCACCTAGCGAGCCACAGTCGCCCCATATCTACCATAGCAGAAATTCACAATGCACTGCAGCTGTATTCATGTCCTTGAAAGTGTTTCCCTTTTTGTCACGTTGCAACTCCAAACTTTAATGTTTTTTCCCAGAATTTTATATGACAGACCAACACAAAGCAGTGCATTCATTGGGTAGTGAATGGAAAATGATGGATGCAGTGGTTTATATTTATTTTTTGGGAATGGAAATCTGAAAGGTGTGGTGTGCGTTTGTATTCAGAAACTTTTTCCCCCCCTTTTTACCCCTAGATAAAATCCAGTGCAACCAACTGTCTTCAGAACTCACCAGATTAGTAAATAGAGTCCATCTTTGTGTAAGTTAATCTCAGCAGAAATCCAGAGGCTCTATGGAGGCCTCAGAGAGCATTACAGACCACTGGCAAACAAACAGCGTCGTGAAGACCAAGGAGTACAGCACACAGGTCAGGGAGAAAGTTGGGGAGAACTTTAAAGCAGGGTTAGGTTCAAAGCAATTTTTCAAATTTTGAACATTGAACAAATTTATGCCAGTACTTCCCAACCCTGGTGCTCGAGGCACACTGCCCTGCATGCTTTAAATGCTTCCCTGCGTTAACAAACCTGCTTCAGATGTTTCAAATTCAAATTCTGCCGATGACAGGTCTCTGATTTGTACTGGAAGTCTGAGGTGTACAGAGTGAAAAGGAATGGTGAGAGTACGGTCCCCTGTGGTGCTCCTGTGCTGCTGACCACCTGGTTTGACCCACAATCCTTCAGTCTCACAAACTGTGGTCTGTTTGTCAGGTAGTCATTGATCCAGGCGATTGTTAAGGGGTCCACCTGTGTCTTCAGGAGTTTCTGACAAAGCAAATCAGGCTGAATTGTGTTAAATGCACTGGAGAGTTTGCAGCTGATCAAAAATCTGTTAATCAGCTATCAATTGAAATCAGAGGTGCAGAGGCAGAGAGACATCTAAAACATACAAGAGAGAATGAAGTGAGGATCAGGTTTGAAAAACACTGGGTTATACAACAATAAAACCACTTGCAAATCCTCAGTGTAGTTTAGGATTTTTTAAAATAAGACTGTGCTAACATATGATTAAAAAAAAGGTTAAAAACATAAGTGTTAGGTTAATTGGTTTCTCTAAATGGGAGTGAGAGTGTGTGCATGTTTGTTTGTCCTGATTGTCTCTACGTTGCCCAGTGACAGACTGTGAAATGTCCAGGGTGTATGGCTACTTCTCACCCCATGACCACTGGAGATAGGCACCAGCTCCCCCGTGACCCTGCATGGGTGACTGGGTCTAGACATTGGATGATATTAAAAAATTGCATGTCATAAATGTCAGAAATACTTAAACCCTTCTTAAAAATCAGAGGACATGTTTGTATTGGCATTAAACCCCTTCCTCAAGGCTGGACTACTGTAATTCTTTAATATCAGGAATACCACAAAATGCCATTAAAAGCCTTCAGTTGATGTAAAAATGCTGCAGCAAGAGTTCTGATTAATATTAAAAAGAGAGATCACTTTTCTCCTGTTTTATTATTTATTATTTCTCCTGCTTCAAAACAGAATAGAATTCAAGATCCTCCTTCTTACATACAAAGCCCTTAATAATCAGCTCCATCATCCATCAGAGATCTGATTGTTCCATATGTTCCCAACAGAACACTTTAATCTCAGACTGCAGGTTTACTGCTGGTTCCTAGGATCTCTATGGAAATCTCTATTTATCGTTATTATTTGTGAACCCATTTATACACGAGGGTGATGTGGGTTACATCCTAGACAGCCTATAAAAACATGAACTTACCAGCAAAAGATGCACGGGCGTCATCTCTTTGTTTTTTCTTCTTTTTTCAGCTCTAGATTCGTGTTGTCTCTTCTTACCTAACATCATTAGCCATTCAACAACAGAGTAGCCTGGAAAACCAGGGCTGTACCATTAGGGTCATGGAGGCGGGGGGGCTATTTATATAAATTAGATAAAAACATTGAATTTGCCCGAATTGTGAGGGATAGGTTACACATTAAGAAAAAACAACAGTGGGCCTGTTATAACAAATTTATGTATTATATGCAATAGGCTAATGTAATAAGTTTCATGACATTTCTTTGTGGAGTTCCACAGGGTTCTGTGCTTGGACCAATTCTGTTCACCATATATATGCTCCCAGTTGGTAGAATCATTAGACAGCATGGGATAAATTTCCACAGCTATGCCGATGATACACAACTATATTTATCCATAAATCCTGATGAACCCAGTCAGTTAGGTAGATTACAGGCATGTCTGGAAGACATAAAAACATGGATGACTCTAAACTTTTTGCTTTTAAATTCTGACAAAACAGAAGTTGCTGTCTTTGGACCAGAAGTTCTTAAACAGAAACTGATTAGTCAATCACTTCATCTGGATGGCATTAAATTGGCCCCCAGTAATAACGTAAAGAACCTCTGTGTTATTTTTGACCGAGACTTGACATTTAAATCCCATATTAAACAGGTCTTTAGGATTTCTTTCTTTCACCTCTGGAATATTCCTAAAATGAGAAACATCCTGTCCAGGAGTGATGCTGAGAAACTAGTCCATACATTTGTTACCTCAAGGCTGGACTACTGTAATTCTTTACTATCAGGTAGTCCACAAAATGTCACTAAAAGCCTTCAGGTCATTCAAAATGTGGCAGCAAGAATTCTGATGAATATTAAAAAGAAAGATCACACTTCTCCTGTTTTAGCTTCCCTTCATTGGCTCCCTGTTAAATCCCGATTATAATTTAAGAATTTCTTCTTACATACAAATCCCTTAATAATCAAGCTCCATCATGCATCAGAGATCTAATTGTTCTCTGATGGGAGGCAGATCTTTTAGTTATCAGGCTCCTCTCCTGTGGAACCAGCTCCCAGCTTTAGTCCGTGAGGCAGACACTCAGTTTACTTTTAAGGCCAGACTTAAAACATTCCTTTTTGATTCACAGTATGCGCGTGTCTCCACTTAACAAGGCAGGGCCGACGAGGCCGTTTTTGAGGCCATTTCATGAACCAATGGACTACCAGTCTAAGAGAGTCGTGATATGCGGACGTCTTGGTTAATTCCTTAAAGAGACGCTTTTGTATGGAGACACAATGGCTGAGAGGAGCGGGCCAACAGATTACCCCGTCAGATAAAAGATCCAGTAAAATTACCCTCGAGTTCTAATAGTGGAAACATGCCTCTTGTTGGAGGGGGTATCGACTGGGATGATGCTCCCAGTAACTGAACGTTCTCTGTGTTCTGTTATCAACTTTTACTTTTTTTAATATAGAAAGTACTCTCACATACGTCCGTTTTTCTGTTTTTTTTTGTTACTCTGCTTTGTCTTCTCAAACCCCCCAGTCAGTCATGGTAGATGGCCGCTCGTACTGAGCCAGGTTCAGGTTCTGCTGGAGGTTTCTTCTTGTTAAAGGGAATTTTTTTCCTCTCCACTGTCGCTACATGTTTGCTCAGCATGAGGGATTGCTGTGAAGTCAACGACACAACTCAGGCGACTTTCTACTGTCACTACATGTTGGTCCAGGAGGAGTGAATGCTGCAAGTCAATGACTAGATGTGATCTGCTGGGTTTCCTGAAATAGAAAACTTTTCAAATGATTTAAAAAAAGAACGGATTAATAGGAATGTATGTATAATTGAACTGAAATTACTTTTCTTGTAGAGTGTCTTGACAGGTGTTGTGAATTGGCATAAATAAACTGAATAAAATTGAAAACTGAATTTGCATGTTTCTATTGCCATTTTGACCATTTATATTTGCTGATGAGCTCCAAGTCTCCAAGTTTAAGGTTGGAGGGCCTCATTGCATTCACTCTAATCCTCATCCATGCTATGTGATAAATAGCTCCAATACCATAGGCTTGAGAAAGATCCTTACCCCATGAAGCCTGAGCCACCATGCTTTACAGTGAACTACAGCTTAAATTCCTGATAGAAGCAGGAACATAAACTTGATTGAAATGAATGTCTAAGAAGAGCTAGGTTTTTTCCCAATCAGCAGCCCAGATGCCGAACCCTGTGTCTGCATGAACACAGATGAGCATTAGCATGTATGAATACTTTGCAGCTCACTGTGTGCATGCGTATACATGCATAAGTTAGTCGTTTTTCACCACTCCAAAACTTTCACAACAGAAACTAAAACTTTATTAAAAACACTGAGACCGAAATATGCTACATGTTTCTAGATCATAAGCCCACTGTACACAGTCATCTGGTAAACTGCTTGCTGCCCCTCAGGGCTGCTAGGCTTTTGGAGGCCCTAAGCATAATTGGCCAGGGAGGCCCCCCTCCAAACACAAACACAGACAAAACTCGAGTTCCTACTTAACCTGTTGCTATTTATTTTCAAATTGCTCGGTCGTGTCCCAAAATAATGCCCGTCGGGTATAGTCCTGGTCCGGTTAGTAGCTTATGGTATTTTGTGCAGGCTACGGGTTTGACATTGGCTGTATGCTAACGTGTATGCTAATGTTGAGGTCAATAATATAGTTTTTGACAGTGTTTTCTGTTTTGCCAAAACAATTAGGCCTTGACATAGGGTGGCCAAAAAGGAGGACATTTTTCAAGACTCAACAAATCTAGGATAAAAACCTATTGTTGCACTGTAATACAGAGAATTAGGAACTACTGGACCAGTTCTTGGTTCAGAGGAGTGGTAGTGCAATTAAAATAAGAGATCAGAGTCAGGATCTTCACATTAATTTGAAAATCCTGCTCAGTAAATTGTCAGCCGACAATTTACTGAACATATAAACACATAACATACAGTTCACATTCATGCAAAAACTTGAGTTTGTTACTGACACCTTTCTTTGTAACCTTCAGGTTAAACTTGTTTCTGTTCTTTCAACCAAATTATTGTAAAAAAATAAAACTGGCCTGCATGACAGACCATGCAGAAAAGTTTGTTTAACTCAAATGCATTTACATAAAATTGTCAAACAAAAGAAGAAAAATAAAATCTCTAACACTGGTCAACTTAACAAGGCAGCAGCTTTCATGTCTGCCATTAAACTTCACAAACAAAAACAGCTGATTGACGCCAAATACAGGCTTATAATGTCAGGAAAATAAAACACAAAGGGTTTAACACAGATATAGTCAGTAAAGTTATTTACTCAAGTAATCAAGTCTTTTCCTGTTTAATAGACGGAGTTTGAGGCTTAACTAACTAAAAGAAATCTCACCAAAACCATCCTAGGTTAGATGTTTAAAGTCCTGGTGGTACCAGGGGATCAATGCTGACTGGAAAAGTTTAGCTTTTACCCGCAGAAGTCAAGTTTAAACTCCATGTTTAGCTTTAGCTGCTCCTCCTGTTTATCTCTCACTCACCTGATGCTGCGGTTTGTTTCACGTAGGCTACTTGTTTAAAAAAAAACTATCATCTTTTACACACTTCTGAAACAAACAATTAACCATATGAACTATCACAAACATTTGCATTTATCTAGGCCTCCTTATTGTCATTTCCTGTAGTTATCGTTATTATTTGTGAACCCATTTATACACGAGGGTGATGTGGGTTACATCCTAGACAGCCTATAAAAACATGAACTTACCAGCAAAAGATGCACGGGCGTCATCTCTTTGTTTTTTCTTCTTTTTTCAGCTCTAGATTCGTGTTGTCTCTTCTTACCTAACATCATTAGCCATTCAACAACAGAGTAGCCTGGAAAACCAGGGCTGTACCATTAGGGTCATGGAGGCGGGGGGGCTATTTATATAAATTAGATAAAAACATTGAATTTGCCCGAATTGTGAGGGATAGGTTACACATTAAGAAAAAACAACAGTGGGCCTGTTATAACAAATTTATGTATTATATGCAATAGGCTAATGTAATAAGTTTCATGACATTTCTTTGTAAACCCTTTTTGGAGGCCCCCGCCAGGTACTTGGGGCCCTACGCGCTCTGCGTACTTTGCGTATGGACAGCGGCGGCCCTGCTGCCCCTAGACCCACAACAACAGATCTTGCTTTCATCAGTCCATAAAATATGGCACCATTTCTCTTTGAGCTTCTCAGTGTGTTCTTTAGTAAACTGTGACCTCTTCAGCCCCACTAGTTTTTCAAACACTGGCACCAAATGGTAACTGTAGACATTCTTAGATCCCTCTGGAGCTCATCGTTGGTAGAGTCTTTCAGTCCATCAGCAAGGTAGTTTTCCGTTTTCTTCCATATCTTTCTGGTTTTATTTCCATTTTAAAGCATTTAAAATTATTTTAGCAGTCTATCATTTTATGCACTTCTTTATATATTTTTGCCTTTTCCAATCAACTTTAAAGTTTTCTGTCTGGAACGCTCCATTGCATTCGGATTTTCAGAATGACTCCATTATGGATATGATTAATATATCCTTAGTAAACGGATACGTACCACAAGAATTTAAAATAGCTGTAATTAAACCTTTACTCAAGAAACCTTCCCTTGATCAAGATGGCTTAGTGAATTACAGACCTATATCTTACCTTCCTTTCTTGTCCAAAATCCTTGAACAAATAGTTGCTAATCAAGTCTGTGAGCATCTAAACAGTAATGAGCTGTTTGAAGAGTTTCAGTCAGGTTTTAGAGCTCATCATAGCACTGAAACAGCTCTGGTGAAGGTTACTAAGGATATTCTCATGGCCTCAGATAGTGCTGCTTTTGACACAGTTGATCATAATATTCTCTTAGAAAGGCTTGAACATGTTGCAGGGATCAAAGGAAGAGCACAAGGCTGGTTTAAATCATATTTGTCTGATAGATTCCAGTTTGTTCATCTAAATGATAAATCTTCTTCATTCTCAAGGGTTACTTGTGGAGTTCCACAGGGTTCTGTGCTTGGACCAATTCTGTTCACCATATATATGCTCCCAGTTGGTAGAATCATTAGACAGCATGGGATAAATTTCCACAGCTATGCCGATGATACACAACTATATTTATCCATAAATCCTGATGAACCCAGTCAGTTAGGTAGATTACAGGCATGTCTGGAAGACATAAAAACATGGATGACTCTAAACTTTTTGCTTTTAAATTCTGACAAAACAGAAGTTGCTGTCTTTGGACCAGAAGTTCTTAAACAGAAACTGATTAGTCAATCACTTCATCTGGATGGCATTAAATTGGCCCCCAGTAATAACGTAAAGAACCTCTGTGTTATTTTTGACCGAGACTTGACATTTAAATCCCATATTAAACAGGTCTTTAGGATTTCTTTCTTTCACCTCTGGAATATTCCTAAAATGAGAAACATCCTGTCCAGGAGTGATGCTGAGAAACTAGTCCATACATTTGTTACCTCAAGGCTGGACTACTGTAATTCTTTACTATCAGGTAGTCCACAAAATGTCACTAAAAGCCTTCAGGTCATTCAAAATGTGGCAGCAAGAATTCTGATGAATATTAAAAAGAAAGATCACACTTCTCCTGTTTTAGCTTCCCTTCATTGGCTCCCTGTTAAATCCCGATTATAATTTAAGAATTTCTTCTTACATACAAATCCCTTAATAATCAAGCTCCATCATGCATCAGAGATCTAATTGTTCTCTGATGGGAGGCAGATCTTTTAGTTATCAGGCTCCTCTCCTGTGGAACCAGCTCCCAGCTTTAGTCCGTGAGGCAGACACTCAGTTTACTTTTAAGGCCAGACTTAAAACTTTCCTTTTTGATAAAGCTTATAGTTAGAGTGGCTAAGGTCATCCTGAGCTATCTCTGTAGTTATGCTGCTATAGGCTTAGACTGCTGGAGGACAGACTGACCAAGTTTCTTCACTCTACTTCCTTTTCTACTACTCCTCTCCAGTTGTATTACAGTACATTCTGTTATTTCGGCTGTATCGAATGTTAACTTTGTTTTCTCTCAGTGTTTTTCTCTCCATAGAAGATATACCTGGTCTGGTATCCTGCTTGGCTGCAATGCCCTGTTGTACGGGGGGCATCGACTGGGATGATGCTCCCAGTAACTGAACATCCACTGTGTCATGTTATCAACTTTTTACTTTCTGTAGCATAGAAAGTTCTCTTATATCAGATCTTCTGTTCCTTCTGTGTCTCTGCTCTGTCTTCTCAAACCCCCAGACGGTCGTGGCAGATGGCCGCTCCTACTGAGCCTGGTTCTGTTGGAGGTTTCTTCCTGTTAAAGGGGAGTTTTCCTCTCCACCGTCGCTACATGCTTGCTCAGTATGAGGGATTGCTGAAGGATTGCTGTGGTTGGAAATTCTGCCTCAACGGGGCCCAACCTCACGCCAATGACTGACGCAATCTGCTGGGATTCCTTAAATAGGAAACTCTTTAACTGATTGGAATGTTTGTATAAATGTATTGAATGACTTCTTGTTAAGTGCCTTGAGATGACATCTGTGGTGAATTGGCGCTATATAAATAAACTGAATTGAATAACCAGCATGTAAAAACCTTTGCTCTCTTTGTCCTTAAATAAAGACTGTTTGTTCACACAATGAATGACCCCACTGACTGACCTCCACACTGCTATTCATTTCAACCCCTTTCAGTTGATGCCTCAGTTCCACACAATCAATAGAACAAATGTCACAACTGTTGAGCCTCTAGGTTTCTATTTCCATTTGGAATTATCATTTTTACCAAAAACACCTGCACAGATTTTGGCAGTTAACTAATCAACTCTTAGAGTTACGGGTTTCAGACTCAGAAAGAAAACTCTAAAATAACGATTGCCTTATAAAAAAACATTTCTGCTGTGAATATTTGTCTATCCGTAGGTTTTCACACGCTCTTCTTGTTTATCTGACTCTCTTCTGAAGGTTCATGGTTCAGTGGTGTTGTTCTGCCTTATCCTGAGCGCAGCTTTGTTCTTGGTGCACCAATCTCAGAAAACCCTGAAGTTCTTTATACTACACTCTTTCTTTGTGCTTGATCTGTCCATCCATCCATAATCCACCTCCTTGGTTTCTTTACCCCACATTGAAACCGTGTGGGCTGAGAAACAGATCCCGAAGTCCCACCTTGAAAAGAAGTCTTGATTATTTTCTGTAGTTTTTAGTAAATCTGGAGGTTCCACTCCACATTCCTGTAGGATTAGACGTGTGTTGACAGTGACTCATCTTGATTCAACTCGTAGCCCTTAAACCTGCTTCGCCCATAACAAGGTAAGCTACCTTAAAGACCGCGTAGAAATAACAGTGCGTGCTAGCAGTTCCACATGGCTTTTAAGCCTTGAAAGGTGTAATTTTTTTTCCATTTAACCAGATTAAATCAGCCAATAGTTCGACAAAGGACTTTAAATACAAAATGCCTTCTTGAATGAGTAAATACAAATCTTTACCAAAAAAAAATAAATTACCTGTATCCTATTAACTTAGAAAAAAGTAAAATCTTAGCAAGACCCATATTAGTTCAATGAAAAGCGTGGCCCTCACTATATGCTACCTATAGTAATTTCAGATAGCTAAAAAACATGTTGAAGACAATCAAGCTATGGTGGACCCCTGGTGTTTGTGAGGGTTAGAGGCTACAACCACCCACAAGTTGCTGGAATCCATGAAAACTATAGACCCCCTTTACAAATAGTTATAACTGACTGTTTTAAGAGTGGTAGCACTGTTGCCTTGCAGCAAGAAGGTCCTGGGTTTGAATCCCGGCCTGGGGTCTTTCTGCATGGAGTTTGCATGTTCTCCCTGTGCATGTGTAGGTTCTTTCCAGGTATTCCGGCTTCCTCCCACTGTCCAAAAACATGACTGTTAGGTGAATTGGTCTCTCTAAATTGCCCTTAGGTATGAGTGTGTTTGTGCATGGTTGTTTGTCCTGTATGTCTCTGTGTTGCCGTATGATGGACTGGAGACCTGTCCAGGGTGTACTCCACCTCTCGCCCCGTGACCGCTGGAGATAGGCAACAACCCACCCCCGCAAACCTGCATAGGATGGACGGGTACAGATAATGGATGGATGGATTTTAATAGTTCAAACACCAAATATACCCCAATATGCATTAATGCCCATAGTAGAAACTGTCTTAGCACTACTGCAGAAACAACGTTAAAGCCTTTATTTCTCCGCTCTTGGGGGTAGAGCCAGTCAGCACCAATGAAAATGATTACCACTCCTGTATTGGCTGCTTTGCAAATGGCAGCCATTAGTGTGTCAAGTAGCACTGCGCTTAGGTATTTCAGCTTCCCAAATAATAAATGATGATAAGCAAATAATGAATAACTATAAATAATTGCTGAAGGAAATTAATAACGTAAATATTACTTCAGATCAAAATGACCAAGTCGGGCAACACCTGATTTCTAAAAAAAAATAATAGCCAATAAGTTTAGTCTCAGTTATTGTTTGTAAATACCTGTTTGTTAAAATACCCACAGATAAAGGATTAAGTTCAGCACTGGCAATTTCTGAACAGCAAGTTACTACACATGTATACGGAATAATGACAGCTTCTCTTCAATTTTAAGAGTTTATTTTAAAAAATGATTTAAACCTTCCTGTTAAAATACTTTAATCAACAAACTCACTAGCAACACACAACTAAACTACTAATAATGAAAAACCAGGTTTCTGGAAGACGAATTTGGGAATTAGGCCAAATTAGCTCTCCACTAATTCAGGTTAGGTTGCACCAACATGTGCCGTGAGTTTCACACAGCAACACCAACATGTATGAATAAAACATGAGATAACGTGAGGTCAAGTTAGCTCTAAACTAATCAGGATTATCTTGATACTAAATTAACATAATTTGGTATGTGCTCAAACAACCTGAAGTGAAGATATAACATCCTTTTGAGAAAGCAATGTTTCATTAAATAATTTGCTGAATTAGAAATTGATAACCTCTATTGGTTTACTGATTCTTAATCTATAGATCAGTCACCACAGTGATAGGTGCCAGTTTTAAACCGTCCTACCACTCGCAAGATGGCAGATTAAACGGCCCAACAGAAGCTGATTTGGTGGGATTAATAGTTTTTATACCAGTCTCTTTGTTCCCTGTACTCCAGTTCAGTCCTTTATGAATGGAGACCCAACATTCACATAGACATATTTGCTTCATATTTTATTTGTTATTTTATGTTTTGGTATAATTGGCTGATTAAACGGATTAAAGTAGCTCAATTATGCATCACATTTGTCAAAGTTGATTAAACAGATTAAAGTAGCTCAGTTATGCATTACATTTGTCAAAGTAGATGAGTGTTATGAAATCTTCAATGACAACATCCAGTTCTCAAATATATGATTTCATGTAATAATTTGGTCCTTGGGCAAGAAGTAATTGCCCCCCTTCTTAAATTATGAATTAACTGTGGCCAAACCCAGGCCTGGTAGCTGCCAGACCCGT
This sequence comes from Valencia hispanica, assembly GCA_963556495.2. Taxonomy (NCBI): domain Eukaryota; kingdom Metazoa; phylum Chordata; class Actinopteri; order Cyprinodontiformes; family Valenciidae; genus Valencia; species Valencia hispanica. The sequence goes on along the minus strand of OY747702.1, from coordinate 15,669,817 downwards.
GGAATCAAGAAATATCTTAAATGAAACCTGTCCGACAACACGAGGCAGGCTTGAAGATCTCAAAAAGCAACACATCATGGTCCGATTGAAAGACATTCAAGAACAAGTGACAAAGAAATTATTGACATCTATCAGTTTGGAAAGTGTTACAAAGCCATTGCCATGGCTTCGTGACTCTGCCTAACCACAGTAAGAGCCAAAGAGAACACAAAGACCTGTCTCATATTTGTCACCTTGGAGAAAATATTCTGTGGATGAAAAAACATAAAAGATCCTTTTTGGAAGGAGTGTATCTCATTACATCTGGTCTAAAACTAGCCGGTTGTTTCAAGTAAATCATAACAAGAGTCAAACATGGTGTTTAGTGTGATGATCTGGGGCTTCTTTGCTTCTTCAGTGTCTGGATGACTTCCTGGGATTGATGGATTCCATGAATTCTCCTTTCTAGCCACTGATCCTCAACGATATTATTCGTATCATTCTTGACTTTGAGCTTGAGGAAAGGTTGTTAATGCAGTAGGACAATGATCCAAAGCATCCAAGTCCAACTTCTGAATTGCTCGAAGATAAAACAATAAAAATACAAATAAATAAAGGTTCTGTAGGGGGCTAGTCAAAGTCCAGTCTTAAATACACAAGCTTTCAACTTTCAGTATTTAATTAGGCAAGTGATGTGGCTCAATGTTTCTTTAATTGCCCCCTGGGGATGAATGATCTGAATCTAAGTCGGATTTAGACACAGTGGCATGATCTTAAACAGGCTGTCCATGTGAGTGAAATATGGTAAATGGGAGTGGAAGTTCCACTGTGATGTAAAAACGAATTGCCATTTTTAGCACTTGATGGCAGTTTGCAACCAACGGTGACACAACCAGTTTTCAAGTTTAGGGAGCATTTACTTTTGATTTTCTCCTTCAAGAAATGCCCATCCATCCATTATCTTTACCGTTTATCCTTGCTAGGGAGGTAGTGCCTATTTCCAGCGGTCATGGCGCGAGAGGCGAGGTACACCCTGGACAGGTCGTCAGTCCATCGCAGGGCAACACAGAGACACACAGGACAAAAAACCACGCACACACTCATACGTAAGGGTGATTTAGAGAAACCAATTCACCTAACAGTCATGTTTTAGGACTGTGGGAGGAAGCCAGAGTACCCAGAGGGAACCCATGCATGCACAGGGAACACATGCAAACTCCATGAAGAAAGACCCCAGGCCGGGATTCGAACACAGGACCTTCTTGCTGTAATGCAACAGTGCTACCAACTGCACCACTGTGCTTCGTTGGGTCATTTCTATGTGAAATCTCAGTTTGACCTTTCACCCCGGGGACGAACAGACTATAAAAAAAGTTTTAAAAAAAAAGTTACAGGTAGATCCTTTACCTGATGTCTGTAACATCATGTACAAAATAAATTATATCTGTCATCTGCAAAAATGTCTTCTTGTAAAATCTGATACAATGCAGTGCTTTTTTGTCCTGGCATTTTTTTGGGGGAAAAAAGTTTTTACTGCACCTTCTCTGCCCTCTTTATTCCAGTAAACCCCCGTATTATCCAGGGAAAACACAATTATCCAGGCCAGCGGTGCAGATTTGTGAGCACTTATGAGAACAGGAAGAGGACGAACCTATTATCCTGGAGCCTTTTATCTGGAATGAATAGAATAACAGGGTTAAAGATGATATAAAGTGTTTGACCGAGTCCCTCTGCCTCTTCTGTTGCCTCCACAGGTTGAATTAGAAGTTAAATGCAGAGGATTGGTCAGTGCACGCTGGTAGCTGATGCCCAGACTCACCATGGCCCTCTTTGCTGTGTATGTGATCAGTAGTTCCTTTGTCCAGCCTGTCGGCTTAGGTGGACGGCCAGGTCTTTATACAGTAGGTTGGCAGTTGTGCAGTAGCATTTCCATGTTCACATGAAGGATTGAGCAGAACTGTGTGAAAAGTGTTTAAACCTGGTTGTTCTGGCAAAGAAAAACACATTTTAACAATTATTTAAAAAGTCTCTTAAGTTTGAACAATCAACCAATGGTTAAATGACATATTTGGTCAAAGGACCTACGTAACAGGAAATATTTGGAAACAAAAAAATACCATAATAAGAGTCATATGAGTGCTGAATGTAGATAACAAAAAATTTAAATGAAACAAAATAAGATAGCAAAACGAAAAGCACATTACTGTAATTCACAGATTCACAATAGTTGGTCGAATGTTATCAGTAATGAGTGTTCTTGGTCGTCCCCGTCCACCACCTCTCACACGGAGTCTTCCACCTCTTCCTCTATACTATGTGTGTCTATCCATTGTAGAAGCACATGTGCCACCTGTGCACGCTGAACTGACTTGCATTTTGCCCAGTTGGTCTGATCACATGACGAGATACATGTGTGTTAAATTTTAAGTTGCTGTGTCTAAAAGTTGACAGTGGTGTTTTAGTTGCGTTCACATGTTGCTGCCAGAGTTTATAGTTTTGCTATAGAAATATGAAACGCGTCTAGTGACCGAGAATGTGTTTAAGGTTTTGCAAAAAAAGAGTCGACGATTTTAGCAAATTGTTTGTAAGTACGTGAAGTGTTTAAGGTTTGGCCAAAACAGCATTTGATTCAAAAGATTTGTTTAGGCCACTGAGAATTTGGTTTCGAGAAGGGAATTTTGTGTTTTAGCATTTCAGAAAAACTGTAATACAAATTTTTTTTTTTTATTGGAGCATGAGTCGCCTCGGGACTGGCAAGGCTTAACTTTGTGTCATGGTTTTAGGTATTTGCTTGACCCACATGTACGAAACTCTCAGGGGGACCAGAGAGATTTTTATATGGTTTATATGGATCCCGGAACTGCTGGGGAAAACTGCAAGGGACGGCTGAAGACCGGGAGCTGGATCACTGAAAAGAACAGACTGATGAGCTTGAATATTATTACAGGCTTGTAGTTGCAGAGATTGACGCTTACTGAGGTGATGCAGTGGAAAATGCCTGGGTAGAGTAAATGTAGCCAGGGGAAGACCGGTGTGGTGGCTGATCCGGAGGCAAGCAGGGATTTGATACTGATAAGATAGATGTTGTTAAGTGAGTATCTTACAGATAGGTTGTTGGAGGGCAGACAGGAGGCAACTGATGACGACTGAATCAAGGTGGACGACGGAGAAGGTGAGTGGGAGTCAGGGCTGCCGCTGTCCTTACGCAAAGTACGCAGCGCGCGTAGGGCCCCAAGTACCTGGCGGGGGCCTCCAAAAAGGGTTTCCAAAGAAATGTCATGAAACTTATTACATTAGCCTATTACATATAATACATAAGTTAGTTATAACAGGCCCACTGTTGTTTTTTTTCTTAATTGTGTAACCTATCACTCACAATTCGGGCAAATTTAATGTTTTTATCTAATTTATAAAAAGAGCCTCTTCCTATGTATAAACGGGTTCACAAATAATAATAACTACAGGAAATGACAATAAGTAGGTCTAGATAAATGCAAATGTTTGTGACAGTTCATATGGTTAATTGTTTGTTACCGCCAGGACTTTAAACATCTAACCTAGGATGGTTTTAGTGATATTTCTTTTAGTTATATCTTATTTTCGGAAATGTATGTGACGAGTTCACAAGCTAATTAAGCCTCAAACTCCGTCTATAAAACAGGAAAAGACTTGATTACTTGAGTAAATAACTTTACTTTACTGACTATATCTGTGTTAAACCCCTTGTGTTTTATTTTCCTGACATTATAAGCCTGTATTTGGCGTCAATCAGCTGTTTTTGTTTGTGAAGTTTAATGGCAGCCATGAAAGCTGCTGCCTCGTTAAGTTGACCAGTGTTAGAGATTTTATTTTTCTTCTTTTGTTTGACAATTTTATGTAAATGCATTTGAGTTAAACAAACTTTTCTGCATGGTCTGTCATGCAGACCAGTTTTTTTTTAACAATAATTTGGTTGAAAGAACAGAAACAAGTTTAACCTGAAGGTTACAAAGAAAGGTGTCAGTAACAAACTCAAGTTTTTGCATGAATGTGAACTGTATGTTATGTGTTTATATGTTCAGTAAATTGCCAGCTGATAATTTACTGAGCAGGATTTTCAAATTAATGTGAAGATCCTGACTCTGATCTCTTATTTTAATTGCACTACCACTCCTCTGAACCAAGAACTGGTCCAGTAGTTCCTAATTCTCTGTATTACAGTGATGTAAGTGCAACAATAGGTTTTTATCCTAGATTTGTTGCGTCTTGAAAAATGTCCTCCTTTTTGGCCCCCCTATGTCAAGGCCTAATTGTTTTGGCAAAACAGAAAACACTGTCAAAAACTATATTATTGACCTCAACATTAGCATACACGTTAGCATACAGCCAATGTCAAACCCGTACCCTGCACAAAATACCATAAGCTACTAACCGGACCAGGACTATACCCGACGGGCATTATTTTAGGAAACGACCGAGCAGCACCGGTCCGTGGCATCCCATGCTGCTCTAAAGAAACTTTTGTATATTACTTATATATTATTTATATATTACTGCTGTTGTTGCAGTTTATTTTATTTTTTGTTTTATGCTGTATATTACTTCATATCTAAATGTTCGTGTTCATATGTTTATTTAATGCCAATTTGAAAATAAACAGCAACAGGTTAAGTAGCAACTCGAGTTTTGTCTGTGTTTGTGTTTGGAGGGGGGCCTCCCTGGCCAATTATGCTTAGGGCCTCCAAAAGCCTAGCAGCGGCCATGGTGGGAGTGGAGCGATCTGCAGCAGGAGGAACGAGGAAGCCGGAATCAGTCGTGGAAAACAAAAGGAGGAATGAGTCTGGAGATGAGGGATCTGGAGCTCAGGAGTGAGAGGACTAGAAACCGGTACCTGGAGGAGGAGAACTAGGAGAAGGTAAGGCTCTGGAGTAAACATAGGAAATAAGAGAGGCATGGAGGGCTTAAAGATTACCACAAAGGCAAACGCTCAGGCAGGTAGTGACTGGATCCAGCTCCCTTTATCCTCCTGCTGATATCTGATCCACCAGAGCTGAGAGCTCAGAAACTGGGGCCTCCGCTGCGCCCTCCAGTGGATGGCTTGATGTTAATTTACAACCGCTACACAGACCAAAACCCCCAGACTGGACTCATAACTAGAGTTGAGCCGGATATTCGGCTGAAACGAGTATCCGGTACGGATAAAGCACTTTGCCGAGTACGAGTATCATACGAGTAATACGAGTCAATATCTGTGCTCGGATTGAATAAAAACTCTCATTGCGTAGCTGATTGTGTCTGCGATCTGGTCACAGCGCCGCTCTACTACACACTCGCTCACTCATGCACACACAGACACACACAACACTGAGAACAGAAGCGAACAGCACTCGCTCTCTCTCTTTCTCTCTCTCTCAGCCCCGCGTTTGTTCAGGTGTGTTTTTACTGTAGTACTACTTACATATTAACCAGTAGAGTTTAGGTAAACATGGGTTTGTTCAGACGTGGTGCTGCTTGGTAGAATGCGACTCGCGTCTCTGCCTGTCGGAGATTCTTTCTTTGTTTTTTAAACCGTCACCTGGCTCTAAACTGTTTTTTTTTACGTCACGCACTCAGTGTCTGACACTTTCTTGCTGTATTTCATAAAAAAAAGGAAGTAGTGGTATAAAACCATATTACAAATTAATTGGCTAACAGACTCTCTCCCTCTCTCTGTCGGTCATCTGAGTTTTTTTCTTTTTAACCTGGCTCTAACCAGTTTTTTTTTACTTCACGCACTGAGTGACACTTTCTTGCTGTATTTTATAAAAAAAAAAATAAAGGTATAAATAATATTACAAATTAAGCTACACACACAAACACACGCACACGCAGGCACACATACCTGGTGTGAAAATAAAAAAGAACCAAATTAAAATAAAAATCACACTGATCAAAAAAAAGTTAAAAGTTAAAAAAAGAAAGTTATGTTGAAATGAAAACTCCAGTTCATTACATTTTACTTCATAATTGCAACCGCATGTGTTGTATTCATTGTTGCAAAACTTGTTCTCTATGTAGTTCGTTTGTTATCGTGATCAAAACCATTGATCTGAAGCTCAATGCTGATGCTGTTGTGTAAATAGTTTTCTAATCAGCAATAAATATAACAATTTCTGATGAACCCATATCGATTGTATGTTTAAAATAACATACCGGTTAAAGCACCGCCCATTTCAAGACAACTTGACCCACTTCCTGGTTAAACCCCGCCCACTCCTGGGTTAGGCCCCGCCCAGTCCTAGTACAGATACGAATACAGATAATTCATCTGGTTAACAGATACAGATAATGCTGTACTCGCTCATCCCTACTCATAACACATTGGACTCAGCTTGGGAACTTCATGTTTTTATTTGGGACTTGAGTCGAAACGCGGGTGGAAAGAAACTTTCTTGAGTTGTGCAAATCAATGACTTGAACCCATCTCTGCCAAATAACCTAGAGTAGCTTGCAAACGTATTCTCAGTGTGCATATGTTATTTTTCCTTTAGGTGAGTGCAGGTACGCTGTAAAAATATGTCAAAAAATAAATGTGCCTTACAAAAAGGATCAAGTTCTTTTAGCTGCTTCTCTGATAAATGTTCTCCTTACCTAAAGTTTGTGTTCATAAATTATAAAATGTGGAAAAGTTCAGAGGCCTATGATAACCCTGGGGGAACGGCAGAGACCCACAACTTCATCTGGTCTGACTGATCTCAAGCTGTTTTGCAAAAATAAACTGGCAACATCTTTTTCTTGGTTTAAATGTGCAGAGCTGAAAGAGACACACACGACACACCCCTCAGCCCAAAAAGACTTTCAGCATTAATTGCATCAAAAAAAAAGTCTTTATACAAAGTATTGACTTAGTTGGGTGAATACAAACGAAGCCACACTTTTCAGTATGTACTCTCAACATACAACAGTGTGTTGGTCTGTCGCATAAAATCCCAGTGAAACGCATTGAAGTTTGTGGTTGTAACTTTGACAAAACGTGTACAAAATGAAGGTGTAGGAATACTTTTGCAAGAAAATGCGGTGTGTCGTATCTTCAATGAGTGAAAAGGAAAGTTGCATTGAACCATTTTGGCTTTTATATAAATACTGTCTGCCAAGGGTGTCAGTTTGTTTTTAAAATTGCTGGGGACAATAACCATAAACTTGAGTGTGGTTGGAAGATTGCTGGGGACAATTATTATTAATTATTCATGTAGCCTATAAGTATTAATCCATTTCACGTTTCATAACAATATCCACTGCAGTGTATAAACAGGAGTTGAAACTGGTATCTTTATTCAATCAATAAAAGTTGAAAGCCATTTGCTTATGTGTTTTGTTTTTCAAACGGCACTGGAAAACATCACAGTTTGTTGGCTTGCAAGAATCATTCAAATCCACATCGTAGCGGCACAAAGAACAACGTTGGCTATATATAGGCTACTCGCCCCAGAAGACTGCGCAACAGTAAAACGCGTTCCCTTTGCAACCTTTGCCGTTCTGTGCTGAGAAACTTCAACTTGAATTTACAGTCTAGAGTCCTGCAGCTGGGCGGTACAGCCCCCTGCGGGTGACCCACATAAAGTTGTTTCACGGGTGGAAAAATACATAAATTAACAGGTCCGGGAGGAAGTTTATTTAATGCCGGTTGCGAGTGAGAACGTCTTGTTTAAGACTCCCAAAGAGGATCATGTTGATATTTTGGTGGAAAGAGCATGAGAGAAAATTTCTCAACGTTGCGCTGATGGTGGAATGTTCTCACTATCCCGGTGTTACACCCCTCCATCCATTTAGCGATTCACGAACAGAGAACACAGTTAAAGCCAGGGACTTTGGACGGTATTTTGTTTCTGCACAGTGATCTCTGCATCAAATACATTTCAGCTGTGCAATATTCCAAAGCAATAAAAGACAAATAATTCATTCTACTATATTTCACATTAAATCAGGGATCGCGTTATTTTCCTTCTTTGACTGTTTTTTTGTTTTTTTTCTTTGATAAAAAAATCTGAAACATATTCAAAATTATTTAATTTTTTCCTTTTTTTAACTTAATATTCAGTCCAATATATTACAATGAATTACGTCCCTTTGATTTCTTTGAAATATTGTACAGCTGAAATATATTTCTTGCACAGATTGCTGTGCAGAAAGAAAATATTGTCCACAGTCCCTGGCTTTATCTGTGTTCTCTGTTCATGAATCGCAAATTCAGCCACAGTAACGTCTGTCTCTGGCAGCGCTGGATGCCTAGATAGTGAGAACATTGAGCTGTCAGGGCAAAGTTAGGGGAATATTCTGGCATGCTCTATCAACACCATTTTCTTTGGGAGTCTTAAACAAACAAAAATATTACATAAAACATTTTTCACCCGCGGTAAAGAAACCTCTGCCAGACCCATGAAAATTGATTTATGTATTTTTCCATCTTGAAATGGGTACCCGCGACATTACAGGACTCTGCCCTGTTTGCAGCGGACTATGAGTCATTTAAAACCTTGACGCATCTACTGCGAAGAATGCTGCAGCACCTGCCCAGAAAGAAACCATGACTGTATAGTAAAGTGGAATGAAGTAATTTCAATAATAGTCCGTTCAGATATTGATTATGTGGAAACTGTGCTGGGAGCACAAGTGGATGTTAGATCAGCGCTGGTAGGAAATTCCCTATCAGGTTTATAAAAGTGGTGGGGACGAAACCTTCAATCATAAATATTGCTGGGGTCATGCCCCCGGCGCCCCAGGCTAAAATGACGCCTATGCTGTCTGCTCTCTCAACAGGTTCGTAATCTACGTATATGAAAACATAAAAAACGTCCAAGATGCAAATACAAAACTACAAATGTTTAGGACAAAAAAACTACCTTAAAGAAGGCATCTGTACATCAGTACAAATGCTAACATAAATCCCAGATGCATGATGTTGGTATGGTAACAGCACTGTCCTGGTGCATTGACATGACTACAATGAGGAACAAGTTTTCACATTCATTGTAACCTCCCATCAAAGCTTTGAACAACAAAGGTTTTTTTTTAAAGAAACTCACTGTGTATTTATGAGATCTAAAGGATTATCTCGGCAAAGGAGAAGTGCTCCCTAACGCAGATTTAGACAGATTTGTGATTATTCGATCGTAGTAAGTCTTTTGTGTATATAGAAAATGTTTCAGATCTTTGAGTTCAGCTCATGAAAAATGGGAGCAAAAACAAAAATGTTGCATTTATATTTTTGTTCAGTGGAAGTGTGACAAACATGCAAATGAAGTACTTTTCCCCACTAGTGTTAGGACATAAGTAACAACGAGATTAAGCCCACAATATTATTTTTCCTCTTCCTGGCTACAGCCCAATAGGACACTTACTAAACTTTCCAGCACACACTCTTCAGTGTCCCATTATACCCTGCCCCTTTAATGCAGCAGGTACTGTCACAGTGTGGATATGCACAATTTAAAAATCCCACTACACTACAGTCTGATGGGTAAATCAGTTTTACATATTGCACCATTAATTGAACTAATTATAACGTTGAACTGTCGCTAAAAAGAAATCAAAACTGAAGATACAAAGTTTGGGATCCTACACTTTTATTTCACATGCAAAACTTTTGACCACAACTCAAGTGTGTGTGTGTGTGTGTGGGTGTGGGTGCGTGTGTGTGTGTGGGGTGTGTGTGTGTGTGTGTGTGTGTGTGTGTGTGTGTGTGTGTGTGTGTGTGTGTGTGTGTGTGTGTGTGTGTGTGTGTGTACATGTATAGCTATACTTGTGTGGACCAACCTTTGACAGCCCACCACCCTTGTGTGGACATCTGTAGTTGTGAGGACATTTTGCCTGGTCCCCACAATGTTTAACAAGCTATTAAACTCTACTAGTTAGGTTTAGAGGTATGGTGTGAATTAAGTTTAGGTTAAGGTTAAGGTTAATGGTCTAGGGAAAGTGTCTGGGTTAGGCATAGTAAAATCAATGGAAGTCAATACAATGTCAACACAAGTATAGCAAGACGTGTGTGTGTGTGTGTATGTGTGTGTGTGTGTGTGTCCGTGCGTGTGTGTGTGTGTGTGTGTGTGTGTGTGTATGTGTGTGTGTGTGTGTGTGTGCGTGCGTGCGTGTGCGTGTGTGTGTGTGTGTGTGTGTGTGTGTGTGTGTGTGTGTGTGCGTGCGTGGGTGTGCGTGTGTGTGTGTGTGTGCGTTGGTGTGCGTGTGCGTGTGTGTGTGTGTGCGTGTGTGTGCGTGTGGGTGTGCGTGTGCGTTGGTGTGCGTGGGTGTGTGTGTGTGTGTGTGCGTGGGTGTGCGTGTGGGTGTGCATGTGTGTTGGTGTGCGTGTGTGTGTGTGTGTGTGTGTGTGCGTGGGTGTGCGTGTGTGTGCGTGTGCGTGTGGGTGTGCGTGTGCGTGTGTGTGTGCGTGTGTGTGTGTGTGTGCGTGCGTGTGTCATTCAACAAGCTGACAGAGACAGAAGCTTGTCAGGAAAAAATTACAACCTGGGGCCAAAACAAACCAGCAAGGGATGAAGCTCCCACACACGCACAAGCATGGACTGATTGCTATGCAAATAAAAAAAATCCCGACAGGCTTCAAGCAGTGCTCCTCGCCTACCTAGTATGCTGCAGCATGGATGAGAGTTATGCTCCCACATGTACAGGTTGCACCACTACAGAACCGTCCGCCATGAAGGTTCAGTTAGTTCTTTCATCTTTGTCACGCTGCTCAGCTCTGAGTAAAAGCAAGCAAGGGTAATAATGGTTCATTTATTCTAGCCAAGGGCGTAACCATCATCTCAGAAGTGAGGGGGACATTTTTTTTCCTTTCAGTGGCCTATTGTAAATGTAAAATAAACAGCAAAAATGCACTTCTGAAATGTCTACTCCATGTTTGTATTCAAATAGTCATATTTTAAGTTCTCAATGTGATTTTGTTATTTAAAGCAAAGACAAGTTTTAGTAAAGAAATATTCAGCCAGCTGATTGAAAAGACATTTGCTGTCTTCAAGTTAGACAACAGAGATAATAACGACAGGATGGTCCAAATGAATACTTGACAATGATGAAGTAAAGCTTCATCATGGAGTTAAGGAGCTCACAAACTAAACTAGTTTATATAACGTTGTGATTTTTTTTATGTTTATATTCAGTCAGAAAAGATTGTTTTAGTTAAAAATGTATCTGTTTAACTAAACTATTTGTAACATTCTGTTTGTCCCATGTTAAGAACTCTACTTTGAGTTATGGTAAATAGTTATTTATCTATGGTTTTATCACAAGAAAACAAAGTAAGCAGTGTTTTACCTGCAGATCACAATATTGTTAATGCAAGCGAAGGACATTTTTTGTCAGTTTTCCAATTGAAAACTGTGTTTTGTCTTGTTTAACAGTTTCTAAGCCAATTGGGATCCTGCAACCCAAAGGGCCTGTTGTATACGAGGAGAGACATGCAGTCACTCTGAGATGTGAGATCCAGGAAACTGGAGGAACTCAGTGGACGTATGAATGGGAACCATAATCACAGAAAACTGCAGTTGTGGAAGAGACCTGATGTTTTCTGCACTTTCACGCACTATTGAGTGGCTGAATAAATGTAGGATTTCATTTTGAATTTTAGGACTTTGGAACTTAACCATTTCCTTAGTTGTTGGTCATCCTCAGATTTATATGTCAATAACTGAGCAAAATGTCCTTCGGCGTCATCATGCCCTCTTAGAGCGAGACCCTGCCTTGCCAAGAACTGTACAGCACTTTTTTTTAACAAACAGGTCTGTGCTTCCTCTTGCTCAGTGGAAATTAATGTTTGCTCTCTGTTTTTAGCAAGTTGGGATGTTTTCTTAAAAAAGCTTTGTGACAGTAAAAGCACAATACTCCTTCAACACCTGGGAGGAAATGAAGCCAGGGGAAGTTCTCATACCACTCTCTCTGAAATGTTAGTTTTATCAGCCAACTTCTGGCAAACCATGGTCTTGGGATCTGGCTGATGTGGCTTCAGAGCGGCTATAGAAGATTCATCTCCTGCTATGTAACGGTCTTCTGTTTCTGCCTGACTGTCAGTTCTGCAGCCTGGTTTTTGCCCTGTCACAAGGCTTTCTCCCTGAGCTACCTATTAAAATGCAAACAAAAGATATTTCTGAAGTGGGAATGACAGCAATTTTAAAAATTCTTTAAAAACCCTGTCCTGATACCTGCTTAGTTTTGCCTAGGAATTGATGTCTTATTATCTTAGCCAATTTTAATTTCTCTTTACCTGTGAAAAAAACTTGCTTCCTCTCCCCTGCTGCTGGCCTCTGGCGTTATCCCTCCTCCCTGACCCTGATCTTTACATTGTGGAAATAAAGGTAAAAACAATTAGGAATAAAAAAAAAAAATAGAATTATTGACCGTGAAATTAATGTGAAAAATAACCTGAGCCCCCCTTTATGCCATAGATATTTTTTTTCTCACCCACTTTTCTTTTAAAGATTATTAATATCACTAATATTGTGAACTAAGGATTTCTTTCAAATATGTGCAAAGCAATAGTGAGCACTAGCTCTACTTGGAAATGGAAGAGAACTGGGTTAATTACTAGCATAAACTAGCAAGGTAACATAGCTTAGCTAAACCCCAACATTAGTATTGTTAATTAATGTTCTTGCAGTTTTCGCCCCAAATGTTTTAAAAACGCATACCCACATTAAAATGAAAGCTGTTCTTAAACCATTTTGAGTGGAGACATGGCTGTGATCTCTTTGAAAAGAAATTGCTCTGAAGTTTCCCCCATAACAGTGAGAATCTGTAAGTGCTATTGTTACCAAGTTATATGATTTCGAATATATTTTGAAAATGATGATACCTGCCGGTATCTAACACATCGTTTAGCTAATGTCATCTGCAGGCAACAGCATAACTCAACTTCCACAGCTTGTATGGAAGAAACTGTCCAAAGTTTTTTTCCCTTTTGCTGGCTGCGGCTGGCTTGTTAGACATGATGTGCTGCGCTGCTCTCTCTGCTCTATCCAGCACTTGATGATGACCCACTGGCTGCGTTAGCTTATGGTGTGTTCAAAGACGGCTCGGAAAAATTCGTTTCCGCATATTAACGGTTAAGACGGCTTTAAAGGCTGGAAAAAAGTGCGGGGGACGCAGGGCACCGACACGGGAAGTGCGGGGGACATGTCCCACGCGTACCCCACGGTTGTTACGCCCATGCTTCTAGCCCAGGTGATCCAGCCAGAATAAGTAGGTGTCCAATACTCACCGATGTTGAACTTACTCTAACCTGTAACGTCTGTGATAAATAATGCATAAAGAGTTTTCAATTCAGCGAAGCCTTGCTGTTTGGCTGCAGGCGGTGAACCGTGGAGCAGACAGACGGCTGGAGAGGAAGCAAGTCAGAAAGTTCAACGAGACATTCCAGCGTCAAGCAGTCAGCAACCCAGCATACATCCTGTTCCGTGTGTCTGTGTAATCTCTCCTTGGACAATTTTAGGTCCTGCAGCTGTCTGCATAGTGCACAGCAAACAACCTGGCTCTGAACATCACAAAGACAAAAGAGATCATTCTGGACTACAGAAAACACAGGGCTACAGTGTTCATTTTAGGACATCCTCAGACTCAGGTATCAGCTTCAGAAAAACCTCTGTCATCCTCAGACAAAACTCTCTCAGCTTCAGAAAAACCTCTGTCATCCTCAGACAAAACTGCTTCAAACCAAACGGCCTCAGAAAAACCTCTCAAAGGAGTCAGGTCTCGGAAAAAACTGAGTCAGACGAAAAGTTATCAGAGTCAGGTATCAGACATCAGATGAAAATTAGTCGGGTCTCAGGAAAACCGCTGTCAGAAAAAGTGGAGTCAGACGAAAAAAGTCTCAAATGAAAAGTTAGAATTAGCTGAAAAATATCATGCGTCACGGACGAAGCTGAAGTTAGCTTCCGATTCATAAATGTGTAAAGGGCAATTCCATTGAATCTTTGCTAACCAAGACCACATTAAACCAAGTTTTGATCAAAAACTACAATACTTGGACTCTTCAAATATGGACTGAAGTGTTCTACACAGCATGTAGATTCATTAAAACACTGTTTCTGATTTGTGAAAGCTTTACTCTATTTGTGAACATGCAAATTAGGTTCATTTTATGATATTTTTGGCATCCAGACGACATTAGATCAGGTCCTGATAAAAAATGAAAACATATTGCGAATCGGAAGCTACGAATCGGAAGCTAACTTCAGCTTCGTCCGTGACGCATGATATTTTTCAGCTAATTCTAACTTTTCATTTGAGACTTTTTTGTCTGACTCCACTTTTTCTGACAGCGGTTTTCCTGAGACCCGACTAATTTTCATCTGATGTCTGATATCTGACTAATAACCTTTCGTCTGACTCTGTTTTTTCCGAGACCTGACTCCTTTGAGAGGTTTTTCTGAGGCCGTTTGGTTTGAAGCAGTTTTGTCTGAGGATGACAGAGGTTTTTCTGAAGCTGAGAGAGTTTTGTATGAGGATGACAGAGGTTTTTCTGACGCTGAGAGAGTTTTGTCTGAGGATGACAGAGGTTTTTCTGAAGCTGATACCTGAGTCTGAGGATGTCCTAAAATGAACACCGTACAGGGCGGATCCGTCTCCCCCTTTCTACCACAGTGGAGAGAGTCCAGACCTTCATCTTCCTGGGCAGCACCATCTCTGCCGAGCCATCCTGGTCTGCCAACACCAGGACTGTTGTTAGGAAGGAACAGCAGTGTCTTCACTTCCTAGGAAGAACACCACCAGGACTGTTGTTAGGAAGGAACAGCAGTGTCTTCACTTCCTACGAAGAACAACACCAGGACTGTTGTTAGGAAGGAACAGCAGTGTCTTCTCTTACTAGGAAGAACAACACCAGGACTTTTGTTAGGAAGGAACACCAGTGTCTTCACTTCCTAGGAAGAACAACACCAGGACTGTTGTTAGGAAGGAACACCAGTGTCTTCACTTCCTAGGAAGAACAACACCAGGACTGTTGTTAGGAAGGAACAGCAGTGTCTTCTCTTACTAGGAAGAACAACACCAGGACTTTTGTTAGGAAGGAACAGCAGTGTCTTCACTTCCTAGGAAGAACAACACCAGGACTGTTGTTAGGAAGGAACACCAGTGTCTTCTCTTACTAGGAAGAACAACACCAGGACTTTTGTTAGGAAGGAACAGCAGTGTCTTCACTTCCTAGGAAGAACAACACCAGGACTGTTGTTAGGAAGGAACAGCAGTGTCTTCACTTCCTAGGAAGAACACCACCAAGACTGTTGTTAGGAAGGAACAGCAGTGTCTTCACTTCCTAGGAAGAACACCACCAAGACTGTTGTTAGGAAGGAACAGCAGTGTCTTCACTTCCTAGGAAGAACAACACCAGGACTGTTGTTAGGAAGGAACAGCAGTGTCTTCACTTCCTAGGAAGAACACCACCAGCCGCAAGCTGCTCACTACCTTCTACCGATCCTCCATAGAGAGCAGGGGTGTGCCATCTTGGGTGCCTCACAATTTTGATTCGATTGCGACTCAGGTGCTACGATTCGATTATATAACGATTATTTTTGTTGTATATATTTATCCCATTTACGTTTTTTCTTCTTCATTCCTTCCATGGCTACTTTCTACTCTTAAATCCATCCAGTTTCCATTAATTGAAGTATCCTAACCAACTGATGTCCTGTCTTTTATTTATTTGAAACCACAAATAAAACCAACACATAATATGCTTCATAATCATATCATGAAAGCTAAATGAAATGTGTGTTGGTAATTTAAATATAATATAGGGTGACCCTATTTTGATTTCCATAAAAGAGGACACTTGGTCCAATCCTTAAACACATCAGTCATATTCTGTTTACTTAAAGAAGACCTTTGACTTACATATTTAATGTGTTCCTGCTCTATGTGGTTGGAAAGGATAATTAAATAAACTTCAGATCAGTTTTTACAAGTCAACCATGACAGAAATGACTTTAAAATCTAAATAGAAATAAATTATCTTCTATATTAAAAAAGAAACCTTTAACAATAATAGCTCCCTTTTTAAGTCATACAGGAAAAAAATTACACAAAAATATGAAATTATATTCTGAGAAAATAATTATTTTTCTATTCAAAGTAATAGAAAATAAAAAGCAGCATTCTCCCAAAGACACTTAAAGTGTATACTCCAGTCTTTGGGTTTTTTCGCTGTCAATTTAATACAGAACTCTAACCTTTGTACAACAAAAACTGGGTTAGTAATGGTATTGTTTTGGTTTCACAACTTATGAATTCTGATGGTCAATTGTTATTTTTTTTTGAAGAATTTATTTCTGAATTTGATATCTCAGTTACACCAAAAGAATATGATCTTGTTTTTGCTGCTATCCCAAGAATTTTTTTGCAGCTTCTTATTGGATCCAGAACAGAGCTTTTTGTGACAGCTCCTCCATCCATCCATCCATCCATTTTCTTCCGCTTATCCGGGGTCAGGTCACGGGGGCAGCAGCCTAAGCAAAGAGACCCAGACTTCCCTCTCCCGCCACTTGTTCCAGCTCCTCGGGAGGAACCCCAAGGCGCTCCCAGGCCAGCCGAGAAACATAGTCCCTCCAGCGTGTCCTGGGCCTTCCCCTGGGCCTCCTCCCGGTGGGACGTGCCTGAAACACCTCACCAGGGAGGCGTCCAGGAGGCATCCTGACCAGATGCCCGAGCCACCTCAACTGACTCCTCTTGATGTGGAGAAGCAGCGGCTCTACTCTGAGCCCCCTCCGGATGACTGAGCTTCTCACCCTATCTCTAAGGGAGAGCCCAGACACTCTGCGGAGGAAGCTCATTTCAGCCGCTTGTATCCGTGATCTCGTTCTTTCGGTCACCACCCAGAGTTCGTGACCATAGATGAGGGTAGGAACGTAGATCGACCGGTAAATCGAGAGCTTCGCCTTTTGGCTCAGCTCTCTCTTCACCACGACAGACCGGTAGAGCGCCCGCATAACTGCAGATGCCCCACCAATCCGTCTATCGATCTCCCGCTCCATTTTTCCCTCATTCGTGAACAAGACCCCCAGATACTTAAACTCCTCCACTTGGGGAAGGACCCCATCCCCGACCCGGAGGAGGCACCCCACCCTTTTCCGGTTCAAGACCATGGCCTCGGATTTGGAGGTGCTGATTCTCATCCCAGCCGCTTCACACTCGGCTGCGAACAGCTCCAGCGAAAGCTGTAGATCACGTTCCGATGAAGCCAACAGGACCACATCATCTGCAAAAAGCAGAGACCCGATCCTGAGGCCACCAAAACGGATCCCCTCAACGCCTTGGCTGCGCCTAGAGATCCTGTCCATAAAAGTTAGGAACAGGATCGGTGACAAAGGGCAACCTTGGCGGAGTCCAACTCTCACTGGAAACAGGCCCGACTTACTGCCGGCAATGCGAACCAAACTCTGGCACCGGTCGTACAGGGACCTAACAGCCCGTATCAAGGGGCCCGGTACCCCATACTCCCGGAGCACCCCCCACAGGGCCCCCCGAGGGACACAGTCTAATGCCTTCTCCAAGTCCACAAAACACATGTAGACCGGTTGGGCGAACTCCCACGCACCCTCCAGGACCCTGCTGAGGGTGTAGAGCTGGTCCAGTGTTCCACGGCCAGGACGAAAACCGCATTGTTCCTCCTGGATCCGAGGTTCGACTATCCGTCGGACCCTCCTCTCCAGAACCCCTGAATAGACCTTACCAGGGAGGCTCAGAAGTGTGATCCCCCTGTAGTTGGAACACACCCTCTGGTCCCCCTTTTTAAACAGGGGGACCACCACCCCGGTCTGCCAATCCAAGGGAACTGCCCCCGATGTCCACGCAATATTGCAGAGCCGCGTTAACCAACACAGCCCCACAACATCCAGAGCCTTGAGGAACTCCGGTCGAATCTCATCCACCCCCGGAGCCCTGCCACCAAGGAGCTTTTTAACGACCTCGGTGACCTCAGCACCAGAGATTGGAGAGCCCGACCCCAAGTCCCCAAACCCTGCTTCCAGATTGGAAGGCGTGCTGGTGGGATTGAGCACATATGGACACCTTTATGCTTGAACATGGTGTTTGTTATGGACAATCCATGACGAGTGACAGCTCCTGTTAACAATATTTTTCTGGGAAGTATAGATGTTACGAAAAAAAAATGTTCCATTAATTACATTAGAAATCTGCTGGTAAATGGAACTGTTCCTTCTGCTAAAATTCTTTGGACACCTCTTTATAAGGATATTGACTGGAAAATAATGTGGTTGATGAGTAATAAATTCTGTCTTAACAATAAAATCAAAGAAGTATGTTTCAAGATTATACACAGAATATATCCGGCAAAAAAGACGTTAGAAAGATTTAAGATTGATATTGAGTATTCCTGTAAATTCTGTGGCCTATATGAAGCATCTATTGAACGTTTATTTTATCACTGTTTGTTTACTAAAGTGTTCTGGGTGAATGTACAAAATGTTATTGAAAGGAAAACAGGACAGTCTTTACATTTGCAAGAGAAGGACGTTCTTCTTTACTTTGAGGACATTGACATGGAAAAGGACTTGATTTTCTTTATACAACTTGTTTTATTTTTAGGAAAATTTCACATTCATGAGAGAAAATGGTCTGACAGCAAACCTTTATTTACCCTATTTCTCCAAGAACTATCTCACTACAGCACCGCCATTAACAATCTTAAACAGTCAAAGGCTTTAAAAACAAATTCTATTCTGGAAAACTTCTTATGCAATTAATGTGTTTCTTTTATACCCTTTGTAACCTTATATCTTTTATTATTTGTACCCCTGGCAAACAGTTTTGTTCTGTACATATCTGTTAATAAAATTCATTAAAAAAAAAAAAAAGG
This sequence comes from Valencia hispanica, assembly GCA_963556495.2. Lineage (NCBI taxonomy): Eukaryota > Metazoa > Chordata > Actinopteri > Cyprinodontiformes > Valenciidae > Valencia > Valencia hispanica. Next base: position 15,651,012 of record OY747702.1, on the reverse strand, counting down.
TTTGCGTTACCTGGATACAATTTGGGGCGGACTGAACCATTTTATGATAATCGAGAGGGGGAGAGGGGCCCATGGACGATTGTGTTTCCTAAACAAATTAATTTCTAGACACCAGGAAACAGCAAATAGAATAATTTAAAGTTAATAATTTTTACTATCAAAATATTTTTTTTTAGCATCACAATTTTATTGGGGGCTTCTCTGGGCCCCCTCACTGTCATGGGCCCCGAGAATCGTCATCGTTAACCCCCCCTTTACGGCGCCCCAGTGTGTAGCCCATCTGTAGGCTGGATCTGGGCGTGCTGACTCCACTCTCACTCTCACTCCTTGTGAAGCTCCCCCAAATTCTTGAAGGAATCTTGCATGACAATCCTCTTAAGAATTGCCGGTGCACCTTTTCCTACCACACTTTTTTCTTCCACACAATTTTCTTTAAATGGGTTTGGATACAGCCAGTCCGTTTACAAGCAGCTCCTTTAACAATGCCCTTTTGTGGCTTACCTTCTTTGTGGATAGTGTCAATGACTGTCTTCTGGTCATCTGTCCAGTCAACACTCTTCCTCTTGAACAGGGGTCTGGAACTTTTACAATCCAAAGAGCCACTTTTGCTATAAGTGCAGCAAAATAGACCAGTTTGGAGATGCCAGTGTTACATAACCGTTTAAAAAAAGGACAACTTCTAATTTAGATACATGTCTACTACAGGAAATGTGTCATTTAAAAAATATATATACAATTTTACTTCTGCTTTTAGGTTTTAAAATGAAGAAAACACGTTTATGTTTTTGTTGTTGTTGTTTTGTAAGAGGATGGATACATTTAATTATTGTGGGATGTTGTAGGCTACAAAGTGATGTAATAGCACACAGACCCAAACTGAGAGACCAGTTTGAGGCTCAGGAAACATTTGCAGGTATTTGGAGTTAATCAACCGATTAGGGTGTGACACCACCAGTTTCCAACATTTTTTTGTTTTTTCACAATATTCAATTTTCTGAGACATTGAATTTTTGGTTTTCATTATCTGAGGGCCATAATCATAAAAATGTCTAGAAATAAAGGCTGGAAATATTTCACTGTATATGTAATGAATAATATAGTATATGGTTTGTCTTTCTGAAACAACTGTTGACAAAAAGCACAGAACTTTTTCACGATATTCTTCTCTCTCTTTTTTTTTTTTTACATGTCCCTGTATGCAACAAAACTCAGTAATGATGGCCATTGGATTCTTACTGTGTTACATATTGATGACTCATTAATGATTTTAGGAAACATTTATGGATACTGTAATGTGTTAAAAAATAAAGACCTCCTCACTGCCATAGAAGAAAATATCAAAGAGTTTAAACAAAGATACTTTACTGATCACATCTTAATCGGTGGTGACTGGAACATGGTTATGGATGAGGTCCTAGATAGATACCCCTCTAGAGCAACAAACATCCGCTCAAATCGCATTTTATGTGATTTTGGTAACAACCTTGGACTTATTGACCTGTGGAGAGAAAAACACCTAAATGAGACACAGTTTTCCTGGCATAAGTCAGATGCATCGAGCAAATCGAGAATAGATTTTTGGTTAGGTACAGATGAAATTCTCAGTAACACATCTCACTGTAATATTTCTCCGACGCCTCTTACTGATCACTGTAGCATTGATTTGTCAGTTTTGTCACCTCCTGAATATTTTAGACACAGGGGTTACTGGAAATTTAATGCCAACCTTCTAAAACATGACTTATACTGCTGCGAAATAAAAGAACTGATTAGAAAAACCTTACAAGATAATACATTATTAACTTTCACTACAAAGTGGGAATTCTTAAAATACAAAATATGAGTTCACTCCATATCTTTTAGCAAGAACCTTAAGAAACTCAATAACATGGAAGAAGAAAAGATAGTTAAAGAATTATATTCAATTTGCACAAAACAAACGTTAACAGATGCTGAAAAAAACAACCTTTCCGTCCTACAATCTAAACTAGACAACATTTATGAACGAAAGGCTCGTGGTGCTTTCATCAGATCCAGGGCCAGGTGGATTGAGAACGGGGAGAAAAGTTCTGCATATTTTTGCAGACTGGAGAAAAGGCGGCAGGATAAAAACCACATAAAATCCCTCATCATTGATGACATAGAATGCACAGATCAAAATTTAATTGCAAAAGAAATCAGCCAGTTTTATCAAAACCTATATTGCTCATCCTTTTCAGCCCAAGACTGTGACCACTTATTGGGTCAGGTTAAAGAATTTATCCCACAAATCACTAAGGATTTTAGGGAAGACTGCGATAAAGACATACTTTTAGAGGAACTAGATATTGCTATGGGTTGCTTAAAACTTGATAAATCTCCAGGCCCAGATGGCTTAACTGCCAACTTTTACAGGCACTTCTGGGAATATCTTCGAGACTTCTTATTTCAGGTCTTTAAAGAAACAATGTGCAATTACTCACTCCCAGAAAGTATGAAACAGGGTATCATCACTCTTATACCAAAACCAGGAAAAGATAACAAGATTTTAGATAACTACCGCCCGATTTCTCTATTGAACTGTGACTATAAATTATTGACTTATATATACACTAACAGACTAAAGAAGGGTCTTAATGATGTTATAAGTGAGACACAAACTGGTTTTATGAGCAAAAGATCCATACACAATAACATCAGATTGGTACATGATTTATTAGAATATAGTGACGTGATTGAGGACAGAGGTTTTATTCTGTTCCTGGACTTCTACAAGGCCTTTGATATGTTAGAACATCAGTTTCTTTTCAAAGTCTTACATTTGTTTGGTTTCGGGCCAAACTTCTGTAATATAATAAAATGTTTCTACAATGGTACAACAAGCTCAGTAGCACTCACACATGGCACTTCTCCGCGCTTTACAATTAATAGAGGTGTAAAACAAGGATGTAATGTTTCTCCCTTTCTCTTCATATTAGCAGCTGAAATCATGGCCATTCTTATAAAACACTCAGAAATAGAAAAATTAAAAGTATTTGATGATCAAATTATAATTAGCCAACTAGCTGACGACACCACCATTTTTCTAAAAAATCTAGACCAAATTCCCAATGTTCTTAAATTAATTAATACATTTTCTAAAGCATCAGGGTTGACATTGAATCTCCAGAAATGTGAATTGATGGCAATACATAACATTAATCTCACAGAAGCCTACAATATTCCCATAAAAACATCAGTGAAGTATCTTGGAATCCATATAACTAAAGATGTTAAACTCAAAGAAACTATGAACATAGGAAACAAAATCCAGAACTGCAAATCTCAATTAAATAAATGGCTTCAAAGAGACCTAACACTTTTTGGTAGAACCTATCTAACCAAAATGGAATCTCTAGCTCGGTGCATATATCCTGCATATTCAATGGCCATACCAAATAAGTACATAAAAGCTATAAATCAGATGAACTTTAACTTCATCTGGAAAAATCGAGTCCACTACATAAAAAAATCAGAAATGGTAAAGGACTTTAAGGACGGGGGTTTGCAAGCTATTGACTTTGAATGCCTAAATGCAGTATTAAAAATAAATTGGTTGAAATCCTTTATGATGAGTCAAAATAGCATTTGGTACTGTCTTCCCAAGGGATTATTTAGGAAGATGGGAAACATAGAATTTGTCCTTAGATGTGACTTTAATATTAATAAACTTCCTGTTAAACTATCCTCGTTCCACCAACAGGTACTGTTATGCTGGAAACTTATGTACACACACAATTTCCCTCCTCATCAAACTCCTGTCTGGAATAACAGATATGTACTGTACAGAAATAAGTCTTTGTATTTGGATCACTGGATGGAAAAAAACATTTGGTCTGTAAGACACTTATTAAATGATCAAGGAGGATGGCTGTCTTACGAAAGCTTTTGCTTAAAGTTCAGTGTGAATTGCACACGCTCTCAATTTAACAATGTAATAAAGTCTATCCCTCCTTCAGTCAAACATCTCGTTCAAAAAACAAACATACAAATCTCTGAACTTCAGCTACCTCCACTTCGAATATATGGAACAGACTTCCTGGATAAATGCATCTCTAATAAACTGATGCGTCTGCATCTAACTAATGAAATTTTCCCCATCCAGTCAAATAGAAATTCCATTATTCAATTGTTTTCTGATTCAGAGGTTAAAAAGTGGAGAACAGCTTACCTCACCTATCCTTTAAGCCCCAAAACTAAAGAACTTCACTTTAAAATCCTTAGTAATATTTTTCCGTCCAGAGACCTATTAAGACAAAGATTCAACCTGGATAATAACAGCTGTACATTCTGTGACAATGAAATTGAAACAACGGACCATTTATTCTTTTACTGTATGTACTCTGAATCTTTTTGGAAGGACTTTCAAGACTGGATCTCAGAAAAACTTTCTCTACCCCACTCTCTAACAAGAAAGGATATAATATTTGGGACTGCACTTAAGGACAAAAGGAGTGACTTCACTCTTAACAACCTGCTGATCCTCGCCAAATTCTTTATCCACACATGTAAATGGGGAAATAGAAAACCCATCTTTTCGGTTTTTAAAAGGTACTTGATGGACAACCACCTCAGCTCTTTAAGACTGATAAAAAACAAACATGGTATACAGCTCCTTAATGCTTATGAAGATCTTAGAATATTTGGAGAAAACTAAGCTCTTGTATCTTGTTGTCTCACCCCTTTTGCCCCTTTACTAGCTACAGAAATGTGGATGTCTTTTTTTTTTTTTTTCTTACTTTTTTCATTTCTTTTTTTCACCCTTCTGTTAAAGTTAGGCTATATGTTCCCCCCGGTATTAACTATCTGTTGTTCCGTGTGCCTTTAAGATATACAAGCTTCTGTTTTGTATGATTGTATGCCACAGAGATTTGTACAATAAATGTGGACAAAAAAAAAAAAAAAAAAAAAAAAAATGTCCCTGTATGCGTGTTCTCCGTCACCCGCACCTCCTCCCTTCTCCAGCAGCCTCACCGTCCCTGAGTGATGACGTATGCGCCTGCAGGTTAGCACCGCAGTGTTTACGGCTAGCTGCTAGCAGAAAGAAAGATGCGGCAAGCAACGCTGCGGGGACAGGAGTAATACTTTACATCAACCCAGAACGCATCGCTTGCATTATGACCAACAGAACATCTTATTTTTATGACCCGGACGTGGGCAACTTTCACTACGGTCAGTCTGCTCATTGTAATCTGAAAGGGGGGAGGTGATGCTGCTAGCTAGGTCCATGCTAACACCTCCACTATGAGCTTTTATTGTGTTTTCTATTTAGTGGGTGTTAAGTTCGGACAATAGCGTTTTTTTTGGTGCACTAAAATACGTTTTTTCAAGCTATGAACAATATGGTTTGCTTCTAGCGCTGAAGTAGCCAAGCGTTGGCTAGCTTACTATCAGGGGTGAGTAGTTTGGTCATAAATTCTACTCGGGTAAGATTAGCACTACTTCAAAATATTTAAGTAAAAAGTACCCGTTCGAGAAATTACTTTAAGATTGAAAAATATGGGTACAAAGGCAACTCAAGTACTGAGTAACATCCGATATAATTAAATTGATGTAATCACACGGACAAAAAGACAGTAAGTGCAAAAAACAACAAATAAATCACAAAATGTTAACAAATACATTTTTTTTCACTAACAATATTTAATCTTTATGACCTCCAAATGGCACAAAAGACTCATCAGATAGGAAATGACATTACAAAACAAAGCTTGTGTATGAACAAGATGTCTCACCTAAACATAAACTGTAGGTTTGTTTCTGTGTCTCGTGCATTTTTGGTTTGTTCTGCTTCCGGTGAAGTTCCTCGCAGCGGATAGAGTATCCAGAAATGTTACTCAATTGAGAGTAGCGATAGTTCATAATAATATTACTCAAGTAAAAGTATGGTGCAGTAAAACTCCTAAAAGTACTCCCCCCCCCCCCCCCCCCAAAAAAAAAGGTTACTCAAGTAAATATAACTAGTTACTATTCACCTCTTTTTACTATATTTCATTATTCTTCAAAAACAAACATTTAATGGTTGCTTCCCAGTCAATGCATTGCCAAATAAATGCTACGATAGATTATTAAAATAATATATCTTGCATAACTGCACAGTTGTCATTGGATTGGAGTAAAGCCTCTAGTGGGTTCTTAGTCTTTGTTTTATGCATTCTGTTTATGACAGAAATCTCTCTGACAAAGTGGAAAACCTAGAGTCTCAGATCTCGTTATACAAAACAGTGAAAACCAAAAATGCTGCAAATTAGACCAGACAAAAGACAATTTTTCAGTTGATTATTGAGCTACAGCATATTTAGAAGTTCTTGTAATTATACCCAAATAAAAACTCAGACAAGAAAGTATCAATGGTGTGTTTTTTTTGTTGGAATTTATATCTATAAGAATCCATTCAGAGTTTGAGAATAGATTTAGGTTTTTGTTGGGTTTTTTTTTTTTCAAACAGCACTATTTTTTTTTTACTCACTTAAAAAAAACGGACCAAAGTATGTCTTGCTGCTTGATTTGTGTATCTTTATTCTAAATGTCACATCTTCGTATAAAGTATCAGTGTGCCTCCGTTAGGTGCTGGCCACCCCATGAAGCCCCACCGTTTGTCCCTGACTCACAGCCTGGTGTTGCACTACGGACTCTACAAGAAAATGATGGTGAGCGCCGCGGCAGTCGAGGCGGCCCGGGAAACGCATTCCGAGCCTCTTGCTGCTCTTGTTAACGTTTCGTCTTGCTACCGGTTAGGTGTTCAAGCCGTACAAAGCCTCGCAGCACGACATGTGTCGCTTCCACTCCGAGGACTACATCGACTTCCTGCAGAAGGTCAGCCCCAACAACATGCAGGGCTTCACAAAGAGCCTCAACGCGTTTAACGTGGGCGACGACTGGTGAGCGCCGCGGTTTTTGTTGTTGTTGTAGTTTTTCCTCACAGATTTCCCTCCTGTTTGTTTGTCCTCGCTTCTGTTGTCTCCTGATTGGCTCTGACTGATCCGTGTCCCACACTGCAACTGTGTGTGTTTCAGTCCTGTGTTTCCAGGTCTGTTTGAGTTCTGCTCAAGATACACAGGAGCATCTTTACAGGGAGCAACACAGCTCAACCACAAGGTAACACACACACTCCAAACATCTGAGCTCAGCAAAAATCAGCGCTCTGCGATGCGTTCTCCTGTCAAAAGCATCACAAGATCTGATTGAGTTTTCTATGAGCAGCTGCAGTAACCTCTTGTACTGCTTGTTTATGCTCTGGAAACAAGCTGCTGATTAAGGTGACACATGTGAGCAGATGGTCATCCAACACAATACTGTCATTTCATTGGTTCCATTACTATCTATCCTTTGCCCTGTGAATGCTCCCAATGCCACCACTAGATGTCACCAAATCTTACATTTTGTCTTCACTATGTTGTGTTGACACCTAATTACAAAAGCTTGCCTTTATATGGAAGGATCTATAAAAACAGGCACACATGAAGAGCTCGTTTTAATGTTTCATCCATTCAGCCCATGCTGATTAATCTGACCTATAGAAGAGGAACCTATATGGAGTATTGTGGCAGATTAAAGAACAGTGTGATTTGAGCTTTGTGAGATGTGGATCTAATGAAGTGGCCAGGGAGTACATGTGGCGATACAACTGCTTGTTACTGCAAAATCTTTTGACTACTTCCAGATTTGTGACATCGCCATCAACTGGGCAGGAGGTCTGCATCATGCCAAAAAATTTGAGGTGAGAACAAAGCGGATCACAGCCTCGTCCCTTTGGGTCCTGGATCACACAAGCTCACCTCTATGCCATCTCTCTCGTTTCTTTAGGCGTCTGGGTTTTGCTACGTAAATGACATTGTCATCAGCATCCTGGAGCTCCTCAAGTAAGCCCATGCTTCTATCTGTACATTATACTGCTCGTTTGTCTTTGCCCACATGTTAGTTCTGGGTTTTGCTTTAGGTACCACCCCAGGGTTCTGTACATCGACATCGACATTCACCATGGCGACGGCGTCCAGGAAGCCTTTTACCTGACAGACCGCGTCATGACCGTGTCCTTTCACAAATACGGCAACTACTTCTTCCCTGGAACAGGTAAGAGCTGCTTGGAGTCCCTGTCAAATTGTTTAGTTGTTACATACGCGTGGACACACTGAGGAGGTGCGGCGTTGTTCCCTGAAGGTGACATGTACGAGGTGGGGGCAGAGAGCGGCCGGTACTACTGCCTCAACGTTCCTCTCAGAGACGGCATCGACGACCAGAGTGAGTCCACAGCGCCACGGATTACATGAGACCTGGTAATGGTTCTGTGTCGTTTCATGGATCTGTGTGTTTCAGGCTACAGGCAGCTGTTCCAGCCGGTCATCAAGCAGGTGGTGGATTATTACCAGCCCACCTGCATCGTCCTACAGGTCAGTTCATTTTCAGGAGCAGAGGTGGATTTGTGTTCAGGAAACTGAGTGTTTGTGTTTGCAGTGCGGAGCTGATTCTCTGGGCTGCGACAGACTGGGCTGCTTCAACCTCAGCATCCGGGGACACGGGTGAGTCGGCACATCCAGCTCGTTTATTGCTGCTCTCACTCGCTCCTAATCTTTCTGTGCACGACGCCCTTTCAGTGAGTGTGTGGAGTTTGTAAAAAGTTTTAAGATCCCTCTGCTGGTTCTTGGAGGAGGAGGATACACTGTGAGGAACGTGGCTCGCTGCTGGTGAGTAAGGAAAAAAACCTAACTTCAAATTATCTAAAAAGTCCTGCTTTGCTGATGCAAATGTTTGTGTACCATGTAGGACTTTTGAAACGTCTTTGTTATTGGAGGAATCCATCAGTGATGAGCTGCCTTATAGCGGTGAGCTGTACATACCTCTGGCTTTATGATCTTTGAGTTAGAGTTAAATAAATTCTTTCATTATTGAGGTCTTCCAGTCTGTAGCACCATCTGGTCAGAATAGGTATGAGTTTAGGAGCAGCGTAGACAAACACACAAATATATATATGTAAACCATGAATAACTTCTGTATTCTCTCTAAAACTATTGTTTTCTAATTTTCTTTTTCATTCCTGCAGAGTATTTTGAGTACTTTGCTCCGGACTTCACGCTGCATCCTGATGTCAGCACCAGGATAGAAAATCAGAATTCCCGACAGGTAGAAACATCGTTCCGGTTTTCACTATTTTAGGAGCTTTAAGACTTGCTTTATTGAATTTATGGGAAACATGCAATGTACTATCTAATAGTAATAATGGCTTGCATTTATATAGCGCTTTCAAGACTCTCAAAGCACTTTACAACTCCATTATTCATTCATACACTGGTGAAAGCAAGCTATGATTATAGCCAAAGCTGCCTTGGGCAGACTGACAGAAGAGACGCTGCCATACACGACATGTAGCAGGTGGAAGCTGGAATCGAACCCACAATTTCTGAGTTGCAGGCTGACAACTCTACCACTGAGCTACAGCCGCCCATAGCTTTTTTCCCCAGTTTCGCTTTCTAGAATATAAAAGAAATCCGAATTTCTAAATCAGAGATTGCTCTAAACTGGTGCAGTAAGTTTCTGACTGATTACACAGAATAGAAATCATGGAAACAACAGTTGAACCTGCTGTCATTAATTTTGACCATTTTTTTGTTTTTGTAGATAACTGTAGTTATGGTGTCATCAGTATAGGCTATTGTAGTAATGCATTTGTCTATGGTGGATGATTTTATCTTCAACCAGCTGGTAGCATTACAGTCAAGATTTGACAAATGAAAGCATTAATCCATTCTTATGTCAGTTATCACAACAAAACTAGATGTCATAACAAGAGCTTGGGGTATTTTCTAAAAATATGTTTAAAATCATTTTCTGAAGCAAGATTGAGAGCTTATCTCAATACTATTAACACATCTGTACTTAAAGAAAATAGAACTTGGATTGAGTTAATGACTGAGATCTAAATGACTCAAGCACATTCACACAGGTTTTGGCTGAGGTTCTGCTGTTTAAGCGAGTTTTGTTCAGGGCAAAAATAAACCAGATTGAGTGTTGACGCACGGTGCGTAGGAGCTTTGAAATGTCCCCGTCTTCACAGTACCTGGAGCAGATCCGTCAGACAGTGTTCGAGAACTTGAAGATGCTGAACCACGCGCCGAGCGTCCAGATCCACGACGTCCCCTCGGACATGCTGAGCTACGAGCGCAACGACGAGCCCGACCCCGACGAGAGGGGAGCCGAGGAAAACTACACCCGGTCGGTTAGCTGTGGCAACAATAGGTCAGCTGGGGCTTCTTTCATGTTTGAGGTGATTACTAAAGATCTTTATTATTGCCTCTGCAGGCCTGAAGCAGCAAATGAGTTCTATGATGGTGACCATGACAACGACAAAGAGAGCGACGTTGAAATCTAAGGCCAGAAACCCAGCGGCTTTACCGAGGCAAAGGAAGGGGACGGTGCTGAAACGTGCTCCAGTCAACTGGTCCTCCACAACTCAACGTCAAATTGCTGAGATTTTCTCACCATTGGAGGAAGTGAAGTTTTTATGACCGACTAACATTTGGTATATAATGTTTCACATGCATTTTGTCTCCATGTAAATGTGATTTTAAAAAGAGAGGGGGATTCCTGAGCTCACATCCAACCTTTATTAGTTGTGGGAAGTCAAAGTGGCATCAGCTGGATAATCGGTTATCTGAACCCAGAGCTGGATGGAGCCAGTCCAGTGAACTCTTCTGCCTTCTTTGACCGGATTAAATTTGCCATTCATTTGTTTTTGGTGTAAACAGTGATGAATGATAAACTGTAACCAGCTTTGTACAGTTCTGACTTTGTATTATGTCCTTTCTGCAGTCTGGAATCCACCCATGTGAGTTTTGATAGTTTGGTTTTATTAATAAAACTGAAACGGTCCATTGTCTTAATATTTCTTCCCACCACTAGATGGTGACAAAACAGTTAAAAACGTCAGCAGGAGACAAGCTCAGAGTTTAACTTTATTACTCATTTCTCCTGTAATAGATAACAATGAGTACCTAGAAACACACTTCTACTTGCAGTTTAAAATATAATTTGAAGTTTAATTTCCACATGGCGTTTAAAAACATTTCCCTTTTTGAGCCACACCTTTATACCAATCAATTGAACACAGCAAGTACTAAAACAGCTACTTATGGGAGAGCAAAACTGCATCGGTTATTTAATTTATTTAGTTTGTTGGCTGGCAGCAAGCGGCTCAGTATAAGAAAGCATGTTTAATGAACTGATGCCCATTTTCAAACTCAAAGACCAATAATAACTACAGGAACTGTAAGGGAGTAACATGTAATCAGGCTTTAAACAGCTTCTCTGCACTGCAGATGTGATCAGATTTGGAGGGCGTGGACTTCGCTCTAAGTGCAGGTCAAGTATCAGAATAGCAGCCTGTTTGTCTGGATTTTTAAAATTCAGCCATCTGTAAGCTACACCTCTGATCAATTTTAAATTAAAAAAGCCACATTCAAAAAGAAAAAGATACAGCAACACATCCCAGGATTAATCCACACAACAGCAGGAAACGAGCAGCGAATGTCAGTTTTTTCCAGATTAAAAACTACTTTCCAGACATTTCAGAGGCAGCAGCTGAGGCAGGGGGTTAGGTGCTCAGTGATGGTCAAGCAAGCATTTGAGATTAAAGTGCAGTGAGTCCAAGAAAGAGTGGTTGCAATTCCTGAAACTTTTGGTTTCTAACCCTGATGGTGGAAAACTGCTACACAACACACCCAGAGCAGCATAGAACTGTATATTACCTGTAGGCGCCACTTAGACTCTCACTGCCTTTATCTTAGAGAAAAATACTGCTTCTAGAAACTTAATATTTGAAATTAATGTTGAGAGCGGTAACGTGGTTGGGCAGCATTGCTGCAGCTGCATGCCAACCTTGCAGAGTTCTAATAATACATCCATGGCCCAGAAGCTGCATTCTGCTGAGAGCAGACACAGGTTCAAACAAACAGACACCAACTAAAAGCTGCGCTCCTTAACAAACAGCAGCTCATTAGGAGTGCTCAACAGTGTTATCAAAGTTGCTTCGATGCGATCTCTAATATGGAGCTGCTACCCTCAAAATATTTAAAATCAATAATAAAGCAGCTCTGGACATCATGAAACCTCTGATGTGTGAAGGAGTTCAGAAACAGCTTTTATAAAATAATCTGCAGCGTTACGCATGATTTCAGCAAGGCTGTTGTGTGTCGCTGAATAGATCTGATCTCACTTGTGTTTACACAACACTGGTTACAGCGGTGGCGGTCCAGTTGTACAGGTCGGACTGGAGGTAAATAGAGGAGGTGATGTTTGGTTCTACAGCTCTTCGCTCTCGTACAGCGGAGCCGTGTGCTGAGTGGGGCTCTCCACCATCAGGGCAGGAGCATGGCTCAGAGAGGACAGCAGCTTCAGTGTCTTTGAGGCAGGGGGAGCAGTCTTCATGGCTGGGGCCGTGCGAGCTGGAAGAGAAATGGCATGAGGATGGACTACAACTCACAGCTCAATAGAAAGTGACTGATCAATTACAGCAAACTGTAAAACGTGCACACTGACTGATTTGACCTAAATGAGAGAGAACGTCAAATAGATACCACCCAAGGAGCCACAAATCTTAATGGAGACTGGACACGGGCTGAAAATTCTTCTCATGCCAAGTGTCTGAAAATAACTCCTGCCCAAGGACAGAACAGCAGGACAACACATGGCTAGCTCCTATGAACAGCACGTGCATACAGGAACAATGGCCCCCTAAAGTTGTTTGGTTCACTTCTATGATTTTAATGAATGCTCACACAAAAACAAAAGCTAAAGATCCACTGAACAGAACCTAGTGGTCGATCTCCAGTTCTGTAAAGCTGTGACCTGCTGATATTTATTTCAGGAGTCCTTTTTCTCCCTAGCTATAATACAAACAGTAACCGAGTCTTCATCACTCAGAACTTCCACACAGAGTTTCAGCAGGACCAGTAGGCACATAGGTATGCTGCATAGTCCTGTCACAATAGATCAGTCACATGATAAAATGTCTGAGTTGCAGTGGTAAATGGAACTTTAATCATTGTTCAGAAGGTATACATGCATTACTATTACATTAGTTGAAAATGACCACAAAACAATAATATTATCGTTTATGGGAATTTCGGGTGGATTTATCGTCCAGCAAAATGTGTTATACAGTCAAACTGATGGCAGCAACACAATAAAAGCTCCCTGAAACATGCTACAAATCTACCTCAATAGCAGTGTGACACATACAAAGTCATGAGCAATGTCTTCTAGTATTAGTCTACCTCATTATCAGTGCAATTCAAGCTAACCCATATGAACATATATTATAAAGCCATTAGGGCTCATCTATAATGATTGCCGCACCTGGCACTTGGTCTTATTTGATTCTTTTATTAATTGTCCTTATTGTTTGATCCTGATGCTTACCGTTTGTTTGTGATTACTTTAATGTTTTGATCCGGTTTGTATTCTCTTATGTCTTGACTAAGCTCTGCACAAGAATTCCTATGTACTCAGACCAAGTGTAAGTGTACAAATTGTAATTAAGATCTTAGCTTATTGTGACAGGCCTAATGCTACGTTCTGTGACCAGAAAGAGATCCAATTCAACTTTCAGACTGACTGATCAATGGTAATGGCCATTTAAAAGAAAACTGCAATGTGGCATTGTAGATTGACAAGATACAGAAAGACATTAATCATCATTTAAATCAGTCTGCCAGCAGCATCAACAGGGTAAAAAAGTCAAACCGAGACCCAAACAGTTTGTTTCCTCCATTTATGTAGGAAACTTAACCCATTAAGCCATTAGTCTGTCCATCTCTCTGTTGTCCAAACTCACTTTCTAGTGAGCAGGGAGGTTGGTGGGTAACATGGAGCTCTCCATCGAGCAGATGCTGTGTTATCTGATAGAGCAGAAACCTAATAGCCATGTTGCACTTTCATCTAGTGTGCTCTCCACATTATGAACCACAGCGATGTGAAGTGAACAGCTCGGTGCATCACATGTTAAAGGTTTCTGCTCGATCACATAACATCATTTGTCTGCCGTGTTCTGGAGTGCAGCAGATGGAGAGTGTTGTGTGCTCACCGCTACAATCAATCTAGCTTTGTTTGACTTTACAGCTTTTGCTTCTATGGTAACCTGCAGGCTATCTCATGCAACAGATAGCTCAGATGGAACCCGTCAGGAACATTTGCATGGAGGGATGTAACACTTACTGCCGATATCCAGCCGGGCGTTGCATGTGGACATGCCAGCTTCATTGATGGCAGACAGTGTGTACCAACCAGAGTCGGACTTAGTTACTCTATCGATCAGCAAGCACTGGCGACCTGAGCCGTCCTGGTACAGGCTGGAGAAACAGTCAGAGAAAATGTAGTTAACACATGAAGGTTAAAGTGCTGGGCCATTCAGAACGCTCCATCTGCTAGAAGCTACACCTCAACATGTGTGTAACAGGCCAAGATCCAGCCCCACCTTTACACATCAACATGAAAAATATACATGCAATACGTCAGAGCTACAGTGCAATAGTGAATAGTTCAAGCATTTTATAGGGATTTTATGTGATAGGAAACAAAGTGGTGCATAACTGAAGTAAAACGAAGGGGATTCATGGTGTTCTAAACTTCTTAAATCTGAAAAGTGTGGCATGCACCTTCAGACATGCCGAGACCATATGTATCTATATTACTTGCTGTAGGAGCTTTGCACATCCTACAGAGAGGACTGGCAGGACTACAAGGTTTTAGCCACAGCTTTTCAATTCCATTTAGGTCTCAACTGTCTGGGGCATTCTTTACATCCATGTGGTTTCATCTAAACCATCCCAATGTAGCGCTGGTTGTTGTAGGATTGTTGTCCTGCTGGAAGATCAACCCCACAGTTTTCTTCCAGAATTGATCTGTATTTACAGTTGAAACCAGATATTTGCATAGACTTTCGTAAAACAAAAACATTTTTTTTCTTTACGTTCATTCACAGGTCTGCCACTAATTAACTTGGATGGACTCAATTAACCAATCAGAAGCTTCTTAAGCTCAGAATGGAGTTTTCTTTTTGTTTCAAGGCACAATAAATATAGTGCATGTATACTTCTGACTTTGATTAAATTAATAAAAAAAATACATACACAATTCTCTTTATTCTGATAAAATGTTAATTTTTATTAAACTAAAAAAATACTCTGATTTGCTGTTTAACAGTAGAGGGAAAAAATGTTTTTTTCTGAAGTGTATGGAAATGTCTGGTTTCAACTGTAGGGCCATCTGTCTTTCCCTCAGCTCTGACTGGCTTCAGCACCCCTGCTGTATAGAAATATTCTCACAGCACAAACCTGACACCACCATGTTTCACAGTGGAGTTTGTGTGTTCAGGCAGATGTGCTGTGTTAATTTTGCATGAAGTCCAAAAAGTTCCCCCCTCCTGTGAGGCTGTCACAGTACAATTGGATTCATACTAAAATTAAATCACTCACAGGTGGGTTAGGGGTTTTATTTCACAGAATTGGAGTAAGATGTAATGTGACGAACTGTGAAAAAGTAAAAGTGGGAATCAATACTTTTGTGAGATTGTAGTTAAAGTATGAAGGTATTAAAGGGGAAAATGAGGTGAGAGAACAATCTTTGAGGTTGCCTTTCTGTGACAAGGTTCTTCATTTGGAAAGAGTGAAGGAGGGGTTAGGGTCTCAAGTGGCTCACCTCATTCTGTTGGGGTCAATGCGCAGCATGTCTTTGTCTTTCTTCCAGAAAAGCTGAGGTGGAGGAGAAGCATCAACTTTACATTCTAACCTAACAGTGTCTCCTTCAAGAGCTCTGGTGTTCTGCATCTTCTGCACAAAGGTGGGAGGGCGGAGGGCTTCCTGAGCTGCAAAACAAACATTTTTACATCTAATCCCAGTCTAGCCAACACTAATCTGTGTTTATTGAACATTGTCAAGGTATGCTGTCAGATTTATACCTATGACATCCAACCTCATGGTAAATCTGTTCTCTCCAGCTCGGTTCTTGGCCACGCACTCGTACACACCAGCATGATGCACTGTGACGATCTCTATGATAAACGAATGCATCCCTTTCTCACACACCAGCATCTTATGGTAATCGTCAGGGCGGATAGCTTTGCCATCCAGGTACCAGGAGATATCTGGAGCTGGGAGCCCGCTGACCTGCATTGATACAATAGACAGTTGCGGCGTCCTTCAAAGTTTAAATGAAAAAAAGGGACCTAATAAGAGTCAAGATGGACGATAAAACAAAGGTGTGAGTGAATGACCTTGAAGTCAATCCTACAGAAGCGTCCCTCTTCAACTGTGAGGTCTGGAGGGATCTGAGGGAAGCGAGGAGCGAAACATTTCTCCTGGATAGCTGATCCTTCGTTATTCCTCTCATCTGTCCCAGAGTGGTGCCTCCCCCTGAGAGGGATTAGATTTTTAGAATCTCACATTCAATTACTTGATGCTACTCAACAACCGATTTCACACACATGTAAACAAATGCAGCATATTTCTGGTTCGTTTCTGACCAGGGAGAAATAGCTTTTGGGACATCCATATCACTTTTAGAACATCATTTAAAATTAAGACAAAAATCTGTTATGATTTGAGAAAAACCCCCCCAAAAAAACCAAGCCACATTTTCCTCAATACACGTGCTCAGTACATGAATGGTTAGTGTTAAACAGAAACAGATCAGGTTAATTATTGACAGTGTATAACAAAGTGATCATTATGGCTCATCCCGACTAGCTTTTACAGCTGCACAAGGTAAACACAGCCATGCTCGCAACATTCAAGCTCATAATGTGAGAGCTGACTAAATCCTGGAAAGAAGTATTCATTTATGAATTATAGTTACCACAGTCCACCTGTGCGTCTTCCTTCTGGAGAGTCTGACTGCAAGAGACAACAAGTGAGTAAAGATGGGTAAATACAGTTTTGAAAACAAACCACAGTGCTGAACAGGACAGTGAGATACCAGCAGGGTAGCTCTGAATGAGTGGATGTTTGGACACAATAGACCTGTTGTCACCAGAGAAGGGGAGCCGTTCTCAGAAAGCACGATCAAAATAACCTTTGACAAAGCTCACTGGACTTAGAGGATATGCATGTGGGAGAGTGTGGGAATGCCTGCATTGGTACTGTGTGTGCCTGTGATAGGACAGAAAAAGGATGGTGCAAAGCCCTGAGAGCGAAAGGCTTTAGAAGCAGCACAGTGTGGTTAAATGACAGCGAGACTCTGGGATGGCGAGCCTGTTCAGAGGCCCTGAGAGGGAAACTGGCTTCCTGTGCAACCATTCAATTTGGGATGACTACATTAGTGTGTTGTCATGGAAGCTTATTTTAACCTTTAGCCAACATACAGTACCTTGTGAAGGTTTTCAATACCCTTGAGCATAACTGTGGAAGAAAAATGATACAAGGCCATTTAAAATAAGTATCTAAAAAGTGGGCCTTGCATCTGTATTCAACCAACTATGGTCAACAGTTTGTAGAACAGGGGTCGCGTTTTCTGTGTTTGAAAAATCTAAAGTCATCGGTCATCTTGACAGATTGCAATTCACGCTTCTGACCACCTGATGCTGACATTTTCAACTTTATGCACAGCCTACAGGTAACTAAAAATCAATCAAAATAGATTCCCATGAGAGCATCATCCCAGACCTGGACACTGTACTCAATAGATTTCACTATCTGGGAGCTGACAGCATATTGAAGAGTTATGGAGGTTTTGGAACACCGATGAATATGGTGCTGAACCACCGGTGCAGGAGGAGCGCATGCTGCTGGATTCCCCCCCCCATAAGAAAAATGTTCCCCGATTTCAAAACTTTAGCTAAAGCGGAGCTTGTAATGCCAGGGATGAGTGTGGCAGCAGAGTGCCAATCTGTTTCTATGAGTTTGTGGACTGCAGTCAAGTTAGCCGACAGTTGGAAATAATTGACGCTTCCAAGGTGTATCCCTGCCTGTCACCTCGCTTTCTGATTGGCTACAGCTCAAATTCAACAGGCTGCACACGTTTATTCTTGAAACACACCACACACGCTGTAATACCTGGCCAAGACAATCCAACAGGTTTAATATTCCTGATTTGCAATCAGAGCGGTCCCAACGTCCAGCCGAGGGGATCAGAGCGCTCTGAACACACCACACACACAGGAATATCTGCCAGGATTGTCTTTAGAGCCATTCCGATAATCGGGGCATCCTTGCGATTGGCGGAAGGGGAGAATCAGGCCTGGAATCTGCTTTAAAATCCTGCCGTGTGACCAGGCCATTATAATATATCAATGATAAACCATTCCAATGTAGCTCTCGTTACAGGATCAGGGTCGATGTTCTGATGAAAGGTGAATCTCTGCCCCAGTCTCTTTTGGAGCCTCTGTCATATTTTCCCAGGACTGTTTTTTTTTTTTTAATCTAGGATGTATCCATCTTTCCATCAACTCTGCCGGGCTTCCCTGTACCTGAAGAAAAGGATCCGATCAGGATGATGCTGCTGCCCCCACCATCATGTATCACTCTGCTAGTGTGTTCAGGGCGATGTGCACAGATAGCTTGTTTATGTACGACAAAAGGTTTAATATTGGTCTGATCAAATCAGACACCACCTTCCCCACGTTCACTAGGCCTCCTGGCTTGTGACAAGCTGCAAATAGGACTTTGTTTCTTCCAAGAATGGCATTCTTCTTTCCCCTCTTCCATGAATGTGGGATACAAGGCGTCCATCACTAACAGTTCTCCTGTCAACAGATTCTCCCACGTGAGCTGTGGATCTCTGCAGCTCCTCCAGAATCACCGTTGGCAGTGACAGTGCACTAGGGGTGCACCGATCCGGCCACGATACTGACAAAATAGCTGGATCGGGGATCGGAAAAATGAACAGATCCACTGGCCGATCCAGGATTTTTTGGGGGGGTTTTAGTCGCAGCAGAACCTATGTAATTCGTCAGCTTCACGTGTGTCACATGCTAGAAGCAACATGGAGCAAGCCAGAGGGTCGGCTGTGTGGAGATATTTCACGCTTGCCACTCCAATTAATTTGTCGGCTGTTTGCAATGTCTGCAAAGTAAATGTTTCGAGTGGAGGTGGGATTACTGCAAAGTACAACACTACCACTTTATTCAAGCACATCCAGAAACACTATGCTAAGGAGCACGCTGAATTCCTGCACCTCAGCAAAACAAAAGGAGCGGGGTCAAAAAGGAAAAAAGAAGTCTTAGTTATGTTTAGTTAGTAAAGTCTGGTACCTTTAGTCTCTTCAAGGTATAAGGTGGAGGGTATACAGTTTATTATTAATTCAACAATAGTATCGGATGGGTATCGGGTATCGACAGATACACAAAGCCCAGGCATCGTAACAGTATCGGGACTGAAAAAGTGGGATCGGTGCACCCCTGCCACTACTTTATACGTCTCATATCTTTTTAGAACCCAATCCTGCATCAAACGTCTCCACAACTTTTTTTCTGACCCGACTGCTGTATTTCTTGATGTTCATGATGCCATTGATTCATCAGTGTTCTCTAACAAACCTCTGTAGCCTTTAAATGCATTTCTACAGAGATTAAATACACAAAAGTGGATTACATTTACTAATTAGATGACTTCTGTAAGCAATGGATTGCTCTGAATTTTATTTAGGGGTATATAATTAAATAGGGCTGAATATAGATGCACACCCCACTTAAAATATTTATTCATAAAAAAAACAAAACATGTACTTATACTTTATATAGGAATAATTATGTTTCATTCCAACAATAGACCACTTTGTATTGATCAACCACATGAAATCCAAATTAAATAAATTGAAGTTTGAGGTTACAATGTGACTAATATCAAAGGGGTATGAAAACTTTTGTAATGTCCGATACATATCTGATGTTAAGGGTTCCTATAATACATTGTATAAGGTGAAAAATGTAGTACCTGGTCAGGTTGTAAATCAGACAGATTCTCTTGGTCCAACATGTAGGTGGCATTGTCTGGACCCAAAAGTCTGCGAGCCATCCGCTCCTCATAGGACAGTTTCTGTCAGAAAAAAAAAAGAAAAAGCATTCTCATTGAATTATCTTTTTATGGGTACTTACAGAAAAATGTCTTAGTGACAAAGATCAACATGGCTCAAGAGTTTTAAAGTAGGTTCTTCAAATGAAGGACACAGAAGAGCCTTCAAATAACATTAGAATTAGATATTAGAAAACAATCAATGAGGCTTTGATTTAATGATCAAATCCCTGTTTTAATGTTTGAGGAGTTTTGGCATCAAACAAATAAACCAAAACCTCAAAGTCTGGATTTAAAACCAGCAGTCAAAGAAGAAACAATGACTGGAAAAAATAAGCAAAACCAGTATTTGTCAGAAAACTGATTTTCCACAGATAGAAGGAAATTACACTTATACAGACGTCCCTATAAATGAATAGATTTTTTTTCATGTAAACCAATAAAAGAAAGAAAATCCCAATAGTACGGCTTGGAGGATTTATCATGCTGTGGAGCTGCTGCATGACTCGTATCGTGGTATATTGAATATTGTTAAGTAATCATTACATTTGAAGATTATCAAGGAGTGTTTGAAGGTGATGGTTTCAACTCATTCAGTAAAACACTGACAGCAGCACACAGTTAACAGCAGATGGCTTAAAACTGGGAAAAATAAATAAAAATACACAGAGCTGCCCAATGTTTCTGAAAATAGTCATAGGATTTTTATGTTTAGAAGGGACAGAGGTGACAGAAACTAAGAACAAAGGTGCTAGAAGTTTCTGCATGCTTAGGTTCAACAAGCCGTTATTAATGAAAGGTGGCTGTAGTTGTCTCTATAGTTTAGACCTTTTTTTTTTTAGTAACAGGTAAGGTTTTCATTGCTCGTCAGACAATTCGTTCCAGTAGTTCATCAGTCCACATGACACAAATACCTGGCTGTGTCTTCTTCTGGCTTCTTTGGAGCGAAGCTTCTTTTCCAGATCCTGAATCAAGGCATCCTTAGAGCCCTGGATGTCTTCATCTGTGGAGCGGGAGGAGGAGGGCCGAGGAGCTATAGATTTCTTCAAGATGGGTTTGGGGAGGCTAAAAGTGGAACAGTGTTAATAAATGAGGTACAGAGACATCCGTTTCTCTCTGAGCAGCTTAAATTAACATCTCACCTTACAAAAGTATTCATACCCCCTGAACTTTATGGTTCTATTTTATCAGTTTACAAACACAAACCTCTATGTCTGACAAGGATTTCATGCCACAGATGAAGACAGAATAAACCATAACTGCATTGTGGAAGGCAAACAATGCATTGGTTAAAATATTTTACAAATGAAAAAAAAAAACAAAAAACAAATAGGCATTTTTAGTCAGCCTCATTCACTCTGATACCTCAAAATAAATCCAGTGTAAGCAACTGCCACTTATTTACTCAGTCCAATATTCAAAGCTGGGAACATTTCAGAGCTCAGCTCTATCAATCATCTGAAAGTCGAGATTATGGCACCGCAAACCTACCAAACAATGTCCATCCACCCACACTGAAAACGGAGAGCATTAATCAGAGAAGCAGCCTTGAGATTCATAGTAACACTGGAGGAGCTGCAGAGATCTACTGCTCAGCTGGGGGAATCTTAATGGGAAAACCGCTGGTTATACACTTCGCATTTCAGGAGTTTAATGACAAAGTAACAAGAAGGAAGCCGTTCTTAAAATAAACTGGATTTCTAGCAGTTTTAGATTTGTACTTTTTAATCCCTGTGAAGCACTTTGTTACACTTAGGTGCAACATTTAATTAATCAACTGGTTTAGCTTGCAAGTAAAATGGAGAGCTGATCAGAGTTGATGAGAAGATGGGTTTAACTACAGAGAAACTCTTTAAGAAAATCTGTTTATCGGCTCTAAAAGATTTGAGACTGAGGTGGAGATCAACCTTACAGACAGACCGGGAAAAAATAAATAAACGCATATAACCAGAGCTCAAAAAGCATATTCATGTGTTAGAATGGTCCAGTCAAAGCCCGACCTAAAGACTTTCAAAATAAGACTGGATAAAAACCTTTAGCCTGTAGATGGTGGTAGAGACATACCCTGAAAGCACCTGCACAGAAAGGTGATGGTACACATCAACTCAGCAGGGATGAAATATAATACATGCCACATTTTATGGTAAAAACTGTAATCATACTCCTCCCCCCTTCAAAAATAAGGGCTACTTTAATTTGGTGTAAAGTTTGTGGTTGTAATGTGACAAAAGCCATTCCATTCAAGAGGGTTGAATGCTTCTGCACGGTACGGTCTTCTATAAAAGGCCTGTGTATCTAAACTCACGTGTTTGGCGTCCCCTTGTAGCTGGCAGGCAGAGAGACCACAGCAGGTGGAACCCGGTTCTGATTGTTGGCGCTGTTCAACTGGGGGAGAGAGGATGAGGAAGGAGAGCGAGGGAGGGAAGGAGACACGGGGAGAGGATGTTGAGGAAGAGAAGATGTGGAAGCGGAGGTCCTCATAGGAAGGAGGGGACTGGAGGGTGCCACAGGGGAGCGGGACGGGGAGGTGGAGGGATGAGGGAGGCTAGAGTTGGGAGATAATTTGGAGGAGAACGAGGAGGACGGGGAGGGCAGCACAGAGCAGAGATAAGCAGCAGAAGCTGACAGGCTGTCCTGGTTAGCGGGCAAACTGGCACTGCCTAGGCCGGTGGCGCTAGGAACCCTGGGGGTGATGGTGATGGTGGAGCGCATGGTGGTGCGGGACAGCGAGCAGGAGGTGGTGGTAGGAGAGGAGGTGGAGGTAGAAGGGAAGAGCAGGGAGGTGTTGGGAGAAAACGGAGGCGCAGCAGAGGAAGCTGAAGTAGATAAAGGAGAGTTGAGACTGGATGAAGAGGGGGAGGACTTGGCGGTTCCGTTGGCCTGGGTCTGGATCTGAGAGTGGGGCACTGACCTGCTTTGGTTCTGACTCAGGCTTAGTGACTGAAACTGGGACTGGGTCTGCGACACAGACTGAGCCTGAGAAAATGACTGAGTCTGATTTGCTTTCATCTGACCCTGCACCTCCATGACATTTTCACTATTCTGGGTACTGCTGAGGTTCTGTTGGTTATTCTGGTTCTCCTGGGCTTCCCTCAGCACGCTCTCATAGCTGGGCGCCTGAAAGGCCGCCTGGGACTGGATAAAGTGCCTTGGTCGCTCATAGTTGAAGGCACTGGGAGGGAAGGCGCTGGGAGCAAATGAAGGCAGGTCTGACAGGTTCATGTTGTTCCCTCCTGACTGCGAGGACTGGAAGAAACGGGTACAGTCAGTCTCACAACATGACAGATTGAAGAGCTCAACATGCATCCCACCAGCTTACAGTGAAGTTGAGCTTGCTTGGTGTGAACAGCTTGGGCGTCTGGCTTTTCTCCTTGGCTTGTGCTGGTGGTGAAGGTAGAGGAGGGGGGCTCGGCGTACACACGCTAACAACAACAACCTCTGGAGATCTTTGGCCCTCTGAGCTCAGAGCACTTTCCTCCTCGCTGCGAACTAAGGGCTCCTCAGTGGAGCATGTGGTGGGTTCAGGCTCAGGGAGACTAAACGACACAGACAGAGGGGTTAGAGAGAACCCAACAACATGTTACCGTGGAAAAGGTAGAAGCAAAACAGATGAGTGACCACAACCAGACTTCAAATCATTCACAAACCTGGTCAAACTGAAATTACCACGATTCTCTACCATTAAAACCGTTTCCCTTTCTGCTACTGTGATCATCCATCATTACAGTTTTATCATTTATGACACATTAGGTAAAAACATGCAGTCAAATTCCACAGTCTAATTTTACATGTCATCGTACATTGCATGAGGGTATCATTCATCATCTGAACATCTGATAGTTACATGCCTTTGGTGCCCGGGGTTCTGAAAGTTACAACTTTTACTAGGGGTGTAACGCTACATAAAAAAAAAAAAAAAAGAAAACCGTTTGGTACATTCAATACACTAAGGATAATAACTACAGATGTGCATATTACATTTTTTATTTGATCAGCATAAACAAAAAAGACTTTTCCTGAATTCCTTCCTTTCCTGGATTTAATTAGATTTTGTTTTCTTCTATAAACTTAAAAAAGTTGAAAGTATAGAACCGACTGGAGATTTGATTAGATTTGTTTTAGTAAATAAAATTAGTACAAGCTGACATAGCCAGAGTAGAAAACAATATAATCACCAAAGAAAGAAATGTCAGTGTCAGTGTTTAGAAATGTTTAAATAATATTGTGTCCACATTTGAGAATAAAACATGCTTAAATCACTTTGGAGTAGTTTTGATATTTCAACAGCCTACTTTCCCAGCTGGACTTGAATGCAGCATGTGCAGCTGTTTGGAAATTCCCTTCTCATCAACTGAATTCTGCAGACTTGCGTTTTCTACAAAATCAGGAGTTTGGGATGATTGGATGCTACTGGTAGCCATGTGGACGTGAGCTGGTTTTTCTCTAGTATCAGTGATGTTTGCATTCAGTTTGACATTGTTTCAGGTGAGTCATTCAGTTCAGTGCAGAGCGTGTTATGGACATGTTGAAAGATGCACTTGCTGACAAATGTCTGGTTCGGTTCATCTTTCTTTTTCTACCGTAGCTGCATGAGAAACCATTTTTTTTTCCCCAAATAGAGATTAGTGATAGCTGGGAGTCCTGTTGTGTTTTGGTGTCACCTTTTTAAGTTGCTCTGCGCTCAGAGTTCTGCATATAACCATTCTGCATGTGTTCAGGTAGAAAACAGCTAGATTCATTCAGTACAGGCACATACCGAAAACCGTTGTTCCCCGATGGTATTGCATGATGGATAAGAATCTGCCAGTATTTCTCAGCATTGAAAACACCATTGATCCTGACCAAATCTCCAACTCCATTTGCAGAAATGCAGCCCCAAACGTTCAAGGCACCTCCACCATGCTTCACTGTTGCCTGCAGACACTCATTATACCGCTCCCCAGCCCTTCGGCAAACAAAGTGCCTTCTGCTACAGCGAAACATTTCAAATTTGGACTCATCAGTCCAGAACACCTGCTGCAATTCCTATGTTTTCATGCATACTTGAGTTGCTTGGCCTCGTTTCCACGTCAGAAGTTTGGCTTTTTGGCTGCAGCTCTTCCATGAAAACCCACTTATGGCCAGACTTATCCAGACAATAGACGGGTGTACCCGTGTCCCACTGGTTTCTGCCAGTTCTGAGCGTATGGCACTGCTGGACATCTTCTGAATTCGAAGGGTAATAAGCTTGAGGTGTCTTTCATCTGCTGCACTAAGTTTCCTTGGGCAACCGCTGCGTCTACGATCCTCAACGTTCTTTGTGCTTCTTCAAAAGAGCTTGAACAGCACATCTAGAAACCCCAGTCTGCTTTGAAATCTTTGTCTTGGAGAGACCTTACTGATGCAGTATAACTACCTTGTGTCTTGTTGCTGAGCTCAATCTACCCATGACATGAAACTATCTTCCACAATCTCTCCTTGGTACGGTAGCAGTTTGGCTGTTTTTTACCCAGTTTCAAGCCTCCTACACAGCCGTTTCTGTTTCAGTTAAAAACTGTTTCAACCTACGTGAGACATTGATGATCATTAGCACCTATTTGGTGTAATTGGTCGAATATACACCTGACTATAATCCTACAAAATCCCTGACTTTGTGCAAGTGTACCTTTAAGAATTGATTCTGGTTTGAAGGCAAAAAAGGTAGTAACACCAAATATTGATTTGATTTAGATTTTTCTTTTGTTTGCTCACTTTGCATTTTGTAAATAGATAAAAATCATTTCTGTTTCTGTGTTTACAACATGTTTTCACACCTGCCTAGAGATAGACAAAAAAGCATTGATTCTCATAAAAATCAAACAGTGCATGTATTTGACAAGAGTGTATGATTGTTGTTCCCTCTAGTCCAGAGGTCTGCAACCTTTACAACCTACAGCTCCATTTTTGCTCCTAGGCCGGCCAAACCTGTTTAGAGAAAAAAGGCTTTTATTCTGCATTCTTGTTGGCTTTGACGCAAATGCAACAAACTGATATCTTTTTTTGTCTAATTTCTTCAACCTCTAACTTGAAGACAGGGCTTTAACAATGCATAGCCTGCAGTACAACATTTATTAGTGCTTTCATGGGGGAAGAAAAAAACAAAAACAAACAAAAAAAAAAACATTCTCTGTGAATTGATTCCTATAAAAATTCCAGACGAGCATTTTAAGGCTCAGCGGATAAAGGGATAGTACGGTTTCCTCCGGTAAACTTTAACCCCGCTTACTGTAGCATAATTGAATTCAGGCATGTGCACTAGGTGTGAAGAAATGTAAACAACATGGCGTCAGACAGTAGCAGTACCGTTATCCTAGCAAGGGCGTTTTCAAAGCCCGTGCTAGGCGGTCTGGCGCCATTTCGAGTTCAGAAACAGACAAACAGAAAGATGAGCTTGACCAAAGCAAAGCGATTTGGAAGGCTTGCCAAATGGAGGTGAAGATTTGTGAAACTACGACCCAATTCTGGAGCCGCATGCCACAACATCACCAAGGTCTCAAGTCTGAGCCGTTCACCAGGCCGCAACAGGTGAAACTGAAGCAAACACTACAACTGCCAGCTGATTCTGCACATTCTCTCAAAATACCTGAGGCAATTGCAGGCAAGATTGAAGGTATCCACAAGGATTCAGTCCATACACCTAAAAACCACCAACCACGTCAGAAATCTGGGTATAGTGATGGACTCAGACCTAAACTTTGAAAAACACATTAAGGCAATCACAAAATCAGCCTACTATCACCTTAAGAATATCTCAAGGATAAAAGATCTGATGTCTCAGCAGGACCTGGAAAAACTAGTCCATGCATTCATCTTTAGTCGGCTTGATTATTGTAACAGCGTCTTTACAGTTCTAAAGTCCTTACATTGGCTCCCTGTAGCTCAGAGAATAGACTTCAAAATACTTTTACTAGTTTATAAATCATTACATGGATTAGCACCAAAATATGTTTAAGACCTGTTGTCATGGTACCAACCACCAAGACCACTCAGGTCCTCCAACTCTAGCCTACTAAACATCCCTAGACTCAGAACTAAACATGGAGAAGCAGCTTTCACTTTTTATGCTCCCCTTATCTGCAACAGACTTCCTGACGAGTGTAGAGATGCTGAAACTATGAACTGCTTTAAATCGAGACTAAAAACCCATCTGTTTAGAATTGCCTTCGAATAAATGCTTGATGTCATATGTATGAAATATGTTCATGCTCTCTTGCTTTTTAAAAATTTTTTCTCTTGCTTTATTGTGTATCATGTGTAACGTGTGTTTCTTTTGTGTTTTTTTTTTCAATCACTAAATCATGTAAAGCACCTTGAATTACCCTGCTGTTGAAAGTGTGCCATACAAATAAAATTGCCTTGCCTTGCCTACCTTTTTTAGGTCTACCTAAAAAAAAATCAATTAGGAAACTGCAGCTCATCCAGAACTCTGCTGCTCGAGTTCTGACTGTGACCAAAAAAGTGGACCACATCAGTCCAGCTCTGAGGTCTTTACACTGGCTGCCTGTTTGTCAGAGGATAGACTTCAAAGTTCTGCTGCTGGTCTATAAAGCTCAGAATGGTTTAGGACCAAAATACATCGGTGATCTCCTGACCCAGTATGAACCTACTCGACCCCTCAGGTCATCTGGATCCGTTCTTTTATCATTTCCCAGAGTCAGAACCAGACATGGAGAAGCTGCTTTCAGCTTCTATGCTCCACATGTCTGGAATAAACTCCCAGAAAGCCTCAGATCAGCTGAAACACTCAGTTTATTTAAATCCAGGTTAAAGACCCACCTGTTCTCAGCTGCTTTTGATTAGGTTTTAATTCTGAGTTTTAAATCTGCACGGCTTCTAAGATTTTTTTTTACCCCTCTCATTTTAATTCATTGGTTTTTATTCCTGTACTTTTGCCTTTTCTGCACCCTGTTGTAATGCTTTTGATGTTTTATGTAAAGCACTTGAATTGTCTTGTAACATGAATTGTGCTATACAAATAAACTTGGCTTGGGTTCATTTGAGATATGCGCCCGTATTCTGTCGTTTTCAGCAACGAAGTACAGCCACTACTTTCAATGGCAGCTTCAGGTGGCTGATGAAAGTAGAGAAACCGCACTACGTTATGGTGTCGAGCAGACATCTTCCCAAAGAAGTCCTCCCAAAAATTCAAAATAGATTCTCAAATTTGGAATCAAATCGTGAAATTTGAATCGACACCCAGCCCTAACATTTACACTTTCCCTGTTGCCATTAATAGCGTGCACTGTGATTGTGATGTAGCTCAATGTATCCCTAGACGTCCAGCCATCGGTTGTTAAAGCAATTCTTTCTGCCTCCTTCAGCGTCTGAACAACTTGCAGTGCTTACGTATTGCTTGTGTCTTGTTGGCACCGTGTCACCATTAATCCATTCTATTGGAAACTCAAAATGCGGCCAAGCAAACTGTTTAACAGCTGTTGGGGCATCTTTTACAAAGACTTCTTTAGGCGAGCTCATGCCAACCACAACAGGCTAGTGCTAACGAGATAGCAGCCTAGTCAACAATAAGCACTGTGATGGTTTATCATCATGGGATCTTGCTACACCCCTGAAATCTACTCTTGAAAATGTGTTGTCATGTTTAAAGAACCCCCATTTTATTTCAGTTTTTAGGATTTAAAATAAAAATACAGAGTTTTGCAAAACAAACAAAAGGCTGTTTTTTTTTCCCTGTGTGAAGTAGAATGATTCAAAAAGGAAAGAAAAATCACGTGAATCCCAACCTAATGACAAGAAAAAATTGGTCTGAAAACATATCACTGATATTCTTAGTGTCATTCTTTATGGAAACTCAATGAAAATATTGTAAGAAAAACACATTTGTTATATCTATATTTAAGAACATTAGCTGGCCCTTTATCACTTTTAGCCAAAGTTATTAAAAGCCATTGTGTTAGGTACAAAGAGCCTCAGGTTGTAGACCCCTGCTCTAGTCTAATGTTACTATCAATTCTCCAAAGATCTGTGCTTGGTTTCAATTTTATATTCAAACTGTGTTTTGCACCAAAAACTCTAAGAAGAAACTATCAGAAAAATAAAATAGTAAAAAAGTTTGGAACAGCAGCAAAAATATATGATTATAGAGTTAAGATTGTTGAAATGAAGGCTCCATGAAACGTTTTACTAAGTGGGGGCTAACTAATGAGAATAGCAGTGGTTCTGCTCCCATTCCGGCCCAGTCAGTCGCTTTCCTTCAGTAATACCCAGTATGTCTGCTCCTCTACTTTTCTACCAGGAAAGAATGCTGTTGCCATGACTGCCACGTAGTCGGGCCTGCGCAGCAGAATAATGACAATAGCAGTCCTTTTCTTTGCACACACACACAGTGTGGTTCTGTGTTGGGCCTGGTAGTAAACAAGGTTTGCCCTACCAGCATAAGCAGACCCTGAGTCTGAACAGGTTTTGTCACATTTTGATACTGCAGACTTCACAACTTTGTAGGAGCCTTTATGAATGGATACACATCAGAACCAACAACCACTAACCTTGCCTTTATTCAGACTTGAAGTGTTATGAGAGGAGCGATGGTGAAATCATATAAACACTGGGCAACAATCAATACTGTTTTACTCCAAGTAACAGAAGAAAACAGATGTATTAAAGCCCCCAAGTCAAAGCAATACCAAAAGTTTAAAAATATTTATTTTTTAATCTGCATGAGACTAAATGGTAAATAAATTGATCTTTTTCACAAGTTCTTAAGAGATTTACACCAAAAGAAATGAAAAAATGAGTTTGACATTTACTGCTGTAAATATTGTTGGAATGAGATTAAAATGGTCAGCAGAAACTGAAAACTGCGATCTTTACAACCATTAAACACAGGATAACTAAATGGCAGCAACACTTCTGGGTATGGAAGTCGTCCCTGAGGAAAAAACAACTCCGTTAGTGATTTTCAGCATAAACAAATCAGCTATTTAAACAGGAAACTACCAGAGGGCTGTCAGCTGTTCAGTCAGGCTGCCACTTCAAAGAGAGAACAGGCCTTTCAGCAGATAACAGGAAGGTTGTGTCGAGCACACCAAAGATGCTATGTTTAATCCGTTTGAGCTTCCAGCTTCTGTTTTTCATGAAACACGCTGCATTTAGGTATGTTTGGAAATCTCAGAGATGAGGCTCTACATTCTTTGCCGTTTATAGTAACAATCCGATTTGTTAAAAAAAACATTTTTTTAAATCGCTAATATAAAGATGTGGAAAACAGTTCAAAACGTCAAGCCTCTCATTTTGTCTTTGAAATCTTTATTAGAAACACTGTTTTAGTGCGACTGCGTTCGCACAAATGGTGTGCTATCACCTCTGCTCCGAAAATGCTCAATATTCAATATCAATCAGATCATAATGCAGCATTCACAACGATACCAAAAATAGTAATGGAATAATTAAAATAAAACGTTTAGTTGGCCCTCTCTAAAATATGTGCCGGTTCATAGGAGGAATACTGAGTATTAAAAAAATCTGATGGACTTACTGAGAGTTATCAAGAGACATATGAACAGTCAGTAACAATCAGTAACGACAGAAACTGGATATTAGAAAATCAGCAGCAAAACTGATGATTGCGTCTCACATTTTTAGAAAGCGTGAATACTTTGTGCAACTGAGGCTGAAATGAAGATTTTAGGCTTTCGTATAGTTATCTCGGCAGTCAGACTTTCAGGAATGACTACTCCTGGGAGCCTTGGCATATGTGTTCAGTGTTTGGGTGATTAAACTGTCTTACACTTTATTACCTATGGATGGATGCACTAACGTACTCTTTTTGATGTACACAGTCTCTGCCTTTTGACTTGTTTCTTTGTAAATTGAACAATTGCACAACACCACCTAATTTTGTGAGTGTGTGTGTGTGTGTGGGGGGGGGGATTTTTAACCAAAGAAATGACCCCGACAATCAAAAGAGAGAGTGGTCCTACTTTATACCATGTATCTGTGTGGCTCAGTGTGTGCATTTGTGTTTGTGTGATTAAGTGGCTGAAGCTATATTCGTCTTGGTATCCGGACATCAGCTGGCAGGTGCAAACACTAAAAGTGGTGATGGAGCGGCTTTAAAAGCATACCAACAGCGCACGCACGCACACACACACAGAGTTGGACCGACGCAGGTTGTACGACCAATGACATCACAGAGATAAAAAATGTTAATAGGACCTGGTAATCAGAGATACAAACGTCCCACTTTCCTATAAGCAGGAAACACTCAAGGATATTAGGTTGTGCATTAACTCCACCCTTAACATCGTGGTGATGTAGACACCCTGCATATAGTTGCTTTCAGACTGCCTGGGAAAAGAGAGAGAAACAGAGCACTCATGAATTTTAATAAAAGTCTCAGATAATTCTGTCCACTGCTCAACAAAAATAACCAGCCACTCAACCGTTGTGTAAATGAATAAAACAAAAAAAAAAATGATAAAGAGGATGGGCTGCTTTGTGAAGGACGCCGCCGCCATGTCTGCTCTTCATATATAACATGAGATCATAGCTCTGCCCTCCCTGGACTTGAACATGAACCAAAGTATCAGGTCAAGTTAGACACACACCAACTGGAGTGTGTCCAGCAACGAGGGGACGAAATGCCAAGCAACTAAACCTCTCTTTATTCACGCCCACAAGGTAGGACAAGAGGTTAAACGAATGAGTCTATGCCAGCTGCAGTGTATGGTAGTCTGAAACTTCTCACGAAGGAATAACTTCAGGTTTAACTGAATTCCAGAGCGCTCCTTCAAGGAGAAGCCTAATCATAATAACAGAATCCCCTGGGAAGTGAAAGTGATCTCTTTTTGACTGCAAAGTGTTAAACCCGCAAGGTGAGAGAGGGCTGCCCGTAACAGCTCCCAGCTCATTTCAGGGAATACCTTTAGCTGGGTATTCTGTGCTGTAACCCCCCCACCACCACCACCATAACGTGACGTCACGCGCAGCTGAGTATAAAAGCACCGGTCCTGCGGGGTTAGGGTGGGAGATTCAGGATGTCTAATATGAAGTTTCATATTTTAAACGGTTTCTATGTCACGTTGTGTCGCTCAGGAGATTCGCCTTAAAGGGAAATAGCACAATGTCGAACTGGAACCTTCAGTAGCTAATTATCCCGTTACCGCTTTCTCAACCAACACCGACCAAATGACAAAAACCCGAAAAGGAAACCCCCTCTGCCTTTTTTACGCACTTTTGGAGGGCAAAACATTTGTTTATTTTTTTTCTTTTTTCTTTTTTACTATTTAGGTAGAAAAGTTGTTAAACTTAGCAATACACCGTGGAGCCGACACCTTGACTTAAACACACTAACGCTGTGAAAATGCTCGCAGAGTTGAAGCAAAAGGCTGTTTCTCTTACCTCGTTAAACGTTTCCCCCCACTGCAGACCCCTGTAATGGCTGAACGACGCCGCTCTCCAGTTCCGAAAAGACACAACCAAACTCTGCTGAGAAGCAGCGCGAGCCGAGGCTAGACTGCAACAGGTGACACGGCGCGCTCACGTTCAGCGCGCGGGTGGGTCCAGCTCATTAACTGCTGCTCTAGCTCATCCCTGTTACCATGGTTACTAACTCGGCGTTGAGTTGAGACACGTAGAGCCTCGTTTTACTCATCTGGAACTGATAACCCCCCCGCGCATTAGCCTATGGCAGCTTTTAAAAAATAACGATGGAAATTGTATGATATGAAAATTGTAGCTAGATAGATTTAAACAAATATGTTCATTGGATGTCAAAACACTCACACAAAACGAATACAAATTAATAGAGAAAACTAGATTCACCTGTGTTAATCACGCTTGAAAATTTGCCGTGAAGGTGTTATTTTCTGTAGATAAGGTCCTCAGAGGGCCCATGTTTTGATATGATTGGGCATAAGGTAACAAGAGAGATCCATATGTTTTGTCAATCACAACATGTTTCTTGTATGACACGTGGAAAATGAGATTAAAATTAGATATGTTTTATTCAGTTGGAACTGAACCAGGTGATATTAATTTGCACTAACTAACTGGATGGATGGCTTTCCAATTGCTGATTGATTTCAGCTGGTGTTGTGGCTTTTCATGCCTTTCTTCATGTCTTCAGTACTTTTCCTCTGTGATTTCGATTTATAACATCCATGAATTACTTTACGTGATGTAGGCAGTGGTGGTCCTAGACCATTTGGTGCCCTAGGCTAGCTTGACTGCCCCCCTGCCCTCGAAAAAAGAAGTAATGTCCAAAGAATAGCACATTTATTTAGATAATGATAGTATATAACAATAACAATACAACATGTGCAAAAGAATGAAGCTGTTCAATAAGAAATATACAAAAAAATTTTTTTTTACTTGAACAGTAGTGCAACATCGGATGGCTTTTGCCGTTTTGTTTTCAGTCTGCCGTCCACACGCAGCCAACAGACAAACCGCTGGTCAGTGTGTGCGCCTCATGCAAGCATGTCGTGACCCTGACTTATGACAGCTAAAGGTCACATCAGAATTGTAATTTATTTTTATTTAAGTATTTGTATGTCAAAGTATTGTTATAGGTAGAGGGATGGCAAAAACTGTTGAAAAAAATAAACAGACATAAAAAAATTTTTCTCGCCGCATATTTGGCGCCGCTCACTAGATGGCGCCCTAGGCAAGCGCCTATGTCGCCTGTAGGAAGGACCGCCACTGGATGTAGGCTATCTATAGTAGGCTACTGTACTGTACTTTTTTGGGTACAATGAGAGATGACTGCTCCCACTGAGCCAAATTATTCTTGAGGTGTCTACCTGGTCAAAAGTAGCTTCCCTCTCCTGGTTATTATGAATGATTGCTGCAAAGTTGACAACACCATGCAAGTCAAATTCATACCGATTATCTTGACCAGAGCAGAGTTAGTAGATGAAACAAATTCATGATGTCCTATGTAGATATGAAGCACCAAGAGTGCCACAATCTAACAATTTGTCAACTAAGTTCTTATGTGGGGATTTAAATGAAACCTCAATAAATAAATAAATAAATACATTAAATAAACAAAAACATATTACAGACAACACCTCAATATGTTTGTGGCAATATTTAGTGATTTTAATCGTGCCTCACTCTCTGCTACACGTTCAACGTTTCAAGAGTTTGTCAGCTGCTCTCCCAGAGAAAACAAGATGTTGGATTTGTTTTGTGTAAATGTCAAGTACTTATTCATCACCAAACTGAACTGAAACTTTGTACATGCTTCCCTTGGATTCTATTTTTGAGAAGCATGGCATTACTTTCCACTGTTTTGCTCATGACCTTCAGATTTATTTGCCACTCAGAGATGCAAATTCCATTTGTTCCTTATTGGATTGCTTAAAAAGCATTAGAAAATGGATGGATGGATATTTTTAGATGGTTCCTTTAATCTTCATGGACAGGTGAGTGCAGTGGTCCAATCAGGTTTTTGTTATTTAAGGCAGTTAGCTAAGGTTAAGCCATACCTTTCTGCTAATGTCCTTGAACATGTCATTCATCTGTTCATTTCCTGCCGATTGGACTACTGCAACTCGCTTTACTTCTTCCCTACACCGGCTTCATCTGGTCCAAAATGCAGCGGCTCGCTTGTTGACTGGCAACAGTAAGCGGGAGCACATAACCCCAGTTCTGGCCTCTCTTCATTGGCTTCCTGTTTTTTACAGGATACGTTTCAAAATGTTACTTTTTGTTTTTAAATCCTTTCATGGCCTGGCCCCATTTTATATTTCAGAGCTGCTGACTGCTTATGCCCCTGTTAGAACCATGAGGTCCAGCTCTCAGGCCCTATTAACAGTCCCAAAAACCCGCCTAAAGACTCGGGGCGACAGAGCTTTCTCTGTGGCTGGTCCCAAGTTGTGGAATAATCTACCTCTTCCCATTAGGACTACACATAATTTAGAGCATTTTAAATCCCTTCTTAAGATGCATCTTTTTGATCTGGATTTTAATGCAGGTTGACTTGAGCATTTTAAACAGCATGTCATAGTTTTATTTATTGTGATTAATCGTTTTGTACTTATCTTGTTTTATGTTTTTACTCCTTATTGTTTTTACTGATTGTGTTTTTTGTGCCCTGTTCAGCACTTTTGGGCAGCTTATGCTGCTGTAAACGTGCTATATAAATAAAATTGACCGTGACCTTGTTCTTGACTGAAACCTTCTCTGGGAAAACCCGATCACAATCTAATTTTCCTCTACTCAGAATATAAACCTCTTGTTCAGAGGGAACCTGTCATCAAGAAAACTGTGGGAACCTGGATGGTTGTTTTGAGGCTACAGACTGGGAAGCACTGTGCCAGCTGTATGGAGAAGACGTCAATGCCATGACTGATTGTGTGACTGGACAGTACCATCCCCATGAGAACAGTAAGATGCCTCCATTTTAACAATAACCCTAGATCACCATTGACCTGAAGGAATGGCTAAACAAGAACAAAAACGGCCTTCAGGGAGAGAGACAGGGAATTATTGAGGAGAATACAGAAGCAAACTTAAAGTCAAGATTAAAGACACCAAGGAGGAGTAAAGGAAAAAGCTGGAGCGCAATCTCCAGCAGAACAATATCAGAGATGCATGGTCAGGGATGAAGAAGACTACAAGCTTCATCAGGCTTCGTCAATGTTAGCCTTACCCATTGACTTTGATAAGTAAGTCATAGAAAGAAAATAAATTCAGGATGTGCAGCAACACAAGCCAACTAAATAATTAAATACTAAAGTAATTACGTATACTTTTGCAGATATGAGTAACTCAAATGATTTCCACATTAATTTATTTATGTATTAAAAATATTTAAACAACTCTGTAAGCCTTTATACATGTATTTAATTATTGGATGCATTTTCAGATGTACTGCGGTGGATTGGCGACCTGTCCAGGGTGTACCCCGCCTCTCGCCCTGTGACTGCTGGAGATAGGCACCAGTCCCCCCGCAACCCTGCATTGGATGGATGGATGGATGGATAGATGGATGGATGGATGGATAGATAAACATCTATTTACCAGCGTTTTAATTTATTGAAATGAACACTTTTGGCCCCATGTAGTACATACTATATTTTCAAGTAGAGGATACACCAGGTTTTTGAGGAACACATTAACCTTGTCAAACGGAAGGTCTCAGAAATGTGTGTATTAAAAATGATACATTTCTTGTCATTGTTACTGTTTGTTCTTCATGGGAATAAATTCAATGTGCCTTATACTATTTTACTATTTTATGCAGTCAAGAAAGGAGAACACTTTATTGGGAACATTAAAGAAATAAA
Source organism: Valencia hispanica (assembly GCA_963556495.2). Taxonomy (NCBI): domain Eukaryota; kingdom Metazoa; phylum Chordata; class Actinopteri; order Cyprinodontiformes; family Valenciidae; genus Valencia; species Valencia hispanica. The sequence goes on along the minus strand of OY747702.1, from coordinate 15,614,726 downwards.
ATACTTAAGAAAACATTTTTAAAACTCAAAACAAACAGATATAATAATAAGTTTATCATTTAGAGAAATATCACTTTTAAGCACAGTAGGAAAAAAAGACAATAAATAAAACAAAAAACAAAATGATTATAGACATTTTAGGAAATGACACCAGCGACCTCGTCTGGATGAACATATGAACTACAGCACATGCGCAGTGCATTTGAAAAGTACTGTATATAAACTGTAACATAGTTCAACGAATTCTTGACCAGCTGACAGAACGGATTAGTTTCAGATTTTTCTTATATAATAATAATGCAAATACAAACAATGACTTGCATTTTTTTGGTGGCTTTTTTATTGCATTTATTCCACAATAGCACCACAGTGCCATTAAACTACAGAAATAACTACCTTTAGGTAATCACTTGTGCATTTGTGCATGCACTGAGCTCTGGGTCATATAAGGTCTTGTGGGTCTGACTGGTGTGAGGGAGCCATCATGTACTCACTCTGCAGCAGGGATGTTGTCTTCTAAGGGACTGTCAGGCCACTCTGGAGGAGGAAGGTTCATACAGTCTGGTAATACAGGAGGAAAATCCTCAGAGCTTCTCCCGAAGGAGGTACTTTCCTCATGGAGCTCTGCCTCACTGTCCTGACTATAAGATAGGGCTTCCTGTTGGCGAAGTGCCTCGACCTCCAGCTGCTCCTCTAGGTCTGCGTGTGTGTGTGTGGGGGGGGGGGGGGGGCATCACCATGAAAGTGACTTAGGTGAACTCAGAAGGATAATGAAGCAGATTTGTAAGACAAACAGATCCTACCGTTGTAAACATCCAGCATGGCCGAGCAGGAGATCGTGCCGTAGGAGTTAAGCACCACACACTTGAACAGGCCGGAGTCTTCAGGGAAAGCCTCAGTGATCACTAGTGTACACAGCTCCTCTGCAGAGAAGAAAACACTATTCACAATAATACCATGTTAAATGGATATGTTTGTTCAAACTTAATCAGTCGCACTATTGTAATACAGGAATACACTTCTTCCACTGTATTTGAAGCTCAGAACTTTTGCACTCGTTTGTCAAATCATGGGCACCAAGCTTTAATCAGATCTCTTTTTTTTTAAAGAAGAAAAACTCCAATGGTTACACATATTTCTAAATCTGCTCCAACCAATCAAATTCAAACAAAATTCATAATGGAAAAATAGCAAGATTTACAAACTCATGAGCCAGATTTATTTGTATTTATGCACCGTTTTCATCCTCCTATTATTATTTTATGCAATCTGTGTTTTGGACTCACCTGGCACTGATGTAGAACTGCCTTCTGGAAACACAAGGACAGATGGTTGAGTTAATTTAAGACTCTTGTTCTGATTAAAAGGATTCATATCTGAAAGCAAGACTCAGTAAATCATTTACGCAAGAAGCCAGTTTTACTGTCACAGATAATGCAACAATACCATCATCAGGTTGATTGAAATTAATGAAAAGCAGAAAGGGAAAGAAGCAGGACTCGTGCTAGCCTTTTGGGTGACCTAAGCACAAATTTGTTCACACAGCAGTATCACGACACGAGTTGTCCTTAAAACTAACTGCACTGATTCCAGAACATCATATAAACCCATTTTTGTTAAAGAAAATGACAATGAAACACGATAGACTTTCAAAATAAATCAAGCACTTTCTTTCAAAACGCATGAACTCGGCACTCTCAGCAGCTTTCTGCTGAGACATGAGCTCTCTGAAATCTCTTCTTCTAGTTTCAGACATTCTCCCTACCAAAAAACTTTCACTAACTATAATTAATGCTATGCATGTCAACATGTGTTTTGAATATCTGCTTGTTGAGCTGACAAAATTACGAACGAGTAATAAAAAAGCACAAAGAAATAAGGAGGGTAATGTTCTGCAGTCTACTTGCCACGAAGTCGGAAGAAATGTGACATGACTGTACAGACTGCAGTCGCTTTTTAAGACATTGGATCTGGATCTGAAAAAGTACCACATATGAAATTGACTTGGCTCAGGGTTGAAAAAAAATTATTAATTTTGCTGTTCAGAGTGTCACAAAAAAAAAGGATATGGCAAAACTGTCTGATTTGATATGTAAAAGAAGATGCCTCACTTTTTAACACAAATTGACAAACAGCAGGAGGAGGGTCATGACAGTGACATAGTTACGGTATTGTGTCAGTGTGCGGGTTGAGATGGAAATAACCATGGATAACGGGTACGTGTTTTTCTAACTGGACCAGTGGAGGAGCACCCGCTGGCAGAACTTTAGATCAGCGCCCCCCTCAGGGTGGGCCCAAGTGCAAGTGGGTGGGCCCCAGGCCCGGTAGCCCCACCCACAACGCCGTGGCTGCTCCACAACATGGTGGTACATGTTCAGGCTTGTGTTATTTGTGGAGACAACACATCAGCGTTTCCTTTTTTTTTTTACCGAAGTAAAAAAGAGCTGAAGAAGAAATGGTGGGAGTTTGTCTTTGGAGCACCACCAGCGAAGTTTGTTGTCTGTTCGAAGGCAGCGTAACAGTCGTGTTGCTGTTGACCAATCAGAGGAGAGATGTTTGCACATCATTAATATGAATAAAACTCGTAAATCTGTCATTTTCCGCCCACCTACTCCTCCAACAAATTTCACCCTCCTGAAACTGGAGCGGAAGAGCATTTTTCCCACAGAAAATGACTCATAAGGCACAGGCTAAATTCAAACTATAGAAATAACAGCAAATGTATTGAAAAAAATATATGAGTCAATGAGACCCTTTAAGGGCTGCACACTTTGATGGAAGCTGTAGGACCCCACATGTATCGCCTGACTTTCATCCCAAACTTACTCTTGCGCAGTATTCTAAAATCATCGGAGTCCTGTATTTGTTCGTCTTCTCTGTACCACATGACCTGAAGTGGAGGGGTCCCCTTCAGTCGGCACTCCAGGACCACCAGCTGACCCTTCACTGTGGACACATCATGGAGGCACTGGGGGAGATGATGATGAGGAGGACAGTCCGAAATAGGAAGATAAGAAGGGAGATGAGTGTGATGTCAGAAGACATTCTTTTGGAGCTGGTTCTGATATTTGTGCTTTGTTTACAAGCATACAGCTAACTCTACAGAGTTTTATGTTACCTTAACAAACGTTGGAGCCACTCCTTTCCCTGAATACTGCTGATTGTAGACAGAACTCTGAGTCTGGACACAGCAAACACACATTTCATTTATTGTCAATGTTCTGTATACTTATGTACCAAATCAGGGCTGAAACGACGACTGTTTTCCATATTTATCTATTTGCATGACGGGTTGTTTCACCTGCAATATAAAAGGCCACGAAAGGCTATATTTCCCAGTTTAAATGGGACATTTCCATAATGCATCATACCGCGCATTAGCATTTCAGCTGAATGAGGACAAACAATTCATTTTAGGTCAATGTAATTACCCTCAGAGGGCTGACACACAACGGATGCACCAGGCTTGAGTGTCTCTGAGCGAGCAATGTGGAGGAGGAGGAGGAGGAGGAGCTGGCGGAGCGGGAGGAATGCTCCCGAGAGGAGGATGCAGAGGAGGAGGTGGAGGAAATAGTCAGAGACATGGTGCTGGTCTTCTTCTGCATCCTCTGGACCCTGCGTGGCGGTATGCAATGGCAAACATTACTTGTTCAAAAGTTTTCTCTGTTCTCTTTGTATGTGTGTTTTTAACTTACTGGGCCATGTTGGAGTCCATGTGACCGGCAGTGACAGATATCCTGCAAATATATGGATAATAATATTGGTATTAAGAGCAGAAGAGCGAAGGAGGACGTTCAGTCATCTCTTCCATTGATCATATCCCCTTCTACAACATATCTCTGCCTGGTTCTCTAACCATACAGGCAGATAAAGATTTAAAAAAGAGTGGCTAAAGTAAATGAGGTGGATTAGCGGTGCTTAGCAACAGCTGATGGTGTCATTCGGGACAAGTTACAATGGAACATTGTCTCTGCTGCCCGAAAATTTAACTGTTATTTCACAATAGCCACACAACAAGTCTTCAGTCAGAGACCTCTTCTGATTTGTTGCAAGACTGACTGCTACTGGAGGTCCTTCCTGCCCACAGCATCAACATCCACAACGACTCATTGAAGACACATGGATGATATGAATAATGACAACCTTCAATTTCCCTTTAGGATAGATAAAGTGCTTTTGAATTTTGAATTAAACAAACATAGGAAAAACATAAAAGCAGACTCCCAACCAGATCCCCCTCATACTGGTTACGCTATGTAGTAGAACCACAGTGCTGGTTCTGTTATGCAATAACAAAGTCAGCGTTTTATCACCTGAAGAACATTTCTAGGATTAAAGGACTGATGTCACAACAGGACCTCGAAAAACTCATCCATGCGTTTATCTTTAGTCGGATTGATTTCTGCAACAGCGTCCTCACAGGTCTGCCTAAAAAGTCAATCAGACAGCTGCAGCTGATTCAGAACGCTGCTGCTCGTGTCCTCACTAGAACCAGGAAAGTAGAGCACATCACCCCAGTTCTAAAGTCCTTACACTGGCTCTCTGTAGCTCAGAGAATAGACTTCTAAATACTTTTACTAGTTTATAAATCATTGAATGGCTTAGCACCAAAATACGTTGAAGACCTGTTGTCACAGTACCAACCATCCAGACCACTCAGGTCCTTCAACTCTAGCCTACTGAACATCCCTAGACTCAGAACCAAACATGGAGAAGCAGCTTTCAGTTTCTATGCTCCCCTTATCTGGAACAGACTTCCTGACGAGTGGAGAGCTGCTGCAACTCTGAACTGCTTTAAATCGAGCCTTAAAACCCATCTGTTTAAAATTGCCTTCGAGTAAATGATTGATGTCATATGTATGAAATGTGTTCATGCTCTCTTGCTACATTTATCTTTCTCTTGCTTTATTGTGTATCATGTGTAATGTGTGTTTCTTTTACTTTTAATTTCCATTGTTTTTTGTTTTTTAAGCACCTTGAATTACCCTGTTGTTGAAAGTGTGCTATACAAATGAAATTGCTTTGCCCTGCCTATCAAAGTAGAAACATTAACATAAATGTAGAAAATCTTTGAATTAGTACATGTGGCTAACTGAATCCTGAGTTTTAGTAAGAATGTGCAGTTAGCAAAATGAAAGCGTTTTCAAAGAAAAATACTTATGACCGAAATTAAATCCTACAAGGAGTGTGTGCATACACACAAATAGAGGTGCATCTGTTATTACATCTCTGATCTTTCTCTTTATTTTTATTATATTGTGAATCACCACTAAAGAAACTATTCCAGAAATCAACAGACTAAATATTTATTTCATATATTTTTCCTTATTCTCATTGCTTCCCTGCTTTAGTTAAGGTTAGGGGTTAACCACACGATCCAGCTCTGCATCCCTATCACTTTACACATGACCAAACACATACCACATGGCAACCTCTTCCCCTCCCCCGACTGAAACGCAAATGCTACAAGACTGGAAATAAACACCCGTTATTAATATCGGCCCAGTTTTAAGTATCAAACCAATACTGAAATGTTAAAAAACATGACAGCAGTTGATACCGATGTTTATGCAGACATACGCAGAAGCCCTTTTTGAACAAAAAATCAAAATGTTTGGAGACTGATACCTGTTTAATCAACTCACCATTTAGTGTAACATATTTACAAGCATTATCTTCTGTGTCTATTTTTGAAAAGTACATAACTTACGGAGAATGAGTTATAATTTCTAGAGATCTTTCAAAATTCAAAGGCATATTGATGATGCTCTGCAGCACGTGCTAATGACTGAGGTATATAGGGTTGTCTGTTTTATTCAATGTAAATATTAAATCAAACGCTTTCCTCCAAACCATTCCACTTAGCTCCAGCCATCTTCACATAAATTCTGTCCACTTGCTTTACTTTGGGGATGGTGTCTTCAGTTTGATGTGTCGAACTGGGCTGAAAGAAATTGATTCTGGTCTTGTCTGACTAGACCACCCTCTTCCAAATGGAAAGTGTCCATCGTGGTCAGATTTGTGGAGGGTACCACCAGGAGCCGTGGATCTCTGCCATTCAACCAGAACTGGGCTTCTTGGCTGCTTCTCTGATTAATGCACTCTTTGCTTGGTCTGTCAGTTCAGGTAAGGCAGCCATCATGGTGGGCTTACAGCTCATGGCCTGACTGCATATGTGAGATGATCAAAGCTCTGGATGTTGTTTTAGAACTTAAAAGACACACAAACGCCAACACAAGCTCCTTGGCGGATTTACTAAACTGACCAGATAAATATTCAGTCAAAGTACAACTGTTTCAGTGTTGCAGTTTCCCTGTTCTACCACTAGATGCTGTGAGTACGCACGCATGATCAGAACTGTTCTACTTAGGAACATTTCTACGCACAAGTACAAGATGGTAAATACACACAGATGTGTCCATCAGTACGGTTGATAAATGAGGGCCCTGGTCTTTAAGATTTACATTCCTGTACATTTTAGATGCATATCTTCTCCAATGCACCTGAATCAAATGGCTCAATTCCCTCATCAGCAGTCTGTCAGCTCTGCAGAGGCCGGGGGTCTCAATGGTCTTTCTACGCCAAGTTTGGGAGAAAACAAAATTTGGCGGAAAAATGTGCGTAACTTTAAGCTTACTAAGGACCTTGCTCACGAAGGGATTGAAGGAATAAACCTTTCGAGAATTGTGCCACTGAAGGTGGCAGCATGTGGGGCATTTTTATTTGTATAGCACACTTTCAACAACAAGGTAATTCAAGATGCTTTACATTATTAGATTGAGGGGTAAACTAAAAATATCAGTTAAACACAGACAAAGCATGTAAAGTAAAAACAGCAATAAAGGAAGAAGCACACACAAAACATATGATACATGAAAAGATGACTCAATGACAGCTCTAAACAGGTATGTTTTTAGTTGTGATTTTAAAGAACTCAGTGTTTCAGCAGCTTTGCAATTGTGTGGAAGTTTGTTCCAGATTAGAGGAGCATAAAAACTGAAAGTGAAGGATTTTTGCTGATACTTTTTTTTACTTTTGGACATTTGTTATGATGCATAACCATGGCAACAATGTGGTTTACAACTGGGAGCAGCTGATTAACATCACAAAAGCTAAAATAATACCTCAACTGCAGCTACAAAACCCTGATGAGTTGAAAAGGAGACGCAGAAGCAAAGAAGAGAGAGAAAAGGAGGAAGTTCAAACCATCTCCTCCATCAATCATATTGGGCAATGTCAGATCGTTGGCAAACATGTTGGATGCTGAGGACCCTCTGGAGATTAGTGTGCAAAAAAGGATTCTTCATAAAATGAACATTATGGACAACCATGAGCATCCTCTATATCAGACTGTCATACAACTACAGAGCCTCTTCAGTCAGAGGCTTCTTCAGATCTGCAGAGCGCTACAGGAGATCATTCCTACCCACGGCCATCAGCATCTATAACAGATCTTTAAAGAAACTTGGATAGTATGAGTTACAACCACATTTAATTTCCTTTTGGAATTAATAAAGTAATTTTGAATTTGAATTTTGAATTGAACTGAACATTTTGGACACGGAGGACACTGGCAGCTCAGTCGGTGAGATGGCAACATTGTGAATTTAAGCCACATTATCAGACTGGTAGACCCTCACACACATGAACACACAACCAACAGTCAGTCACCACCCCGGTCTCTGAACTGAGAATTAAAATGAGAATCTGAATGAATGTTTAATTTCAGAATGATGTCAGAGTATGTTCATTTGTATGTCTTCAGATTATGTAGCAATCGTAGTTATTGATCCATTAATTGTGTGATGTACAAATATCAATAGTACAGTTACACTCATGCACAATCCTGCACAATGGATGCGCTGGCCCTTGTTGAAGATCAGTGTAGATTCCCCAAAGCAGTCCTATCAGATCTATGTGCTGAACTGGGCCCAGTGTTAGATCTACCGACCTCCTGGAACAGTGTGCCGCCCCCCCCCTCCTGCATCACATTAGGGCTGTGGCATGCCGTCCACCCTCTTTTTCATGTCAGGCACTCTGCTGCATCCACACTGTGTCACTTGCAGCTCTTCTGTTTATTTGTGACCCCCAAACAGTAGGCTATTTTGCCTGGGTGATGCTTTTGAAAAGTAGACTTAAAACGCACCTTTTCTGTCAGGCTACTAACTAAGAGTGCTGAAACCTATTGTTCTGCTGTAATTTTGTTTTGTTTTGGATTTGCTTTTATTCCAATCGTATTGTTGCTACAAGAAGTCATTACCTAATTCAAACTTCATATTTATTGTTCTTATTTGTTTTATCGCTTTTTTTATCACTGCTTTTATTTTTTATTTTAATATTTCTAGTCTTGTTGGCTTGTTAAACATTTTCTTATTGCTACCTATAATTTGTTTTTTTAATGTGAAGCACTTTGGTCGACTTTTGGCTGAGTAAAGCTCTATATAGATAAATGTTGATTGATTGAAATAAAACGGTCTTCCATGTCTCCATGTTGCGCTTTCACCGCTTCTCGGTTGCCATGGCTACCCATTAAACACCCCATATCAGCCAGTTTAAGTCTATGTAGAAAATTCACCAGGTACTTTGCAGTAACAGTTTATGGCAGAAAGTGTGTAGGAGGCGGGATATGATCCAAAATCACCAGAGCACATTTCTAGGGGTGTGATTGATAAAGTGGAAACTGCGTGCAGCTTTGCGTACTCCAGGTTTGATAGATGTAAAAAAAAATAGCTGAGTTTAAGTATGATTTTAGTAAAGATTCTAAGCAAACTTTTATAAATGAGACCCCTGGTGAGAAGGCCTTCATTTAATTCAGCTGTAATAGGATGGTAGATCTCGAGGACCAGGGTGGGGCACTTTTAAACAAAACTTTTAAACAAAAACATCAAGGTGTTGCTTTAGTTTAATTTTGTTTTTTTCTGTCCAGCACTTTCTAACTTACGGCTCTGCATACAACAGGATTGCATAAGCCAGACACACTTGCACCAAAGGAGGGTGACCATCTCCAGCTGACCAAACATGCATGATTTAGGACTGTGGGAAAAAACTGGAGTACCAGGGAAGAATCCCAGCATGCATGGGAAGAACATGCAAGCTGCGAAGAACACAGAGCAAAGCAAGAACCTTAACTAACTGCTTGTTAACTTCTACCCAACCACACAGTCATGTACGATTTTGAACCACAGGTACTCAAATGCAACTCGAAGTCCTTAAAAGCTACCCGGATAGCCAATTTGCCAACAAACCATTACCTGCAAATCAGACATGATTTTCAGCAGCTATCCTCAGCACACAGCAAGGGCTTACTGCTACTGATTGTGTTTATCAAAAGAAAGCATTGGTAAGTAAGTAAGTACCGGTAAGTAAACTTTATTTAAATAGCAACTTTCACAGATAAAATCACAAAGATCTGTACAAAGTGCAGATAAAATAAAATAAAAAACCCACTGAGAATCAAAGCAGCAAATAGATAAAGTGCCAAACAGTGCTGATAAAATCATAAAAGACAATGAGAATCAAAACAGTAAATAAAACAAATAGAGAAATTAACTAAAAGCTTGTCTAAGCTTACTGAGGGGGTTTCAACATATTTTAGTGCTTGCCAGTGAAACGCTGTCACCCTCTCCAGCCCAAACCTGCAGACCGCTGTTTCCCAACCCTCGTCCTCAAAGCATACTGCTCTGCATGTTTTATAATCCACCTCAGCGAAAGCCTGTTTGCCAGCCATCTATTCAAATCAGATGCGTTGATATAGGGAAGCATCTAAAACATGCAGGGGAGTGTGCACTGAGGAGCAGGGTTGGAAAACACTGCCGCAAACAATCAAAGCAACAACATAGAGACAGGCAAGCTTCAACCTCTGAGGACCACCGGGAAGGCAGCAGTTGCATCACTTCCTGAGCATCAGATCACTGCGCGTCTCCGATGTCACAGTCTAACTTTATTTAGCTGTAGCATTGGGTTTCATGGCTAACTCAAGGTGTGTGCTGTCTTTCAACGTTTTACACGCCAAAGACTCCCCCCCCGTTCCTTCCCCTCACTCTGTGTTGGCCCCGGAGCAGAGAAGGAGCTGCCAGAGGAGGCTGAGAGTCATGTTTCTGGGCTAAATTAAACTCTTGCCTCCTCCTGAACACAGAAGAGGCTTCCTGGTCTGAGGTAACATGCCTCCTTAAACAGGCGACAGAGAGGAGGTAAAACTTTCCTTCACTGCAGATCTCTTTGGCTCCTTCTGGTTTTATCACTGCTACAGCTGTCTACATCAGACTATTATGACTTAAGGGAAGGAAAACAGCTGCAGCCTGTACATTATCCATGTGTATACACCCAGTTTCCCCTTCAGATAATCACTGCAAACAGGTGTATTTGTGTGCGAGTGTCCCCTTTACCGAATCCTGTTGTTGATACAGCAGCAGATGCTGCTAAGCCCTTTGTGTCACTTACATAAGCGCACAAGTTATGTCCACATTTACCGTTCTGTTACCTGGCAGGTCAGAGGAGGATCGAGACTTACAGCAAAGACAGAGGGCAACCAGTTCGACAATGACAAGCAGATGAACAGGTGCAACACCAACATATAGACGGATACTCCAAGGCTTCTAAACGCCGAGATGTGCAACCAACACACACACACTGAACATGAAAAATTCATGTACAGAGGTAAGAGTCGAAGAAGAAAACTACTGAGACCAAATCATGAGAAACGCAAAACAACCAGAAAAAACCAAAGCTGTTTAAAAAAGACAAAATATCATTTAGGAATGTTTGACATCCTCAAATGACATAAACAAATGATTATGTACAGAGTATGAAACAACAAGAAAACTATGAGAAGGTAATTATTACAGCATCACAGCATCTCAGTTTTTATACTGTGTTGATAGCTGTGTCTGTTGCCTTAGACTAAATTCACCACCTTAACATCTAAATATGGACTCACTAAAGAAGTCTGCAAGATGTTGTTACTCTATGCAGGAAATACATAGAAAAACTCCCCATCATATTCTGATAAAAACAAGTAAATAATAATAATTATCAACACTAAATTTAATAATAAATCAGTTATACATTAAGTAATTTTAATTGCAATAATAATAACAATTGAAATATTAATCAGATAGGCTTAGTCATCTTTAGATTTTAATAAATAAATAAAAGTATCACACACTAAACAAAATAACTAAAAATAAATAATGAAAATAACGATATCAAACAATTGAATCGTTTTTTATACATCTTTTTTTTTTTAAATCAACTAAATAGTAAATGAAGGAAATCGTAGAATGACCACATTTGACATAATTGTATAATTTGAATTACAAAATAAATAAATAAATTTTCACAAAACGTTTTGACATAAATACATAAATACATATTATTTAGAAATAAATGAATGAATAAAGTTTTCCATCAAACAACCGGGTCTTACTTATTTAAAAGTCTGGAAATACTCTCTTTTATTCGTACCACCATTTTTAGATCTTAGACTTGTGCAGGTGTTTGTTTTAGATCTGAAAATAACAGCGATTAAATGGTTTTGTCCTCAACATTAAATAATTCCATAACAGTTTTGGTCTACTAAACCTAAAGGAAAAGGTGTGCAGTTAAATATACAAAGCTGTTCAACTGGCTTAATGCATGTGCAATAACTTAACTCCAACATCGAACAGATTTTTCTTCAACATCCCACATTGTTTGTTTTGACTAGGCCAGGGCAGATTCACTGAACAGAATGACCTGTACTTGAATGGAGGACTCCACAGCTCTTTACACTCCATTCAGTCATTCATTCATTCACACACACTGTTGGTGGTAAACTACATGGTAGACACAGCTGCCATGTGGCAGAAGACAGAAGCTAGGCTGCCATACAATAGCCGCCAGCAGGCCCTCTGACCCCTAGCAGGCAAGGACACTGAGACAGACGGAGCGGGGGTTTGAACCAGCAACGCACCATTTACAGGACAAACCCCTACCTCCTGAGCCACTGTCGCCCAAAATCCGACAGCTGTTCATAGAGGCCAGTCAACCTGAGAACAACAATCCTGCAGACAACATCACATGGTTTCCTGCTCTCAGCAGCTCTCAGCTCTGGACACATTTAACTCCTGCTGTGGTTCAGTTGTAGAGGTATTCTAGAAAAGCACTCAGAGAGGGTAGACCTCCGCCAGGGCCACTCACCCCCCACCATCCCCATGTTGTTATCTAGGTCTAACTTCCAATACTTTTCCAATGACTGTTATAGCATGCGCTATTAATTTGCTGCGCATATGCTCCAACCGTAGTGGGGCTGCTGCGCGAGGTTGGCTCTCTTACAAACGTCCATGATAGCACCGCTGGTAGGTGGGTGGATATGAGCTTCATGTCGGATCAACCCCAAAATTTAACCATTTTTTTCTGGTCCCATTACCTGAAAATGTCATCGAAATCCGTCCATAACAAAAACATATACCTCCTGGCTGGCGGAGGAAATAATAACTGGATCTGGTTAAGTCTTCATTATGTTACTCTGTGCACTTTGATTGATTGTTGGTCCACATTCCACGAACAACTAAAATCCGTGAATTCCAGAGATCCCCTCTGGAAACTATTACTATTATAACTGCCTATTTTAATAGTTCACACACCAAATATATCTTAATACGCATTAATCCATACGTAAGAAACCGTCTCAGCATTACCGTAAAAGCTAACATCAACGGACTTCCTTATCTCTGCTCTTGGGGATACGGCCAATCATCACCAAGGAAAATGGAATGCTTCCTGGATTGGCTACTTTGTCAACCAGCCAATAGCATGTCAAGTAGTTGCGCCTAGGCATTAAAAAAAATAAATACAATTTTTTATATATATTTATATATATATATATGTGTGTATATTTATTTATATATATATGTGTATATTTATTTATATATATATATAAACTCAGCAAAAAAAGAAACGTCCCTTTTTCAGGACTGTGTATTTCAACAATAATGTTGTAAAAATCCAAATAACTTTACAGATCTTCATTGTAAAGGGTTTAAACAATGTTTTCCATGCATGTTCAATTAACCATAATCAATTAATTAACACGCACCTGTGGAATGGTCGTTAAGACCTTAACAGCTTACAGAAAGTAGGCATTTAAGGTCACAGTTCTAAAAACGCAGGACACTAAAGAGACTTGTCTACCGACTGTGAAAAACACCCAAAGAAAGATGCCCAGGGTCCCTGCTCATCTGCGTAAACGTGCATTAGGCATGCTGCAGGGAGGCATTAGGACTGCTGATGTGGCTAGGGCAATAAATTGCCTTGTCCGCACTGTGAGACGCCTAAGACAGCGCTACAGGGAGACAGGAAGGACAGCTGATCATCCTCGCAGTGGAAGACCACGTGTAACAACACCCGCACAGGATCGGTACATCCGAATATCACATCCTAATATCATAACTGCCCGAGTCACACCAGGAACACACAATCCCTCCATCAGTGCTCAGACTGTCCGCAATAGGCTGAGAGAGGCTGGACTGAGGGCTTGTAGGCCTGTTGTAAGGCAGGTCCTTACCAGACATCACCAGCAACAACGCCGCCTATGGGCACAAACCCACCTTCGCTGGACCAGACAGGAGTGGCAAAAAGTGCTCTTCACTGATGAGTCACGGTTTTGTCTCACCAGGGGTGATGGACGGATTCGTGTTTATCATCGAAGGAATGAGCGTTACACCGAGGCCTGTACCCTGGAGCGGGATCGATTTGGAGGTGGGGGGTCCGTCATGGTCTGGGGCGGTATATCACATCACCATCAGACTGAGCTTATTGTCATTGCAGGCAATCTCAATGCCTTGCGGTACAGGGAAGACATCCTCCTCCCTCATGTGGTACCCTTTATGCATGCTCATCCGGACATGATCCTCCACCAGGACAATGCCACCAGCCATACTGCTCGTTCTGTGCATGAGTTCCTGCATGACAGCAATGTCAGTGTTCTGCCATGGCCAGCGAAGAGCCCGGATCTCAATCCCAGTGAGCACGTCTGGGACCTGTTGGATCGCAGGGTGAGGGCTAGGGCCATTCCCCTAAGAAATGTCCAGGAACTTGCAAGTGCCTTGGTGGAAGAGTGGGGTAACATCTCACAGCAAGAACTGACAAATCTGGTCCAGTCCATGAGGAGGAGATGCACTGCAGTACTTCAAGCAGCTGGTGGCCACACCAGATACTGACTGCTACTTTTGATTTTGAGCCTCCCTTCATTCAAGGACACATTATTCTATTTCTGTTAGTCACATGTCTGTGAAACATTTTTAGTTTATGTCTTATGGTGTTGACTCTTTTAGTGTTCATACAAATATTTACACACATTAAGTTTACTGAAAGTAAAAACAGTTGAAAGTCAGAGGACGTTTCTTTTTTTGCTGAGTTTATATATATATATATAATTAGGTGTGCTCTATGGAAAAATCTGTGACTAGGCAAATTGACATTCAAATAAGAGTGCGGTCCAATCATATGGATCATAGTGTAGCATCCCCATCCTTCAAAAGCTTCTACAAGCTGCCAATCAATGTCTGAATCAGGGGACACTTTACCTCTTAATTGAAACAGGGAGCAAAGATGGCTGTATAGAAACTTTTCCTGTTGCAGGCAGATTAGCTGTTTTGAAAAAAAATGCTGGCAACAAACTTAGCATGTGTGTTGGTAAAATAAACAGCATAATGCAGCTAAGCTCCTCCCCCACTTCAGGGGTTGCCACAGCGAATCATCTGTCTCCATCTAGTCCTGTCCTCTGCATCTTCTGCCCTCACACCAACTAACTTCATGTCCTCTTTCACCACATCCATAAATCTCCTTTTTGGTCTTCCTCTCTGCCTGGTGGCTCCAACCTCAATATCAAATCCATCCCAGTTTGGCCTCTCTGACCTTATCTCCAAAACATCTAACATGAGCTGTTCCTCTGATGTACTCATTCCTGGTCCTATCCATCCTCGTCACTCCCAAAGAGAATCTCAACATCTTGAGTTCTGCAGCCTCCAGTTCTGCTTCCTGTCTTTTCCTCATCAGTACAGTCTCAACCATACAACATCACTGCTCTCACTACTGTCATGTACACCTTTCCTTTCATTCTTGCTCCCACCCTTTTATCACACCTGACACTTTTCTCCATCTATTCCAACCAGCTTGCACAAGCTTCTTCAAATCTTTTCCACACTATCTTGTTGGTCTGGACCGTTGACCCCAAGTACTTAAAGGTCTCAATCGCTGAGAAACCGTTTAAAACTTGCTCTCTTTGAAATACCATCCTTCCCTCTGAGAATGCTCATTAATGCTGCACGTGATACTGTTGTCCCACCCCCGTTGCCTGCATTAGCCCCAGAAATGAAATAGAAGCAAAAACGAGCAAGTCAGAAAAAGCTGTGTTATCTGCGTAGAAGTGTATCCTGGTCATGCCCAACTTGGCTTGTGGCCGGCTGGCCGCCCACCAGAAGGTGGGAGCGAGAGAGAGGAGAGCGCATCTCTGCTGGTGGAAGATAACCATTAGCAACTCCACAACATAGTGGAATATAGACAGTGTTGCATTTTTTATCCAAGAAAGAGGTGCTGAGGAAGAAACAGTTGGAATTGACCTCCAATATAAGGTCAATTGGAACAAATATGAAAAACTTGCAAGGTGTGAAAACGCTTAACCATCTACAGTGGGGGAAGAAAGTATTTGGTAACCACTGATTGTGCAAGTTGTCCCACTTAAAAAGATGAGAGGTCTGTAATTTTTAGAATAGGTACTCTTCAACTGAGGACAGAATGTAAAAAAAATCCAGAAAATCACATTTTTAAAGAATTTATTTGTATAAAAGGTGCAGAAAATAACTATATGGTCAATAACAAAAGTTCACCTTGATACTTTGTAATGTAACCTTGGTTGGCAATGACAGAGGTCAAATGTTTCCTGTATGTCTTAACCAGGTTTTCACACACTAGCTGGTATTTTGGCTCATTCTTCCATGCAGATCTTCTCTAGAGCTGTGATGTTTTGGGGCTGTCGCTGGGCAACACAGACTTTCAACTCCCTCCACAGATTTTCTATTGGATTGAGGTCTGGAGACTGGCTAGGCCACTGCAGAAACTTGAAATGCCTTTTACGTAGCCACTCCTTCGTTGCCTGGACAGTGCGTTTGAGATCATTGTAATGCTGGAAGATCCAGTCATTTTACATCTTCATTGCTCTCACTGATGGAAGGAGGTCTTTGGCCAAAATCTCACGATACATGGCCCCATTCATCCTTTGCTTAAAACGATCAGTCGTCCTGTCCCATTTGCAGAAAAGCAGCCCCAAAGCATAATGTTTCCACCCTCATGCTTCACAGTGGGTATGGTGTTCTTGGGATGCAACTCAGCATTCTTCCCCCTCCAGTGGTCATTAAACAGTTCCCCCCTCACCGTTATCAGGATCATGTGTACCCCACGAGGTGAGATCTTGCATGGAGCCCTAGACAAGGGATATGGTCAGTGATTTTCTAATAACTACTCCAACAGTAGATCTCTTCCCACCAAGCTAATTGCCTATTGTAGATTGGTTCATCCCAGTCTTGAGCAGGTGTACAATCTTGTTCCTGGTGTCCTTGGACAGCTTTCTGGTCTTGGCCATGGTAGAGGTTGGAGTCTGACTGTTTGAAGGTGTGAACAGGTTTCTTTTAAATAAATAACGAGTTCAAACACGTGCCATTAATACAGGTAACGAGTGGAGGATAGAAGAGCTTATTAAAGAAGAGGTAACAGGTCTGGATTCAGGGCCAGAATTCTTGCTTGTTTGTAGGTGCTAAATACTTATTTTCTGCACCATTGTACAAATAAATTCTTTATAAATCATACATTGTGATTGTCTGGATGTTTTTATATTCTGTCTTTCACAGTTGAATTGCACCCATAATAAAAATTACCGACCACTCATCTTTTTAAGTGGGACAACTTGCACAATTGGTGGTTGCCAAATACTTCTTTTTTCCCCCACTGTATCACTGTGTTGGTCCATCACACAAAATCCTTATAAAATACCTTACAGTTTGTGTTTATAAAAGGGGGAAATGGGAAAAGGTTAAAGTGGTATAAATACTTTACACTGCATCCCTCTTTAAGTAAACGATAAGTTACATAGTGACCCATGATTGTCCACAATAAAATACCTCTTTCCCAAAAATGAAAATTGTGTTTTAAAAAGCCGCAAGCGATGGAGGGAGACTGTCAAATGTGCGAGACTTGTCAGAAGAAATCAGGGGTCCTACAAGTTACTGTACCAGATCAGAATAAATTCAGCTGTTATAGGAAATCTTTTCTTAGATTAGAGGAGAAATTGCAGTTCTGCGGAGGGAATGCTGGATTTAACCTGCAAACGTAACACCAAAGTTCAACAAAGGTGTGAGAGGACGTTGAGCATTTCCTAAACTGCTGAAAAACGAGCTTCCTACTCTTAGGTGGTCTGTATGGAGAGACCGATTTAGCGCGGGCCGGGTCAGCTGATCATTCCACCCACCAACCAGAGCTCTGCATGCCAGGCGTGTGTTGTGTAGTGAATCAACCCCCTTCCCCAGCAACACACACATACACACACTCGCTCTGTGATTGAGATTTGGCTTAAATGTTCATGCACTGCCTTCCTCTCACCCTAGTACAGGCTATAAATGACACAACTTTGTTTTGAATTATTTCCACCCGTAAACCATCCAACAAACACTTGAATGTAACCACGCCCACATGGATCCAGATAGAAACTTAGATCCTCAGTAAAATGGGGCCTGGGTAGGCAGGCTCATGACACAGCACACAAAATTAGCCACCTCAACCCAGCTGTCGTCTTCTCTCTGACTGCAAAACTCACTCACTTCATGCACTGCAGTGTCAATAACGAGCTCCATTGTGAACCTAATGGGCTTCAGCCAATTAAATCACAGCATTCGATTACCTTTTGCTCTCTGTGAGCACACAGCTGGGCGTGCACCCATCATGAGACTGCTCTGTTGGTTGGCTTTGAACCACCGGCAGAGATTGAAGGCGTACATATGTTAAACAGGCCGACCTCGCCTACCCCCAGCGTGTGCTGAGCCCCTTACCTGTCTGCTCCGTCTCCTGCAGATTAACCCAAACACAAACAAATGCCCCAATCCACCAGGAGGAGGATCCCGATGCTGTCCAACTGCTATGTGACAGTGTGCCTGCCGGTCATGACTTGGCCATTGGGTGCTTGTTTGCTGTGGGTGAGCTGACACACACGTTTACACATGTATGCATGCGTGGGTGTGTGTGTGTGTGTGTGTGTGCTCATGGGTGTGCTGAAGAGGTTAGGAGGGAATCTGAGGCTGGTGAGGAGGCGGAGGGGGTAAGAGGAGGGGATAGTGAAGTTCTTCTGGAGGGCAGCAAATGGAGCAGAATACAGTTTTTAGGTTGAAGAGGAAACTATAAGACTAGATAGATTGTTCACTACATTCCTCCTTTAGCATAAAAAAGACAGATCCGAATGGCTTGAATAAAAAGTTCTTTTTTTGTTTGTTTTGTGTTAGTTTTATTTTTTTTAAGGATTAAAATTGTTCATTTAGATTTTCTGTTTTAACGCATAGAGGTGTTCAGGGTGTCCTAGCTGATGGGATGATGACGAAGTTCATCCAGAAATTGGAGACACGAAACTTGCGACTGGTGCCAGCAAGTCGTCTGGGGAAACATAAAACTTAGATACATGGAGAGATTGATGGGGGAATGGTGTGTTACAGAGGACCACTTCTTCTGTCCTAGTAAAGTACTGGCACTACTACCATGATGAACCATGAGAAAACCAAACTGGCTCTGTCATTTTGGCCCACTCTTTTTGTTTTGAGAATAAACAGCCTGTATAAAGTCATGCTGCAGCATCGTAACTGAACTCACATCTGAACATTGACTAGGCTACCTCCATTTTGGTTTGTTAGTTTTGGGTCAGGTGCAACATGACACAGACCTTCTAAAGAGTTCCACTTTAATCTTGTCTGTCCATAGAATATTTCCTCTAAAAGTCTTGGGAATCATCAAGATGTTTTTCGTCAATTGTAAAATAGGCATTTGTTCTCTTTCTGGTCAGCAGTGGCCTTAGAACTCTCCAATGGAAGTAAGGGTTTATAATTTATAACGCAAGGAAAACACGATAAATATAATAAGTAATAAATACAATTTTAGTTATAGAGCGCCTTTCAAGATATAAATCACAAGGCGCTTTACAATAAAAGAAAAACAAAATCAAAGGATTACAACTGGTGAACAAAATACATTACACAATAAATAGACAAATAGCAATTAAGAGAAAGCCATTTTAAAAAGACAGGTCTTTAGCTGGCTTTAAGAGACCAAGGAATCCACTAGTCTCAAATCAAGAGGTAGTGAGTTCCACAGTCGTGGAGCCACAGAGGAAAATACCCTTTCACCCTTTGTTTTTAGTCTTGTTGGAAAATTGCTATCAAACTCTAGCCACAAGACCTCAAGAATCTGCCAGGAACATATGGATGTAACACCCCGCTAATATAGTTCAGTACTTGCGTGATGTGCCTTCCATGACAGTATAATGACTTTGTATTGTACTCTAAATTCAACTGGAAGCCAGTGCAGCGACATAAGAATAGGAGTCACTGATGAAAACCTTGAAGACCTGGTCAAAAGCCTAGCTGCATCGTTTTGAACCCTCTGAAGTCGGTCTAACGAGGCCTTACTAAGAACTGTTAAGACCATTACAGTAATCCAATCGGGATGAAATAATGGCATGTATAATAACTTCCAACTCAGAGTATGATACAATAGGTCTTAATTTAGCAATGTTGCGCAAATGATAAAAACAATAACAACTCAGAGCACTTACATGTTTATCCAGCAGGAAACCAGAGTCAATATTTACACCAAGATTTCTGACAGAGGATTTAGTCAAAGAGCCAAAAGGTCCAAGCAGCTCTGTTATTGCTGGCACATGTTTGTTAGGGGCAAATATAATAACTTCAGTTTTTTGGTTATTTAGTTGCAAATAGCCATCTACCATCCATTTATTTAATCTAAGCATCTTTGTAGGGTAGAGACTTTTGACATCTCCGACGGTTAAATAAGATGTATAGTTGTAAATCGTCAGCATAAAGTTGATATAAGACATCCTTAAAGGAAGATATAATGTGTCCAAGGGGAACAACGAAAACAACAGCGGACCCAACACAGAACCCTGGGGTACACTGTAGTGTACAGGATGCAAAGCTGATCTGAAGTTAAAGTGAGCTACAAAAAGACCCATCCGATAAATACAATGGTACAGTGGATAACAATATTTTCTCACAGTTTAGCAATCCAAATCTCAACTAAGGCCTTAGGCTATCCCAAAATGTCCCTGTCGACTTGAGGGGCGACTGTGGCTCAGGAGTGAGGAGTTCGTCTTGTAACTGAAGGGTTGCTGGTTTGAGCCCCCGCTCTGTCCGTCTCAGTCGTCGTGTCCTTGGGCAAGACACTTCACCCTTCGGCCTACTGGTGGTGGTCAGAGGGCCCGGTGGCGCCAGTGTTCCCCAGGGCAGTTGTGGCTACAATGTAGCTTGCCATCACCAGTGTGTGAATGAATGGGTGAATAACTGAATGTAGTGTGAAGAGCTTTGGGGTCCTCAAGGACTAAATAAAGCGCTTTACAAATACAGGCCATTTACCTGTCCTGTTTCCATGTGTTTGTTTTCACCAAGTCCTTTGGGAGAAAACCAAAACGGCCATTAGATTAAATGGACACTAAATTGCCCTTGGTCTAGAGATATGGATCATGACCAATCGAACAAGATCGAGGATACAAGCGGCCAAATCTAGCTACCTCCGTAGGGTGGCAAGATTCAACTTTGGAGCTTGAGTGAGGAGCTCCGTCATCTGAGTGGAGCTAGAAATGAAGCCTCTGCTTTTCCACATCGAAAGGAGTCAGTTGAGATGGTTTAGGGATCTGATTAAGATGTCTCTTGGGGAGGTTTTCTGGATATGTCCCACTGGGAGGAGGCCCAGGAAAATATCTGTAACTCCAGAGGGACTATGTATTAAGTCTGCCCTGGGAACGCCTTGGGATCAATCGCCCAGAATAGAGGATATCACTCTGGACAGAGAGGTGCGCGGTTCCCTTCTGGACCTGTAACCCCCGCAACCCAATCTTGGTTAAGTGGAAGGTAATAGATAGAAACCAATGCTGGGGAACACTGGAACACTTTGAGGGTGTGTGGAGCCTTAACCCCATCAGGAAAGTATTTGTTCGGCTTCTGGTGCAACTCATGAAAGACCCAAGAAAGCAACACGACAACTTATTTCAAGATATTTATTGTTGTATAACTGTCATTTATTTCCTTGTTTACATAAAAATGTAAATTAAGAGAAAGTTCATCTCAAAGCAGAAAGGGGGACAGTATACAACACATCAAACATAGGTCCAGTGCAAAAACAGAAATTTTAACTACATGACTAAGAAAATAAAATTTTTCACATATATATACTCATATTTGGTCTCATTAATTCACAACTTCATAAAAAACAAACATATATGGCTAGGACTTGAATTATGTAACTTGACAATGGTAACTACATTGGTTTTTATGGTAAAAAGCAGCCCATTGGAGATTTTGCGTTTCAGCAGGATAATTTTGGTCCATTAAAGCATGGGTTCTAAAACTTTTGGGGGCCAGGGACCCCTTACAGCGGCTAAAATCTTTCCATTACACTAATAACATATCTAAAACAGCCATTCATACTCCTAGATACTGCAGGAATTATTTATATTTAACAAAATGTCCAACCTAAATGCTCACAATCCGTTTCATACAAACCAGACTTCATTAAAATAAAAAAAACATTTGAACACTTTTAAAAACAGCAAATTTATTTAAGTTAAATTTGAACTTAAAATCTTAAAGCTTCAAAAAAACAAATTAACAACGAAAAGACTGGACCAATTCCAATTAAGCTGAATAGTTCTACGTATCAATTTAAATACTTTAAATTTTAACATAACTGTTGTCATACTTTCTCATTTTAGCTGGTTTGGCTTTACTTGATGAAGTGGGCGGACTTAAATATTTGTCCATTGTGCTAATCAGCTCAACCGCGGAAGATGTACTCTCACTGAGTGCTCTGGTCACTATGTGTGTTTTGTGGACCCCCAATACAGTATATGGATCACGGACCCCAGTTTGAGGATAACCGCATTAAAGAGCTCTAATTGCGATTTAAGGATTTCATCTTGAGACTTTTAGTATATTCACTGTTCCTATCACTCATATCTTTTCTCTCTAACGGTATCCTAGAAACCTAAGACATATTTTAACTTTTTATCCCTCTATATCTGGTACTTAACATTTCCCTAAAGCCACCGGCTAGTTGTTTTCATTCCACCCCTCTTTGCCTAATGCATATTGAGCACCTCTTTCCAGTCTTCCTTACTCTCTCCCACACAACTCTAGACGTTCAACAGACTTTCATCCCTTAAGACCCTATAAACTTTTTCCTGCTAAATTAAATCTGCAACAAGTCTCAGGGGAGAATTTCATATTTAATAAGGAAAACATGCTGACAGTCATTGAAAAAGATTTCCCTTTGTCAGTAAAGTTTTGTTTTTTCCTGACGGCTCTTGGTTTGTTCATTTACAAATAGCTGAAAAAGGACAGAAATATTTCAAGGAACAGGGTGAAAAAAGAAGAAGTAAGGAATGACATAAATTAAGATAGAGTTGAGCAGAGGGAATTAAAAGTGTCAGGAAGATGAAAGGTTTGGAGACGAGTGAGAGATAAAGAACTGGAGGGAGTGCTAGAGAGATGTGAGTCACCCATGGGTGGGAAACCGAATCTGTTATGATCCCAACCAGTGGAAGGTGTGGGAGGAAATGCATGGATCTGTTTTTCTCTCATTAGTGATCCAGCTACATTGAAATGCTTAGCAACAGGGATACAGAGCAGGAGAGTCAGCTAACTTTGACTAACTATGGCACGTAAAGACACAAGTAGGTTTTTTTTTTTTTCCCAGGCTCACCCTAATGACCGAGCAGAAACGTGTCTTTTTAAAAATAAAAACAACTCTGTTAACCATTTACAAATATAAATTACTGGGGAGCTCGTGATAGGGTGTGTTGGATATTTGATACCTCTTATCTAGACTTAACTGACACAGCCAAATATGGACTCAACTGGTCAATACTTGTGCTTATGTAACTCAAGCTAACCGCAAGCTAACGCATTTTTTGCTAAATAAAATCCCCTCATATGAATACATAATTTGTCAAGTAGATTTAACTCATGTAAATTACTGAAATTATTAGAACGTCACATAAACTGTAGTTGTTGTATTTTCATGTATAGTATTTATTGCATTATAATTTATTTTTGCTGTCTCCTGCTACGTGACCTTTCTTAGCATCTTTGAATCTAATTAGTTTGTTTCTTGATAATAAAAATATTTTTTTATGTAAAACTGAATTTCTGTTAATAATAGCTAAGTAGCTTTAATCTTAGCCATACATTAGCTTAAAATGTTAGCTAGCTCCAAAGGTTAAGGTAATAACGAGCTCTGGTAGAGTTAGCTGAAGTTAGCTACTGTAATGTGTTGCGTTGTTGAGTTCACAATCTTGTCGTTTCATTTAAACTATCCAAGTATGTTGGGAAGGATGCCATTTGTTCTACTGAAAGAAATGCAAGACATTCAATAAAAAGTGTAGCAATAAAACGTTTGACGCCCAGTAATGTCCAATTTCATCAAGGTTGCAATATTCTCACAGAACCAGCTGCATTTTCAAGTTTATGCTTAAATCTACCAACAGATATCAATGATTATAAAAAGATGTTTGGCAATATTTTGACAAAATTTAAAGTGAAAACCTGCAGCGGATTAAATAAAGCAATTCAAGCAAAGCCTCATGCTGGAATGTATACACAATAAAAATAGAAACAATTCCGAATGCAACATTTGCATGTTTTTGGTGAACTTTTTATCACACATTGGCCTTGTACAAACTTTCAAGTTGACAATTTGGTTGGCATATTCTTTAGGAAATGATCATATTCCTTTCATTGATCTCAGTCACTGACTTGCAAAACTCAGCAAATTACCAAGTTATCTTTGTCAATTATTAACTTACTGAAACAAATACAATAAATCTCTCATCTTTTGTTTTTTTCCCCATCATTGAAATCAAAACAACAGGATAAAACACTTTCAAAACTTGGCTCTTGGCATCTTAATGGGATAAGATGAAGTACATTGCCAAGATCAAAAGCAACAAAAACGAATATTCCTGTCAAAAACATTAGTTTGTGCCATATTTGACAGTAAAACAAATACTGATCTAAAGCAAACGGATAAAAGGAACTTCGATGGCTTAATATACCTACTTTGTAAACAGGAATTAATCTCAAAGCAGAATATGTAAGAGAAAACATCGGTATTAATGTTATTGTGCAAAACACCTGATTTATACACATCAGGAGAAAGTCAACTACAAAACTAGAATTCATTAAAGCATGAATACTTGAACCAGGTTGGTGGAACCTGAAAAAGAGCTTTATTGTCAGTGGCTCTTATTCTTATCCACAAACATTCAGAAATCACAAAAGTAACATACAAATAATCTGTTCTGAGGTTGAATTTCACATTTATAAGCCTATATTTCTGTACACGTAAATAATGATGGCTTGGCATTTGTAAAACGTTTGAAGAAACAGTGCATTTTATTTAAATATGTACATCTTAAGCTGTACAAGAGACACAAAAAAGCTGTCACTTTTCTTCCTCATCTCAACATTTCTAAGCAGTTTTGTTTTTGGTCCTTATGCTGAAATGAAAGGATAAGTTTAAGTTCTGGGGTGGACTTAATGTTCGCACTGGAAGTTATGGAAACTGTGCGAAGCTGTTGGGAGTCAAATAAATTTAACACAAACTATGCAGTGGAGCATAGTGCACTTTAAGTTATTTATCTGATTTTTGTCTGAATAAAGGGATTTATATGTGAATTGTGGAGTCATATCATCCTAACCAAAAGGATAAACTTCATAGGCTATGGTTCATACGGTCAGGTATAATTTAAGAAATTATATAAATTGATCATATCGGGATTATCTAAAAGTCTTGATGAATATTAAACATCTTTGAGGTATTGCGAACAGGCAGCACTGATATATATATATATATATATATTTAAAAAAAGCCTTTTGAGAAAGTCAGCGCAGACGTCACAGTGACTGATCACTTTTGCTCAAAGAAACTGAAGTGAAACATAAGCCCACACACTTTCAACTGAATCCTTCTGGAGCTCATAAAGGGCGTGGCTGATGCATTGGGTGATGTGACAAATCGAAACATAGGATCTGATGCTGACCAATGTCCAGGATCGTGTCCTGAAATGTTCACACCATGAAGTCCGGACCTTCTTCTGCTACATGTGGATGAGATGCCTTGTGCTGTGACGGGGAGCAGATCTGAAGTCCACAGGTCAAGATTTGCTACTTTCTCGCAAAGGCACCGCTAGCTCCGCCCCCTGACATCCCATACCAACAGTGCACGTAGCAATAAAGCTAAGTTACCTTTTCTGTGAAACTGGGTTTCCCGAGCTTTGTGCTGCTGTAGCCGAGGACGGATTGAAGGGTTCAAGCAAAAGGATCCACAATCAGTTTATCAACATGGCATAAGGCATGCGTAGACGGGGGGAGGGGGGGTTGTGTGTGTTAATCCTTCATTCCTGCCTTCTGATTGGGAAGATCAGCAGAAATGTAACCAACGTGCCAAACCCAGGATCACAAAGGCGGACCCCAGCGGTCCAACAGGTGCGCTCGTTACCAGCTGAACAGAGAGTTCTGTCCGAGCGTCATGAAGTAAATCTGGCTGCTGCCTCCGGACTGCACCGAAGCAAAGAACACCTGCAACATGAAAAAAAAAAGTCTGGGTGTTGCGCCAAGTCTGAGTTGTGGATGAAATGATTGCAATTTGAGTAAGATATTCTAGAATTGCGCTGCTCTGGGTGGCTACATATTAAGTTTAGCTTTTTTGTACATTGGTTCTTAAAGAAGATTGCATTTTTTTGACCTATATACTTTCTAGTCTTTGGTGCTGTGAAGCTGGAATGATTTTTGTTGTAAATTTTTCCTTTTTGACAATTTGTTATGATGCGTAACCACGGCAACAATGTGGTTTACAACCGAGAGCAGCTGATTAACATCGCAAAAGCTGAAATAATACCTCAACTGAAGCCACAAATCCCTTATGAGTTGATAAGGAGGAGACGTGGATGCAGAGCAGGAGCGAAAAGGAGACAGAGAAAGAGGAAGTTCAAGCCATCTCTTTCATCGATCATAATGGGCAACGTAAGATCACTGGCTAACAAGATGGATGAACTCCAAGCCTTTACAAGGACTCAGCCAGAGTACCGGGAATGCAGTGTTATTCGTTTTACTGAGACGTGGCTGCTGCATCATATCCCTGACTCCAACGTCTGTCTGCCAGGCTTCCTGACTGTACGAGCAGACAGAGATCTGAAGACGAGCAGAGAAAGAAAAGGTGGTGGAGTAGCAGTGCTTGTCAACAACAGATGGTGTCATCCAGGACATGTTACTGTGAAGTGTCGTCTCTGCAGCCCAGATGTCGAACTCTTGGCAATATGTTTTCGTCCATGTTATTTACCAAGAGAGTTCACCAGTGTAATTTTGGCAGTTGTTTACATTCCACCTTCAGCTGTTGCAGACAATGCATGTGATGTCATCAGTTCCGTTGTTGCTAAGCTACAGACACAGCACCCCAATGCATTTGTGGCAATATCTGGTGATTTTAATCATGCCTCGCTCTCTACTACACTTCCAACATTTCAACAGTTTGTCAGCTGCTCTACGAGAGAAAACAGGACCTTGGATTTGTTTTATGCAAATGTAAAGGATTCATACACGTCCAAACCAAGACCTCCTCTGGGACAATCAGATCACAATCTTGTTTTTCTCTGTTTAGAATATAAACCACTTGTTCAGAGGCAACCTGTGACAAAACGAACTGTAAGAAAATGGTTACAGGAAGCTGAAGAAGCTCTGCAGGGTTGTTTTGCAACCACAGACTGGATGACTCTTTGCCAAGCACATGGAGAGGACATCAATGCCATGACTGAGTGTGTGACTGACTATATAAACTTCTGTGTGGACAACATCATCCCCACCAGAACAGTGAGATGCTTCCCTAATAACAAACCCTGGATCACCAGTGACCTGAAGGAACTGCTAAACAAGAAAAAAAGAGCCTTCAGGGAGGGAGACAGGGAATTACTGAGGAGTATACAGAAGCAACTTAAGGTCAAGATCAGAGACAGCAAGGAGGCATACAGGAAGAAGCTGGAGAACAAACTACAGAGGAACAATATGAGAGATGTCTGGTCAGGAATGAGAAAGATCACAGGTTTTAAGGACACGAAGGATTGGATAGATGGAAGTCTGGACAGAGCCAATGAACTGAACATATTCTTCAACAGGTTCAGTTCAGGAATTAGCTCAGCATCCCCATCTCCTGTTCCCAGCCAAACAGACATCCTGTTACACCTCGGATGTTTTATCCTTCACCTCAGCCATGGACTCTTCTAATTCCACAAGTTTGACTTCAACCAAGTCAGGAAATGCTGCTACTCCCTTTGCCTCCCCCTCCCACTTGTCTGTCTCCAAAAGTCAGGTGAAGAGGCAGCTGGAGAAACTGAACCGGAACAAGGCTGCAGGTACAGATGGTGTCAGCCCCAGAGTCCTGAAGGCCTGTGCTCAGCAGCTCTGTGGGATTCTGCAGCACCTCTTCAACCTTAGCCTAACTCAGGAGAAGGTTCCAGTGTTGTGGAAGACATCCTGCCTTGTTCCAGTACCCAAAAGAACTCACCCATCAGTCATCAATGACTATAGACCTGTTGCCCTAACATCCCACATCATGAAGGTCCTGGAGAGACAAGAGCGTATCAGGACCCACTGCAGTTTGCTTATAGCTGTGGAGTTGGAGTTGAAGATGCCATCATCCATCCACTTCAACCAACCCACTGTCATCTGGACAAAGCAGGCAGCACTGTGAGGATCATGTTCTTTGATTTCTCCAGTGCATTTAACACAGTTCAGCCTGATTTACTTTGTCAAAAACTCCTGAAGACACAGGTGGAGCCCTCAACAATTGCCTGGATCAATGACTACCTGACCAACAGACCACAATTTGTGAGACTGAAGAATTTTGTGTCAAACCAGGTGGTCAGCAGCACAGGAGCACCACAGGTGACCGTACTCTCACCATTCCTTTTCACTCTGTACACCTCAGACTTCCAGTACAAATCAGAGACCTGTCATCTGCAGAAATACTCAGATGGACTCTGCAATTGTCGGGTGTATCAGAGATGGACAAGAAGCTGAATACAGAGAGCTGGTTGACCGCTTTGTGACATGGTGTGGAAACAATCGTCTCACCTTGAATGTGAACAAAACAAAGGAGATGATTGTAGATTTCAGAAGAAACAGGGATAAGTCAAAAACTGTTTCCATCATGGGAGAAGAAGTGGAGGTGGTTGAGGAGTATAAATACCTCGGAGTTCACCTTGACAACAGACTGGACTGGAGGCGCAACAGTGAAACCGTCTACAAGAAGGGACAGAGCAGACTGTACTTCTTGAGGAAGCTTAGGTCCTTCAAGGTTTACAGCAAGATGCTGGAGATCTTCTACAAGTCTGTTGTGGAGAGTGTAATATCTTCAGCCGTCATCTGTTGGGGTAGCAGCATCAGAGCCAGGGATTTAAAAAGGCTAAACAACCTGATAAAGGCTGGTTCTGTTCTTGGGACAACTGTGGAACATCTGGAGATGATAATGCAAAGAAGGATTCTTCAAAAAATCAAAAAAATTATGGACAACCCTGAGCATCCTCTTCATGAGACAGTCAAACAACAACAGAGTGTCTTCAGTCGGAGCCTTCTTCAGATTCGCTGCAATACAGACCGCTACAGGAAATCCTTCCTGCCCACAGCCATCATCATCTACAACAACTCCTTAAAGAATTAATTATATGAGCTATACCAACATTTAATTTCCCTCTGGGATCAATAAAGTATTTTTGAATTGAATTGAAGAAGTGATGCTACCCTCCTTACCTTGTCATTCCGCTCACACAGGAACTTGAGTTTCTGGGCTTTTTTGTGCATGAAGACTCCCTCGAGGTTCCCTGTGTTGGCCGACCTCAACTCTATGGCCTTTTCTCCCCATCCCATCACCTGGTTGGACTGAAGGTAGGCTGGACAGACAGACAGACAGACAGACGGGGACAGACATGAGTCTTCAGAAATGGAGAGGAGAGCGTTTCGGAGGATGTGAGCACTTTCGTGCGTTTGTTTGAGGCCGTTTCTGCTGTTGCGTATTACCGACAGATGTCGGCATCTCGCCCCACTGCAGCACCGTGTCCTTGGTGATGCGGCCGTACGTGTCGATGTAAACCCCTTCGTCTTCGTAGCAAACCAGAACCTCGGTTCCAGCTTTGTTTGGCAGAATGATGATGGCGTGAGGGTGGATGGGGCCCTGGATCTGTCAAAGAAAACCAGAATTAAAATGAGGACAGAAATTATTCCTTACAAATGAAAAACAGGAATAGTTTTGAAGTAATGTACAAAAAATGAATAAATAATAATGAATAGAATAATGAAAATGGAATCCAACCAGTTTCCAGAAAAGGAAGACTGACTAGTTGTCTTTCATGTGAAGCTAATGACAGCCCACCCACTGCTCCTTTATCTAGGTGCTTACTTTGATCACACATACTTATATGTATTTTGTTTGCAGCTCTTACATGGACCAGGGATGTTGTAAGACACAGGTCCAATGGAAACATTGGACCTGTGTTATTAGACATAGCCACACTGCTCTGCAACATTTCACCTGACCCTACTGAGGGCACCCTCTGGCTGAGGCATTCCAAACCTTTGATTTTCCTTTGATAAAGTCATAAAATAAAGAAGAAAAAAAAACCCTCCACATTTCTTTTTTTTGCTTTACATCAAACAAGCCAGTTTGGGGTAAAAAACTGACAGTATTTAGAACTGTTCATATCTTCATATCTTCACCCACCACAACAAAAAACAACCCAGAGTTCCATCCAAAAGAAAAGCAACCACACATCATGATGGTGCCACCACCATGCTTCACTGTGGGTTTTTATATCAAACTTGCCTTTTGAAATGAACTCTGGGTTTTTTAAGTGTGTACCCGTTCAGACTGAAAAGATTAATCCAAAAAGCTGGTTCTACAAAATAAAGCAACACACACTTTTGCAATCAAGTTATTGTACCTTTTTCTATTTTATTTTGTACTTTTCCACTCTTAACAGATTCATTTGTTTTTTAGCTGAATCGAACAGGACGTATGTCACATTAACAGAGATGTTCGAGAGTCATTTTTTCCAAGTCCAAGTCTTTGAGGGGCAAGTCTCAAGCCTCTAACGACAAATCCACAACATTCAACTCTAACCTTGCATTGAGCTTAGGAATCCAAACCCTGGTTTGTTTGTCCTTGGGCCTAAACTACCACATAAACATTCCATAATTACCATTCAGTCTATTAATATTTATTAGCAGTTCTATTTTAATGATGAAACATTAATTTTCCCATGCAAATTCATTTATAATTTTTTTTTTTATTGATCAAGGGTAATATTTACCTTATTAGATTTAGAAACCGGTATTTATGGTATTTGTAATACTATAAAAAGAATAAAAATAGATTAAAACCTGCAAATGTTGAGTTTCTGAATGGTTTTGTCTTTGTAGTGACTACAAAAGACCTACCCGCTTTAAAATATTAATAGGAGGCAAATTACCATATTTTTGTTGCAGCAGACATGACCAGACATATGGAGGACTACGGGGGTCACTGGAAAAGCAATACAGCATTTTGACGATGAGTGCTTATTTGTGAATTAAAAATATAGATTGCTAAATATAATTTCAAATTCAACAATTAATCCATATTAAAAAAAGACCAATTTGAAAAGCATTTTGTAATTACACATTTTAAATTGAAATACTAAAGAGGAATTGCAAATTGTATTTATTATTTGATTATTAAATAATTTGATTTGAAAAAAAAATTCAAATCCTATTTCAAAATGGAGAATTAAATAACACAATTAATAAATGAGATTGTAAATATCTTTCCTTTTCATACATTTAAAAAAGTTATTCCCTTTTCTACATCCGTTTTCTCTTTCCAGCTCCCATTTTCAAATCCTTTTTGCAATTGCATTTCCTAAATGGTTTACCCTCTCCTTTTAGCATTCGAGTGACCCTACTGGTCCCTAAGGACACTGAAAACCAAGTTCAACCAATCACAGCTGCTCCTCGAACGTAACCAGCTCTCTCATTGGTTAGACAGACACATTTAGGTGGACCTTGCCGAGCTGCACAGCAAAATGGGAGCCGGAAAGAGAAAAAGAATGTAGAAAAGGGAATAACTTTTTAAAATGTATGAAAAGGAAAGATATTTACAATCTCATTTATTAATTGTGTTATTTAATTCACCATTTTGAAATAGGATTTGAAAAACAAATTCATATCAGAGTATTTAATAATCAAATAATAAATACAATTAGCTATTCCTCTTTAGTATTTCAATTTAAAATGTGTAATTACAAAATGCTTTTCAAATGTGTCTTTTTTTGTATGGATTAATTGTTGAATTTGAAATTATATCTAGCAATCTATGTTTTTAATTCACAATTAAGCACTCATCGTCAAAATGCTGTATTGCTTTTCCAATGACCCCAGTAGTCCTCCATACAGACAAACGTACTTGTAGGAAAAGTCCACATGGCGTGTAAATATTAATGCACAGTCACTACAAAACATCCCATTTTAGGCAGCTTTGTTTTGTACCCAACGAAAAAAAAGTCACTAACTGATGAACGGGCTAAAATCTAACAATTTACATAAAAATATTAATTGCTGAAAATTATTATTTATATTTATATATATATATATATATATATATATATATATATATAAAATTGATGTTTTGCATTAAAAGCACACTCTATTTAGCCAAGAGTTGCATCAAAGCATTTCTCTAAACATCGCAAGCTCTGTGGTCAGTACTTTAACTTTTATTCTGTTTATGAGCAACTCTTCAAGAACAGAAAAAAATCCCTTAAACTATAAAAAAAATATCGTTTACTGATCAGTCCAAGATAGGACATGAGGACAGACCTTTTACTTTGCAGTTTAGAAATGTGAACTTAATCTGACTAATCCACCAACAAAAAAAAGAAATAAAGAAAAAAAGAATGGAATTTTCTATTAGATGGAACTGAAACCGCTCATAAATATCTTCCTAACTATTAATCAGTCGCACGTTTTCACTAAATAAAACATTAAGCTTCCCATGCTTTTGTAAGAAAAACAAAAAAACAGCAATTTGTCACACACGAAACTCCTCCAGAGATACTGTGAAGCGTGCGGAGCTGCTGGCAGGAGGCGGCTAAGGTTTCATACGTTACCGGAGTGTGTGCCACAACAATCCTGAGCATGAGAACAGGCATCCACAGGCGCAACGCAATCTTAATCCTCTGTCTCGGAATCAGCATTGTTGCAAAGTTTGCCGCGAACATCCACAGATGCGTGCGTGTGTGTGAGAGCCTCTTTAGCTAAGTGAATGTCATTGTAGTGTCAGTGTTATTAGTTGAATTTCTTTCAACAGCACTGAGGAAACAGGAATCCCAGTTTAGAGTGAATGGTGTGCACATAACAGAAGGTGTGTGTGTGTGTGTGTGTGGGTGGGTTTGAGAGCGCGTATGGCTGCGCAGCTACAGCAAAGGAGTGTGACGTGTGCTAAAAGCAAGTGGAAGTGAGTGGGGAGTGAAGGTTTTTCTGCATGTGTGCAGACTCGCTTATTAAACCCAAAGAGGAGGGAGGGAAAAAAGAAAAAAAAAAAGTCTCAAGCGGGTCAGAACTGACACTCACAGAGTTAATGATCGCAGAAGGAGGACAGGACGGATGTATTTTTAGAGCTTCTTTCTCCCTCCCTGTCTTCCCCTTCGTCGCTTCCACTCCTACTTGCCAGGAGAGAGGTGGCACACACACACACGTGTTGCTGTGGCAGAGCGTGTGTGAGTGCATGTTGTGACATTTATCAACCCCGTTCCACAGAAAACCTTTAATGCAGGAACAAAACGGTAATGTCTCCACAACAAACTAAACTCGCTCGCCACAAACTTATTGAATCAAGGCAGAAGCGTTTAAAGGAGACATGAGATTTATCTCAGTCGGTGATAGAGCCGCCTACATCATTCACAAACCCAAAAGCTAAAGCGCCGTGTGCCCCTCATAGCAGGACTTTTAAGGTTGCTAAAAACATATGAAATAGGATGCGTCAGAATGTAAACGCAACCATGAGTCACCGTCGTCTACATTCAGCAGCTTTACGTGGCCACATAAAGGCAACGGGGGGGGGTGGAAGAAGCTACTCCAGCGGTGATTCTCCAGCAGTGGGCGTTTTGTTCACGTCTGACACAAACTGATTCGCACAAATGTAAGAAAGCTTCTTAAAGTTTGAAACAGCTCTGCTGTTTCAGTCGTGGGCCGCTTCCAAACTGAGAATTATTACCAACACTCTGTACATCTGAATGTGTTCTATATTAGACAGATGTAAGGCCACTCAGTCAGGTACAGCGCCCTCCACCATTATTAACTTAGATTAGATTCCTTTTTCTCCTTCTTCCCCTTTTTTCTCTTTTCCCCCATTACTTCTCCTTAATTTTTCCTCTTTTTCCCATTTTCAGTCTTTCAGTTTTCTTTTTCCTTCCCTTTCCCACCACAGATTCCTAATTAATATCAATGTAGTTCTGTACTTTTTAGAAAAGGATATGCTTTGATCTAAACCACTCCATTGTAGCTGTTTTATATTTAGGGTTGTTGTCCTGCTGGAGAAGAGAAAACATCAAGTCTGCAATACTTCAGTAGAATTACAGCTGTTGTGTCCTGGATGACAGCGAACCTACCCCACAATCTGCACATGACGTTTGGGAATTCTAACTTTCTAACCTTATTTTATAGTTAACACAAGTCTAGTCCGCAGCAGATCAACAACGTGAAGCACTTGACTGGATAATCCTAGGAAACATCATAGATTATCTTAGGTTTGTGCCTCGAAAATGTTCAATGTAGATTTTGTGAACGTTACATTAACACAAGCCAAACCGATAAACCATGACAGCAGTGTTCTCCTGGAACAAAGAAGCATCCTGTGATGCTGCTGCAATGGGTCTAGTACAGGTTGAGAGACAACCCTTGAGTATGAGGTGATGAGTCGGTCTAAAGGGCTCTGGATCTCCATATGATCGGGTATTTGTCAAGGAGTTGCAACATCAGGGGGTTAGAAGTGAAGCTTAGGCTGCGTTTGATTTATTCAACGAGTGGCTGATCGGTGTATGGAGCCTTGCAAATCCATTCAGGAAACTGGTTGCCCTGGATTTCAATTGGGGTTTTAGAGCACAATATGCAATTATTGCATAACATCAAAATAATTACAAGAAAAAAAGAAGAAAAAAAAAACGGAGCTTGTGTCTCTAATGTGCCACAATGTGAAAAAGAGTGGTGAATAGTTACGAACGACCCTGTGAAGGTTAAAACGGTGTAGGGAACAGAGCGGGTGCTTACGTGTGCAGGTAGGTAGAGGTCGTACGGCGTCCCAGAGTCAACGTCAATGGCGTGGAAGCCAGACACTGAGCCATAGACGACCTTTAACCTTTGACCCTCCTCCACTGTTAGGTCAACAGACAGCGGTTTCTGAGGCAGGGACCTGAAGGACTGGGTAAAAACAGGACAATATGAGCACTCAAAGATAGTTTCTATATCTCCAGTTGTAGAAATAAATACAGTGGCTTGCAAAAGTATTCGGTCCCCTTGAACTTTTCCACATTTTGTCACATTACAGCCACAAACATGAATCAGTTTTATTGGAATTCCACGTGAAAGACCAATACAAAGTGGTGTACACATGAGAAGTGGAACAAAAATCATACATGATTCCAAACATTTTTTACAAATAAATAACTGAAAAGTGGGGTGTGCGTAATTATTCAGCCCCCTGAGTCAATACTTTGTAGAACCACCTTTTGCTGCAATTCCAGCTGCCAGTCTTTTAGGGTATGTCTCTACCAGCTTTGCACATCTACAGAATGAAATTCTTGCCCATTCTTCTTTGCAAAACAGCTCCAGCTCAGTCAGATTAGATGGACAGCGTTTGTGAACAGCAGCTTTCAGATCTTGCCACAGATTCTCGATTGGATTTAGATCTGGACTTTGACTGGGCCATTCTAACACATGGATATGTTTTGTTTTAAACCATTCCATTGTTACCCTGGCTTTATGTTTAGGGTCGTTGTCCTGCTGGAAGGTGAACCTCCTCCCCAGTCTCAAGTCTTTTGCAGACTCCAAGAGGTTTTCTTCCAACATTGCCCTGTATTTGGCTCCATCCATCTTCCCATCAACTCTGACCAGCTTCCCTGTCCCTGCTGAAGAGAAGCACCCCCAGAGCATGATGCTGCCACCCCCATATTTGACAGTGGGGATGGTGTGTTCAGAGTGATGTGCAGTGTTAGTTTTCCGCCACACATAGCGTTTTGCATTTTGGTCTCATCTGACCAGAGCACCTTCTTCCACATGTTTGCTGTGTCCCCCACATGGCTTGTGGCAAACTGCAAACGGGACTTCTTATGGTTTTCTTTTAACAATGGCTTTCTTCTTGCCACTCTTCCATAAAGGCCAACTTTGTGCAGTGCACCACTAATAGTTGTCCTATGGACAGATTCCCCCACCTGAGCTGTAGATCTCTGCAGCTCATCCAGAGTCACCATGGGCCTCCTGGCTGCATTTCTGATCAGCGCTCTCCTTGTTCGGCCTGTGAGTTTAGGTGGACGGCCTTGTCTTGGTCGGTTTACAGTTGTGCCATACTCCTTCCATTTCTGAATGATCGCTTGAACAGTGCTCCGTGGGATGTTCAAGGCTTGGGAAATCTTTTTGTAGCCTAAGCCTGCTTTAAATTTCTCAGTAACTTTATCCCTGACCTGTCTGGTGTGTTCTTTGGACTTCATGGTGTTGTTGCTCCCAACATTCTCTTAGACAACCTCTGAGGCCGTCACAGGGCAGCTGTATTTGTACTGACATTAGATTACACACAGGTGCACTCTATTTAGTCATTAGCACTCATCAGACAATGTCTATGGGCAACTGACTGCACTCAGACCAAAGGGGGCTGAATAATTACGCACACCCCACTTTTCAGTTATTTAGTTGTAAAAAATGTTTGGAATCATGTATGATTTTCGTTCCACTTCTCACGTGTACACCACTTTGTTTTGGTCTTTCACCTGGAATTCCAATAAAACTGATTCATGTTTGTGGCTGTAATGTGACAAAATGTGGAAAAGTTCAAGTGGGCCGAATACTTTTGCAAGCCACCGTACATAAAGCTGTGAAAGTAGGAATCCATCTTGAACTACTGCTTTCCCACTTAATCAACAACTGAGTAACAGTCTGAACAGCAGTTGTGTAAAACGGCCCAAGTCATGCTATGTCTCGCACAAAGTGTATTTTTGGACGTTTCTGAGGAGAGAGAGGGTTAAACTGCACGGCGCAGGAGGAGAAAGTAGCTCAGGCCTCAGAGGACCAAAATAAACAGGACACAGCTCTGCTGGGAATCTGTGCACGTGACCCCGGATGTGAAAGTGACCCTGTTAGATTCTCTACCAGACGTTTGGTCCTGATAATGCAAAGATGATGGACCAGTTGGTTTACTGACTGTCAGTTCTTAAAAATCAGATTCACTCCAACTTCTTTGACTCCAAGAATGAAAATAGTTGAAGGAGACACATTTTGTTTACTTTATTGACACAAACCTTGAAGGCCATAAACTTATGGTAGGGTTTCGGGGCCCAGGCGTACACCTCCACGGCGTTCTTCAACGCAATCACCAAGAACTTGATCTTCTCATATCGCACTGAAACAGGAAAGGAAACAAGAGAAAAGATGAAGTTGGCTGCTCTCAAACTTTTTTTTCATATTTTAACAGGATTTTGTGTCAGCTCGACACATAATAGTGCATAGTGGTGAAGTTGAACATGGAAGACACAAATGGAAAAGGTATGGTGTCCTTTTCTGTGTAGCCCCCTCAGAGTTAATCCATGGAAGAACCACTTTTCAAGCAGTAGCAGTTGCAAATAGTTTACAGCTGTAATTGTTGTAAATATGATTTTTTTTAGAAGCAATGCACATTTACAATTTTTCTTTAAAAAAAGAAATGGCACAAGCTCAGTCAGATTGGACTTTAATTCCAGTAATGCCACAGATTTTCAATTGGATCTACATCTAGAGTTTGACTGGGCCATTCAGACACATTAAAATACTTCCATTCACTTTTTTTCTGTAATATCCCGTTTTTATTTATTTACTTTTATTCGCTTAGTTTTTAAAAAATATATATATATATTTTTTTTTGTTCACCAGGATGTTGCTTTGATTTTGCGAGGTAACTTGCTGGCTGGTGGAGGGTTGCTTGTTCAATCAGCTTGATAAACTAGCATAGGACAGACAATAACCAGGTAGAAGGCTAGTATTGGTCGCAACACATAGGTCACATTTGTTCTTAATAAAACTGCCATGTCAAAACATACGATTTCCCCCCCCAATCAGTGAGCTTAAAAAAATTTTTTTTGCCACTTTATTTTGTCTTTATATATATATATTTTTTACTCTGGGACCTTTTCAATGAAAGTAGGAAACCTCATGCATAAAAGGATTCATCAACCCCGGTCTCAATAACTAGACACCCTCCAGCAGCTTCCAGGATCACCCTGTGTTTAGCTCCATCCTTCCTCCCATCAACTCTTAGCAGTTCGTCTGTCTCTGCTTATTAAAAGCACTCCCACAGCATGATACTGACACCACCATATTTTAGAGTGATAATGTTCTGCATGGAAGTAAAAAAAAAAACAACAACAACAAAAAAGCCCCCACAACCCCCCCCCCCCAAAACCTTCCACATGTTTCTACTCAACTTGTCATTGCAGAGTTCACTTACCCACTTTATAGTGTACACAGCCCTCCAAGTCACCTACTGAGGTCCAGCCCTGTCTCTTCTCCACGTCTGGGTCATTATGGAGAATCTTGTTTCTTAACCAGGACAGGTAGTACAGACGCAGTTTGTTCTTTTTGCCTACACAGTTCAAAAGATTGAAGAAAAACATGAAACATCATCCAGTTATAGATATTACAGTAATACAAAGTTGTGGAATACTAATACTTCTAATAACATAGAGCTATCATTTCCAGAGAATAAAATGTGTAAACTTTTTAATCGGGAATCTTTCAGTAGTTCGTGTACCTGAGATTGTAATCAGGACATTAAGTCCCTCCAGCACATCCAACTGTTGAAACCTTCGTCTGTTGATGAGTGAGTAGACCTTCCCTTGCCCGCTCCGATCCAGCAGCCACAGGCCATTTTCTGTTCCCACTAACAGATTCACACCTGCAGCACCAAACACACACACATTCCTCAACACGAACACTGACACAAGATTCTAAATATGGAACATGCAAGCGGAGTATTCCCTTTAATAACAGATAGCAAACAAAGTGCAAAAGAAGGGGACAAAGTTAAAGAGGTTCATGGGAGAAACTGCTTAAAAACAAATGTTTGTCCCATAAAAACAGATTAAGTAGGTATTACATATTTAGAAAATACGGTCGTGGCCAAAAGTTTAGAATATTACATAAATATTGGAAATTGGAAAAGTTGCTGCTTAAGTTTTTATAATAGCAATTTGCATATACTCCAGAATGTTATGACCAGTGATCAGATGAATTGCATAGTCCTTCTTTGCCTTGAAAATTCCACTGCATTTCATTGCTGTCATTAAAGGACCTGCTGAGGTCATTTCAGTAATCTTCTTGTTAACGCAGGTGAGAATGTTGACGAGCTCCAGGCTGGAGATCATTATGTCAGGCTGATTGGGTTAGAATGGCAGACTTGACATGTTAAAAGGAGGGTGATGCTTGAAATCATTGTTCTTCCATTGTTAACCATGGTGACATGCAAAGAAACGCGAGCAGCCATCATTGCGCTGCATAAAAATGGCTTCACAGGCAAGGATATTGTGGCTACTAAAATTGCACCTAAATCAACAATTTATAGGATTATCAAGAACTTCAAGGAAAAAGGTTAAATTCTTGTTAAGAAGACTTCAGGGCGTCCAAGAAAGTCCAGCAAGCGCCAGGATCGTCTCCTAAAGAGGATTCAGCTGTGGGATCGGAGTGCCACCAGTGCAGAGCTTGC